>WAAD01013676.1:0-11860 GCA_013389945.1 Fregata magnificens
CATTTCCTTTATCCTTTTTAAAATAAAAGGAAAATTTACAAAGAAGTGTTGCCAATACAGTTAGTTTTTACTAACTGTAATATAGCTAGCTTTTACTGTGATGAAAAGAGAAAGCTAGTCTTTTCTATTCGAGCTATTGCTTGCTACCTGCAAATGCTAGGATCCTAGGGTCTATTTCCAGTTCTCCAAACCGTGTCTCTGAAAAATTTGCTTAACCCCAATCGGGTTTTTTGTTCTCTACATTTAACAGTTGAGACACTTTTGATTCATAAGTGTAATTTCTTGTAGAGGACTTGGATCCTTGTTTGGAGAATGCTTTTGTAATGGAAAGCATTAGCTAAGAGAGCTTTGATTATTTGGCTTGAATACTTTTCTGATCTATAGAGGACTTCCTATCTGTATGCTGCTAAAACGCACTCTAACACATGTTTAATTTTATTTCTCTTAGCTAACAAATACTTTGGACCAATGGGGGAAAAGCAATATTTCTTTATAAAGAGCCATTTCTCTCTCTCTTTTTTTTCCTTTTTTTTTTTTTTTCTTTTTTTTTTTTTTTTCTTTTTTTTTTTTTTTTCTTTTTTTTTTTTTTTTCTTTTTTTTTTTTTTTTCTTTTTTTTTTTTTTTTCTTTTTTTTTTTTTTTTCTTTTTTTTTTTTTTTTCTTTTTTTTTTTTTTTTCTTTTTTTTTTTTTTTTCTTTTTTTTTTTTTTTTCTTTTTTTTTTTTTTTTCTTTTTTTTTTTTTTTTCTTTTTTTTTTTTTTTTCTTTTTTTTTTTTTTTTCTTTTTTTTTTTTTTTTCTTTTTTTTTTTTTTTTCTCTCTTTACATTTAGATGATGGAACACCTGGATTATACAGGAAATGAAGAAAGCACAGCATCAGCCAGTGAACAGCCTGGAGGACAATAACGTAGGATCCTGATTTAAAATAGTATTCAAATTTTCTACAAATGAATTACAGTAAATTTGGTGAAGTTTTACAATAGAGTATTTCCTACTCTGTGTAAAGGGTTTTTTACTCCCGCACCTATATTTTTATGGAAAATATTGTTAATAACATAAAAGTAATCAAAATAGACTTGCATTTTTACAACCAAACCATAGCCAGTAAAACCGTGCCTTATTTCGATTTAAATAAAAGGATATTTTCTATGCAATTTTCCAAATGTGTTTCTATACAGTATATTTTTATAAAAGTCTCTTGCCCGTATCAGTTCGATGCATGAACTGTTTTCTTAATTTTGATTGATTAGTTTCATTAAAAAAAGTACAGTACCCTTCATAGGATTCCTTTCCAGATTTTGAATGCAAACAATGGTAGTAATGTAACTATAGCAACTAAAGAATGAAACTATAGTTCCATTACTACAAGTAATTGAATAAACAGTGTGTATGTTAGTCTATGTACATTGTAAGCCATAAAATAGATAACAGGGCAAATTTAGCTTGGGGCTGTGAGCTCCCCCCCATAGTATCATTGGCTTATGCCTTAATTGTGAAAATTGTTAAACTTTGATGATGCAAGTCTCTTGGATTATATACGTTGCCAACCATTTAAAAAAAAAAATAAAAGGGAGGAGGTATTTACACAGTGGTCCTGGAAACTTAGGTGCAGCTCCTGGAATAGTTGACAAACAAGATGATGTGAAAGGCAAGAGGGTTTTTGCTCAAGCAGTGCTATTTGGGGAGGTGGGGTGAAATGGTGACTCTGGACTGGTTCTTCTCCTACCCATTGAGACTAGGTCTATATTTGTGGTTTTCATTTGGCTGTGGATCAGTTCAAAGGGATGGGGGAAGGCAGGACAGTTTTTTTTTTAGCATTTGCATCTACCCCATTCTTTTTTTTTTTTTTTGGAAACTGTTTTTGAAAAGTCTTTGTGATTGATAGACAAAACAACAGGTTTGAATAGTGCTAGTAGTGCCTGTGTTAGTTAAGGCCAATGCGTGTCTTTAACTTGTTTAATCTTAATCTGTTTTAGCTTTTAAACACTTGGAAGAGGAGAAATAGTTTAAATCATTAGTTTGCATTTAGAAGAGTTTGAGTTTGTTTGACACTTTTCTTTTTTCAGGAAACTGCAAATTGAGGGGGATTAGGCATAGAAAATTTGTATAGCTGTAATGCTAACACTTTACACCAAAGAAAATTGGAGAAGTCAACAACAGGAAACCACCGAGTTCACTCTAGTGCTAATGTCAGGTAGTCGTTAAAACATTTTTCCTATTCTTTAAATGAATGTCATTCCTATAATCGGTACAAGTTCAAGAACCCAGGAGAAAACGACCGAATAAGCACATGCTGGGCAATGGCAATGCAGGCTTTCCTGCAGTGCCTCACGTAAGTGCCTCAGTGTTTGTCTGAAGGTCACCTCTAGACATTTATAGTTAGTTTGGGGCATGTTGGCTCAGGAAAACTTACTCAGATTAAATCTAGTTTAGCTAGATTTACTTTGGAAGTATGCTAATTAAGACAATTGTAAATCTATATTGGCAGTTAACAAAGGCTTACTGCAAATTCGCCGCTTTACGTAATTTATATCAAGTTTAAACTTTTGTTCGCAAGAGTCAGGAGCAGACAGACTTACAGCCTGAGTATCAGTTGCTGCCATTCACACAGATTGACCGTGGTGCCACTTGATACGCGTAAGATAACCAGCTTTTTGCAACTTCCCTAAGAAAACAGAAATTACAAACAGTTTTCATATGTTAGTAGTAGTTGCCCCTCTTGACTTTCTTGACCTAAGCTTGAACTGACAGCCTTAGAATACAATGATCTTGCACACCATCTTCAATTTTTATTTGACTGGCACTTAATAATAAATTACAGCATACCTCAGTGTTCCAATAGCAGACTGAAAACTTGACTTCTGATGTGTTCTCATGCTCTTTCACAAGCCCAGTATCTGCCGAAGTTAGATGGTTATGAAGAAGTTTCTGAAAATTCCTGAAAGAGATGAAGAAGTCATAACTCATTCATGCCTTGCTCAAAGCCCTCAGAAGCTTCACAAATCTATGTAATATGACTCCTTTTTCTCTTTGAAATCTTCTGCATGGAGGATATATTAAATTTTCAGCTATAAATGATAATGGAATTAGTATAAATAAAGAAGACCTTTGGCAACATAAGGGTATTCAGCAGCTGACTGTGGAAACTGTCTTGTTCTGTGCCTAATTATGCTCCATGCCTGATCATGCCTGAGGTTTCACACACATGTGCTGCAGTTTAATGGGATGTAAACTAACTTTTTTCTTTCAAATGCTTAGGTGCTTTGTTTACAAAAATTAAGAATGGAGTTTAAAATTTTGTATAAATAATAGGTTAGTATTGACTACTGAAATGAGGTTTTTGTAAGTTCAGTAGAACTGATTGCAACACTTTTAGTAATTTTGAATGTTTTAAATATTAAATTTGGTTGGGCTAAACACTATGTTAAAAGCCTTTTTAGTCATACTTTACTATAAAAATCTTACTACCTTTTCATTGTGTGTTTACTGACAACAGCCCCCTTCCTTATGACTCTTAAGTTATCACTTTAAGAACGTTATTAATAAATGTTACTTGGGGAAAAAAATAGTTGAGTAATTGCTTTGTTCTGACTCATCTTTTTCTTACTGTGAATGTTCATGGCAAAACAGTTAACGCTTCATAATACCAAGTAAATTAAAAATTCATGATACACACCCATAAATATGTAGTTGCAGTTCTTATCTATCCTGCCTGATGTATCGAAGTTATGATTCTGTTTGTAAATACTTATGTGGTGGTTTTGGTGGATTGTTGTTGTTGTTTTCTTGGTTTTTTTGGTGGTTTTTTGGGTTGGTGGTGGTTGGTTTTTTTTTTTTTTTTTCAGCAGAGGGGGGAGAACTGAAGTCTGTGAATTGAGCTACATCAATTTTACTGGTCTAACTCAGCAAATGCTTATTGCACAGCTTTTAGTCATGGGGCTGTGTGAAAGTATACCTGACAAACAGTGAGTTACAAATTTAACACGTGCAAACTTGTTCATGATAACAAGCTTACTTGCATTCAGCCTAGGAAATAGTGCTGTAGAAGCATTGTTCAACTGAATGTACTTAGCCTTAGACATGAAGGGCAAGAACAAGCCAAGCTTTAGTCTTGAAACTCGGGCTGGGTTGGAAATGTTGGCAGAGAAAAAAAAAAAAAATCACTGAACGTGAATACACTTGATATGTGATCCTCGAGACACCCCTAGAACCCTGTGGTGGTATGTTTGTATTTAACATATTTTTAAGACTCTTCTGCTCATACACTGGAGGCACCAGTAGCATTGAGTCACAGTAATTGAGCACTTAACTGGGAGAAAACTCTCCAAAATGCTCTTTGAATTTACTTATTTTAAAAAGTAGAGAAGTTAGGAAGAACAGACACAGCTGCAATCAGCAAACTTGTTTTTCACTGTCTGTTCCCCATGCATTCCATTGTTAAGGCTGGTACATTTGACATTTTAGCAAAACTGTGAATCTTAGAGGCTTCAAAATTGCAAGCAGAAGTGTTTTCTTCTAAGGAGGAGGGTTACCTTTATTAGTTAACAAGTGCTTGCCTATTTAGATTGGTCCAGTCTTTACAATACAATTTCATTTAGACATAAGAAAAAGCTTTTCACTGTGAGTGTGGTCAAACACTGGAGCAGGTTGCCCAGAGAGGCTGTGGAGTCTCCATCCTTGGAGATGCTCAAAATACAAGTGGACACAGGCCTGGCAGCCTGCTCTGAGCTGGGGGGTTGGACTAGGCAATCTATAGAGGAGCCTTCCGACTCTACTGCTCTGATTATTAAGGCATTTTTCTGCACGTTTTCTAGCTTGAATAATCTGCAAATTTTTTTTCTTCATAGAAGAACTCAAATTTGATCATCACAATGTGAGTTTGATTTTCACTTGGAATAATTTACTTCTACTAAACTGTTAGATATAAGCATATTTAAAAGTTGTCTTTGCATTTGTAATGCTTTCAGAAGCTAAAGCACTGTTTTAATTTCAAGTAGCCTATATAGCACATTTTACTGTGTGAATGATTTATCTTTCTAATTTTTGAGGAAAGGAGGAGGAGAGCAACTCAGACTGTTATCCCTTTTGTCAGGAGTGAGTGATCAAAGTTCAAGGTTTTGTGTTCTTGAGAGATGCTGATGATGGAGGCTCAGGTATCTCTGGAATCCCTCTTATTTATAAAGAATGTGCAAGGTCCTGTTTCCCCGAACACAGAGGGCATCAAATAGCTGAGAATAGGTTTTTTTGCTTGCAGCTCAGACCTTTTAACCAATAAAGTGTTTAGATCAAAGAGCTCCCTTTCAGCTTTTTCTTAGGAGTGTGCTCACAAGTATTCTGCTGTCTGGTTTTCTGTTCCCTTTCCTTGCTCGTGCACATACTCACCTCCTTTCTTTTCTCTTCTTTTCTGTTTGGGGCAATACCAGCATGTTTTGAAGTGTCTTTGCACATTACTTTGTCTTGGACAATAATAAGTGCCTCTGTTCCAGTATGGAGACCGGCATTTATGAGGAGGTTTAATCTCTCAGACTCTCTTAAAACAAATGCAGAAGTCATGCAAACCCACCAGCTCAATCCACCAGTAACAGTAATTTAAAACAACAGCTTATCTTCTGCTCATCATTATCTGTGTTACGGCCCTACTGACTTTCTGGGGTTGCTTTAGTGTGGTGCAACAGCTTGGCTTAGATTTGAAAAACAAAAAAAAGTAAAGGAAGTTTTTTATAGTTTTTCAGGAGCTGAAATGTGCTTGTGCTGGCTCTCCCCATGTTTTGCAGAAAGGCTACCAGAATATATCAACTTCTGTATTGTACATGCTTGGAAATAAAATAGGTATCGGTACATCTAAAAGTTCAACAATAACTCAGTGACTTTAATTTCAAGCTTTGTTGTGATGTGTCCCTATCAAAGCTACAAGAAAAATGGGGTCCTTTTAATTAATGTTTCTTTCAAAAGGTAATGGAGAGACTATGCTGGGAAATTGATCAATCCTCGTGGATTTAAGGCAACTAACTGCAGAAAATTAGCAAACTGGTATTTCTCTGGTAGGTGAGTATTTAAAAAATAAATTTTAAAAGTAAATTTACGTTATAGTAACAGTGGAAAAAAGAGCAAATGCATGCCCATTGGTACCTTTTTTTTTTTTCTCTAGGAAATGGAACAGCAAGCCTCTGCAGGACAAAGTGACGCTTTTGTCAGGGTCACTCTCAAATAAGGATTCAAAGTTGGACAATTAAGACCAGTCCTGTATAGGCTCACCTAAAATTTTACCTTTTGATTATGAGGTACCTATGCCTGGATTTAAAAAAAAAATCAAGAAACAGAGCTCTGTAAGGATACCTGTGCACTTGTCTCCGATTTCTGAAATTCAGGAAGCAGTTGGTTTGACCTGCTGCCCTGTTCTTGCAAAGCAGTTTGTTTAGACTGTCGCACTACGCTGGCATTCCCTGCTGCTGCTGCCTGGCCCCATGGAGAAGCAGCACTTCTGGCTGCTGCTGCTTTTCCCTGCTGGTTTGGGCAGCGAAGTCATGGAAGGAGATGCTGCACCTCTTCTTCTTGCATGTGGAGCATCTCTACGCAAAGGCCACCTCACTACCTGTCCCACCATGCACCAGCTCAGCTGCTAACAAGCTAAAACTCAAACCAAGAATTTGTGAGCCTAAAGCTTGCAGTGGGAACAATTTTCACAGGGAAGCTTTAAAAATCTTATAAAAGTTATGGGGAGAGAAAGTTCAAAAGGAACAAAATTCACATAAAGTCGCTTTAGTTATTTTTTTAAAGGCAGGCACTGATAAAATCTTGCAAAGGGTCACCATTATGGCATACATGTCCCCATCCTGTTCCCGGCAGCTACGGGCTTTACACATGTAAATAGAGACGTTTGGAGGCACACCCTTGGCAGTTTTGTGCAAGACCTCGGCCTGGGTTGGTTAAGCTCTCAAACAGTTTTCTGAGCAGTAAGTAACGTATCATATTCCCAAATAGAGTATATGCTTACATTGTACTTTAGATGATGGGTTGGGTAATGTATCTTTTTTTGTACACTTACAGAGCACGTCGAAGCCAAAATCGTGCATTCAGGGCTACTGTGTGTGCTCAACTTAATTAGCTCATTAACTTGAATATCCCTATTAATATGGAATATCTTTAATGCAGATTTTAAAACTGGAAAACCCACACTCTCACTTGCCTAATTTGGATGTGACAAGCCATACTGCAAAGCTGAACTTGAGTTACTGGTTTTGCACTCTGAGCTTGGTGCTTTATGTCATCAGGCCCTTAGCACCTCCATCAGAAAGCCCACGCTCCAATCCTTTCCTAGTGTTGCTGGTAGTTTGCCAGTCCCAGAAAAATGGGGAAGCACTGAAAAACTGAGAAGCCTCACACAGCTTTCCCTGCATCTGCGTTGCAAAGTAAATGGCTGACTTTGTATGTGAAATAATGCTGTAGCCCTACGTTAACAGGCTAAATGCGGTGAAAGGACCCTCGTGCTGTTGTGACGGGTCTCGTGGTTAGAGGGGAGCCGAACGGCACTGGTGGCCTTCAGGTGATACCAAATCAGCGCTCTCATCTCTAAAGGCATGCTAGCTCCATGTTGCCTTTTTATAATTACTTCGTAGGGTAAGATGTCGATGCTATTTTGCCAATTTTAATACATGAGCAGTTCTGTTACTCTATTTTAAATACATACATTGCTTGTGAGATTAGAGTCTAAATCAGTTACAGGGAATAATTTGTTTTATGACTGTTAAATATGCAAAATTATCTTCTTGTACCTTACTTTTCTCCTAATACATCTTGAATTTACCCTAGATTTTATGACTTACTTCCTGAAGGTACAGCTAAGGCACTTGTTTCCTTTGAGGGAATACATACCTTCTCAGCTGTTAAAGCTAACACATTGCTCAGGCTAACTGCTTTTTGGTTTTGAAGAACCTTGGTATAGTGCAAAAAGATTACTAAACCTTTGGGACCTCTTCAGAAGATGTGTAACTGGACCATACTACATACCAATAAAGTAACCAACATTTCTAAATAGTTTAAAAACTGTGAAGTTACACATTTTTTGAGTTTTATTTTCTCTGGCTTCAATGGAAACAAGCCGCCTCCTCTTAGGTTATATTTCCTAAGTGTTCTGATTAACAGCAATAAGCTGTTTCTACTTCATCCCATTTTGAAATAGCATATTTTGAATTGCTGAAACGTTGCATGTTTGTAATGTTATTCGGTATACTATCTGAGGGGTATTGGGCAAAACATTTTCACAGAAACTGCAACTCCAGCACTAGAAAAACCCCTCACAAATAATGGAGGAGACTTACAGATCCCATTAACCTGTGCCATCCTATACTACTTTTGCCTTACTTGACAAATTTTAAACTTTCATGTTGGAAAAAGAAGTATCTTCAGTGTTCAGGAGTAGCAGTCAGAATATAAACTGGTGAGTTGCCACTTTAGCTACAGCTAGACAGCTGATTTACATCAGAAATGGACAAACCCGGGGGGGGGGCGTTTAAGAGAATTCACTCTTGTTAAAAGAATAAGAAAAGTGAATCAATAATACCTCTTTTCTGCCAAAGGTGACTTTAGTAAGGGACAAAAATGGTTTCTACACAGAATCTGTTTGATGTCGAGTAGCATATTAACTAGATCTCCTTATCAGTTGGCATTTGCATGTGATTTAACTATACGAACTCCAGCACGTACTTTGAACAACTTTACAGCTGCAGAATAAGAGAGTGTATCTCTGGTAAAACTTATTATGGAGTCAAACAAACAAAAAAAGTCAAAACCAGATTACTTTTATTTAACGGTAACTCATTTCATTTCTCAAAAAGAGGAATGCTGTATTTTTGGCGGTTTTTTCTGTGAGTGAGTCAGTATTTTGTCTACATGAGGCTGAGTGAGCAATCAAACAGCCTCATCCTGGCTACTGGATATTGCAATATTGAGATAAGGGCTTCCTTAGAGAGGTTTCTTACAATCCTTTAGCACTTTCTGCGGTGAGATCAAGTTACAGCTGGTTTAATGCGATGTAAAACCTATTAAGGTTGACATCACAAATGTTACTAGTTCTGGTGATGATTACATAACAAATAATTACTCAACATAAAGTGCCAGTGACAGACTGATAGTTTGCTTTGAGATATAAAAATGAGATACAGGAACCACATAGCAAAAGGAGTTTTGTTCAAACCAGTTATATTCCATTTTAGGTAACAGAAGCTTGCTTCTTTAACCTTAAAGGTCCTTAAATGCTATAAGGTATAAAATAATGCTTCATTATTTCCTTCTAATTCACAGCTGACAGTTGTTGATTTGGAAGAAGATATCGCAGGAATTTTGAGTTGACTGTTGGTGTGGTTGGAAGGTAACACTTAGGGTGACAAGTAGCAAATATTTATCCTACTGCTTAGCCCTCTAAGGTTGAGGTACAGTGATGAAAACAAGATTTAGCATCTGAATGTACAAGAATTCATTCTTTTTGGATGACTAACGCTGCTAGTTTAGGGTCAAATCATGTTCCGTATGACGCAAGAAAAGGATATAAGGTGACTTCCTTATGCCACATCCCATCAGTCCCAGGTCACGGAGATGTATTTCACTGTGATACTATGTCCTGCCCCCCCTTCACAACGCTCTTTCTGAAGGCTGACGTTCCCCCAGACAGAGTGAGGCAGAGAGGATGTTGATGAGTCATTTTCCCTTCATTTTCTTCACAAGCTGTTCCAGTGAAACAATGTGCTGTCCCTCCATCTAAGCTTATCACGAACAGTTTAGCTCTCAAATAATTTGATGTCAATCTCTTTACATTTTTGCGTGATCAACAGGAAAAAAGGCATGGAAAATTCCTCACCTCAAGCATGTTCTAAAACAATAGCTTACCCAGAGAAGTCTCATGCCCAGGCTGGCCTCCAGCTACTTTTTCCTAATTCCCTTGCTCCTAGCTCTGGGATTTACAAGTATTAGAGGCCAACGTGGTAACCGTGAGAATCAAGTCAGTATAGCCCAAATACTGCTGTGCGATGAGATGAAGGACCTAGTCATAGAAGAACTTGCTCATTAACTTCATGTGGGATGAGGAGGTTTAGATTAATTAATTAGAAAGTGAAAAAGGAAGGGAGGAAGCAGGAATGTGGTAGTTTGTCAGAAATGCTTTATAGCGTTAGCTGAAGAATTCAGAAATCCCCCATTTTCTCTGCTTTCCTTTGGAAAGTTCTTGAACGCTCTCCAGAAAAATCTTACTGGGCTTCCACTGCTCCTTCTGTTACTGCTCCGTAAGCCAAGAACTAGCACTGGCACAGGGGAATCCGGGTGGGAACAAGTAGCTGCGGATCAGCAGGCTTGGGATTTCTCCTGCAGTAAGAGAGTGAATTTAGCCTCTTAGTTGGGAGATCTTGTATTCAGAACTAATTTAAGTTTTCCCTGGAAATGCCTAATTTTTCTATTCCATTGAAATTAGGAGTCCTAGGAGCCTACTTTTCATGCCTGTGTAAGATAGCACAAATTCTTCTGAAGTTAACTAAAAACAAGCATTAGGAGCTCCCCTGCAGCTGAGGAACTCCCTGCAGCAACATCCTAATGTGGAGCTGGAAGCCTGCAGTTGCCTGGGTGGTCTCAAATTTGCACCTATTGTTTGCAGCAAATGGGTTCTGCTACCAGAATTTACTACGGGACTTGCCCTGCTGAATGGCTGTTAATGCAAGGACGTTTTGTTTCTTGATACCTACAGTCCAGTTTAAACTAGTAGCTGCCAATTCTGCTGCTTTTTTTTAATGCTTGGTTTGATTTTTGATCATCCCTTTCTAATAATTGGAGTGGGTCTAGTAAGTTTAGTAGCATACTGAGCCTCAGACTCTTGTGAGACTGTTTCTGTCATGCTGAGGCTCACCAGTTTTTGGCTGTGAGTACGTGCAGAGCTCTGTTACCCTGTGAGGCACAAACCGGTGGTTCAGGTGCGAGCACACACTCGTGTGTCTATCAGCTTAGCCCAACAGTATTTGGAGTTAACGCTGCCTTTTTGCAGCAAGGGGAGGCGAATGATATGACATTCAACATAATGTCACAACAGCGCAGGCAAATGATAAGGCCTGACAATGAAAATCGAAGTTTTTAGATGAGCTTGAACGTTCTGATTGAGTTTATACAAAATTACCGCTCTTGTATAGCTATGGTATCTTGGAAATCGTACCAGGACCTTTGAGCCAGATTTAACTCACTTTTGAACCACGTTTTCATTGCAAAGGAAACACCGAGCTATCTAACTCGCTATGTCTTAAAGAAAAATTAATGGCATAGCAATAATATTAGACATACATTTTAGAAGGAGAGATTTTTCGTATTTAGGGAACACCAATAATTTGAGCCAAACTTGATCACTTTTTCCTCCCTCAGAAGCGCAGTTTATTCTAGCATACCGTTTGTTGCAAAAGATAAATACTGAAACATGTAGCAGGAATGATTGTACGAGGCTTTTTATTGGTGATACTGATTCTCGAGTTTTGCTGACAAAAGAAGTCAAGGTTCCTGCCCTGGGCAGTTCCTAATCTAAACTGGGAACAGAGTTGATTGAAGTGGAAGAAATGCACCCTCCTTTCTCCCTCCAGAATGAACTTTCCTCCAATTTTGCGCAGACGGAGTTACACAATGTCTTTGACATAGCGCTAACGGCAGCACCTCCAGGCACAAGCGCGACCGGCAAGAAAAGCTCAAACGAATCTTAACTAACGCCGTTCCCCATTATGCAGTTTAAGTAACGAATAACGCCGGGCTACTTTCTCCGTGTCCCAACGCGCGGTACGCCGGCCACCCGCGCCGAGGGGCCAGGTCGCCGCCCGGGAAGCGGAGACGCGAACCCCGGCCCCCT
>WAAD01013676.1:12844-24406 GCA_013389945.1 Fregata magnificens
GCGCCGGCCCGCTGCCCTGCGCACCCCGGCGCTCCTCGGGGCAGCGCGCTGGGGAGCCGGTCCTGCGCCGGCGGGGACTTCGCTGCTTGGAAACGTGACCTTTCCTTTAGCGCTCTTCGCGTACCGCCGCCATCCTCCTTCGTGGGTTTGTGTAGTACCAGAATTCAGACGGTGGACTGCGTCGTTCTCTGGGATGCGGCTGTTCCTCCCTTCTGATCCTCCTGCCTGTTTCGTTTTTACACGTTGTCGTATACAAGGGAGTCTATAAACCCTTACAAAGAGGTGTATGAGCTTCGACAAAGAAACCGCGGTTTTAATTCCAGCTCTTTCTTCTTCTGGCTGCTAATCGTTTCTTTATCCCTGTAAGTTTTTTCCTTAATTGGTATTTACAGAATTTAGTGAGCCATCACATCAAGTGCTTTCAAATAATTTTGGAAATCTAAGTGTGAAGCGTAAATCTGTGAATTTCTACAGCCTGCTTGAACTCCTAGTCAAATGCTGTATTTCATTTTAAATAAAGGTATTTTATTTCACAGTATATTGTTCAAAACCACAGGGGTTCATACTCGTGAAGCTTCCATTTCTGGCTGTATCTGTGAACTGTGTAGAAATGTGGGCTGTCTTTTTCTAGAATCTGCAAATCCACCACTCTTCTAGGAAGAAGCTGCAAGTGCTACCTTCCATTCTGACTTGAAAGAGTACTTGGCATTTCCCACTTGTGTGGTACTTGTTCTTCTCAACTGAAGTGTGGGGTTGGTTTTTTTAGTGTTGTGGGGTTTGTTTGTTTGTTTTGGTTTGGTTTTTGGTTGGTTAGTTGGTTTTGTTTAGTTTAGTTCTGGTGTTTTGTTGGTGCTGGTATAGCCTAAAAATGTACAGATTGGTTTTAACCATTATAAATTTGTAGACTGATCGTGGCTTCACAGTTTTTTCCAGTGATGTAACATGTTTACAATGTTTTATACTTACCATGTGTTTATCAAATATTTTGAAACCACTGTTTAACAGGTGTTTTGCCTGAGTTGAATATGGGACATTTTATGCAAGTTCATTTTGCTAAAAATCTCCCTGCTGCTCCATGACTATTTAGCAGTTTTGAAGAATTGCTGGACAGTGTCCAACATTAAATCAGGAATTATTCTAAAGAGTGAGTTGTTCAGTGTGGCAATTCCGGGAGTTCAGTCTTTTTTTTAATGTGTCTGTGTGGGTGAGATAAGTGTCTGCTAGATCATCCTTCGTACCTTCTGGTATGAGGCCATTCTTGACTTTGCTATTTAAAGTGCGGGGAAAAAAACCCTTGGTGCATGTGGAACTGTTTAGGCTGGTTTTGGACTGTTTGTACATTAGTTTCCTGATGTTTTACTTTCATTTTTTTTTTTCCCCCCTGCTTGCTTGAGCTCAGGAGTGGGAGGGTCATTTTCACTTGTCATACAAAGGCGCCTTGAAACATCACCTTACACTTAACAGTTATCTCACTTATATTTAAAGATACTCTATCAGATCGTCTATCTCCCCACACAGATTATCTTGGAGAGGGGTACTCTATTGCGTTTTAAACTTTTGCTTCTTTTCTTGTCTCTTGAGGCTCTGCGTAACTCTAGTCTTGCCGCCTTACCTTTTTGTCGTATCACATCAGTCCTGCTTTCTCTGCTCTGCTGGTGATAGGCTGCAGCATCCAAACTCCTCTCTTTTTCTCATAGTTATCTTTACCACTTGCTGTGCTTCCCTTTCCCGGAAGCTTTGCACCAACACCCAAACTTTTCCTGCTTCTCTTTCATGTCCCTTCATGAGGTGCATTTCTGTTAACTGTTCACTCCTTGTGGACAGTCATGACAGATGACTATTTTCTGAACAAACCAATATTGTTTTGAACTTAGATAATTGATGCTGACACAATAGGGTTTGTCCGTATTGGTTTGTCGATTTTTACACCAGTTATGTTGCAAATACATCTCTAAGAGGACTTGTCAAAAAGTGTGTGTGAAGGGAGGGAGATGCTTTTACAGTCTACAATTTGGGTGCTTGACAGGATTTTACATAGTAAGTTTAATTTTCTTTCCCAGAAAGACCCTGATTAGCCTAATTAGGAGTTTAATACGTAGTTATACTAGCAGTGACACTTTTACTGAACTCCTGATACTGTCAGCCTATTGTCTGAAACAAGCCCAAATTTGAAGTTCCAGTCTGTAAAGACTTGGGGCTGGATTTTGAAATTGTGGCTTATGCTTTGAAAAATCAAGCCAATGAAATGATACTTCTGGTGCCAATATAATTAACCTGAAAAATGTATCTTTGTCTTTTTTTTTTTTTTTTAAACAGATATTTGTTTCTTTTGGAGTCCCTCATTTCCTTTAACCGTGTCTACTTTGGCCGCAATATTTGTGTGCCACGTTAATTTGCTGAAACAAGTAACGTTAGTTCTGTCTTTTTGTCCCACTTTTTTAAAGGCAAACTGACAGTAAAATCGATGTGTGTGTTTTCCAGAATTGAAGTTTTGTCTTTGAGGTCATGTTTCTTGTTTCTAAAGTGAATAACTCTGTGTATTTTAGCTTCACTGGTTGAAATTCTGGCAGCTGGCTTTTCAGCAGATAAATTACTGAATAATCTCACTCTGTGTGTGTGTATTTGGATAAGATACTGAGATGATTATTAAAGATAATGTCACTTCTTAGCTCTGATACTGACAAGTAGTGGTGGCCTCTGACAAATGAGTCTATATGCTTCATTGTTTCTACAGAAAATAGTCAGTGAATACTGACTTGACCTGTGGTAAAACTTGAACGAAGTTTGTTGCATGCTTTCTTCACGTTCCCTGGCCTGAAACCTTCTTTCTCCTCTATTGTATTCTCTGCAATCTTGTTACTGTCCTTTATTTGATTTAATCCCATCTTTTTTGCTCACATAATGAGAATGTACAGGTAATGTCATGTTAATATATCATGATACAACCTATACCAAAAATGATCTAACTAATCCTTGGTTTCTGTTATTTTTATTACTTTAAGCTTAGCTTTTCTTTTACTTGAATTGTAGATGGTTTTGTATTTCAAGTAATAGAAAGCTAATCTAACAAAAGAACGGAAAAGGTAAACCCAAAACCTTTGTATTGGCAAACTTCACTTCCTGACCTGGTTCAGCACAGGATTAGGTGGACATCAGTGCTGCTGCACAAGAGAGGAGGTAGGATGTGCAGGAGGTGACTTGTCTTTTTGGTAGTAGCCAGTCATTAAACCAGCGTTGCCTGGCACACTGAGCCGTTGCATCTAACTGGATGGGACCACAGACCCAAGCAGCAGTGTTTCGGAGACCAGTCTCTGTCACAGCCATTGCACTGACAGAGCGAATGGCATTTTTTTGAGGAGTGGTGAGGTTTTTTCAGCCTTCTTTACACCTATATTTTACTTAGCACGTAAAGTGGATGTGAGCCGTTTTAAAGCGGGGGTGTGAGCCACTTTCTTTTAACTACCAGGTTTGCTGGAACCACAGTACAGCTTGAGTTTGTTTTTCTCCCCAACTGCTGTAATTCTTGCATGGAAGTAGGCTGTCTAATCGCTGTTAGGTGAGCGGGGGAAATTTCTTACCCCTCTGTTCTTTCCAAGAAAGAAAGGCCAGTGGACTTCAGATGGGGTACTGAAATATAAAAAACAGGAGAGAAGCTGGGATAAATAATGTTGTTATCCTTGACTGTATCAGGTATTTTTCCTTCCCAAGAATTGGGCAAAAAGTATTCTAAACATATGGGAAACACAGGCAGAAAAATAACTGTGTTGCTGATTGAGGTGCCGATAGTTCCGAAAAGCTGCCTTGTGAAAGGCCTAGAGTATTTAACTGTGGAAAATGGTTTGACAATATACGGTGTGAGGATGTCGCAGGAATAGTCTGTAAGATAAATGTAGTGGTTGATTGCCAAGGAGATTTTAAAGCATGGTAACAAACTGACAGCATGTTAGAGTGGATTGAACTTGGTTTATAAGTTATGCATTTTTTTCCCCTTAACTAAAGCAAAGTTCAGATGTTACTGAGGTGGTAGGCTTGGATAAAACCTTAATTCTTGCAATTTCTATGGTTTTAAAAGAAAAAATCCTAAAAGTCGGATCACGGTTATGGATTATTTAATACTTATGTTAAGAGCAATATAACTTTTTTCCTAAAGACTCTTACAAACTCATTCTAACTCAAGCTGTTTCAGGCCTTTTCTATTGTCAGATTTTCTGGAATGTTTGAACTGTACGTGTGTATGGCAAATGTGCAATTGCTGACTTAGTGTATCCCAACCTATCTTTATTTTGTTTGATTTCAGCTGAAGGAGGATGGGATGTGATGTATGCACTAGCATATCTGTTGACTTTCTACAGCTGCAAAATCGGAATTTTACAGGCTGATTCAGTAATAAAGTTGGTACTCTGTTGTGTGTAGTTTGACAACTAATGTTTTCGGAAGATGATGCAACTTCAAAAACAGCTATCGTAAACCCTCTGCAAAGCTTTGTTTCAACCTGTCCATGGAGGTCACTAGTTTACAGTCAGATAGGTCCAATGTGAAGTGCTTATTTTGTTTAAATGCACATCATGTGTTTTGCAAAGAGCGTGCAACTCGCGAATATACAGTTTCAAAGAGTATACGTAGATGTGTGCATATAGTTTGTCTAGATCTGAAAATTATGCACGTGTGAATCTTATCAATGTCTGGACTTAATGCAAGTAATTGTAATAGCAACAATTTGGGGAAGCCTCTTTCTGAGTTGGAGAGCTTTGGAGCTATTTCAAGGTCTGTGGCAGCCTGGTCAGGCTTTTTACTTCCTAGTCGTGGATCCCAAAGCCTGGTGTGGATGACTCCCAGTGCTCTTGGATTCTGCCTTTAATTGTTTACTACTAATCAAATAAGATTTAAAACAAAAAAGAAGCTGCAGGTTTTGAGAATTGGCATCTCTCTATTATTGCTGATTTCCCCTCCCCCCCTTGTTTTTATTTTTTACTGATGACCTTTTGGGTGATTACTGCAGTATATTTTTGCTGTCATACACTAACAGTTCCTGCTTGAGAATACTTTCTCAGTTACAGCTCTTAAGTTAATTTAATCTAGGTGTTCAATCTTTCACCATAATATAACTCTGTAATCTTCAAAGCCTGGGAAAGTGTCTGTTACAGCTCAGTCAATCTTAACACAATGGTTATTGCAATTGAATACCAGCCTTTGTTCCATGCATTGTTCCCACTTACCTCTACCCGAAGAGGTACTTATTTTCCTAATCTTATCTACCTGATTCTTGTCACCTTTGGTAAGAGAGGAACAGAAACAATGTTTTTGCTTTGTAGCCCGCTGGGCTCTCTGGGTGGAATTATACAAGACGTCTCTGGCTTTCTCCTCCTAATGCTAATACTGCAAAGTGATCAGTTTTTGTGAAATGCGGACTTGACAAACTTGACTTGTAAAATTTAAATTTAATCAATAAATTTACATAAATAAATTTACATTTATGCCTTCTGTAAATTAATTTCTAATTGCTCTGTTAGGAATACTGTATTTCACAAGTACTTACTGCCTAAAAATTTCTAGACTCAAGGTACTTTTAGAACTAGTATTACTTGAGCAGTCCAGGTCTTCCCACTGTTACTCACTTCATTGACAATATAGTTCCCAAGACTGACCTGGAGTGCTTGAGGTGCGGATATGTGTGTTGCAGGGTAATAATCTCAGATATGAGGCAGGGTTGATGTTCAAGTCCATAGTGTCTTTACTAGCCACTCCCAAATCTGCCAAAACTCTTCTTAAAGGTGTGGTTGTAATCCAGTCTAAATTCATCTGAGCCCTGGCCATCACCCTTCTGCCCGTCCCTTTGGTGATTCCCTCTGTGCTCAGTCACTGTTTCAGGGATCTGAATTGAACAAACGTCTAATCCCCTCCTTTTTTTTTTTTTTTTTGAGGATTAATTCTTTTGTTGGTCATTTCCCTGAATCGGCTCTCCACGTGACTGTGTAAATGCTGGTGCTGGTATGAGACAGGGTGGGATCATGTGCAGAGGCTTAGGAAAATGGGATTGTGGCACCCCAAACTTGACGTCAGCTGTGGAGCTCGTTTAGAAGTGTGCTGTGAGGTGAAGCTGAAGGTGCTTGAGAGTCGACTTGTGCCATCGTATTAGTCAGTGTTCCATTACTCTGTGTATCACCTATATTACATGAGTGTTTTCTAAGTCTTAGAGCCTTATGCGTAGGCATGGATGGAGCTGTGCCATCAGAAGTCAGGTTCTGTAGCCTCTTCAAAGTATAGACCAAATTGCATTGCAGACCTTGTTTAATTGTACTGTAGGCATGTAGTAGCTATGCTTGAATACTTTTGTATCTAAATTCTGGTTTACAGAGGATGTTTTCCTGACCTTCTTTTCTGAATGTCTGCTACGAGGTGTAAGATAACTTTTTTTTAATCAGATATGCTGTGCTGTAGTCTGTGAGCTGAGCTGCATCAGGAAGAGTTTCACCCCTCCCATCAAGTTATTTCTGTTGGCAAATGATCCACTGCTGGTAACTTGTCTCGCATAACAAAATATTGCTAGATTTTTTTTCTCCATGTTCTTAACATGCTGCTTATTTGCTTTTTAGTGCTATTTCCATCCCTCTTTGACTTTCTCAAGAAGCTGAACCTGTTCCTTTGGGGTAGGAGAGAGCGAAGCTGCGTTCTACTGATGTATCTGATAGAGCTCAGCACAGCAGCCATGCGACCAGGTTCAAAGACGGTCGTGCTGATGTACAACATAGTTAAAATGGCATGTATATTGGCTTTGTGTAGTAAGCTCAATGCGGTATACTAGTTTGTGGCTAGAGCCAGTCTGAAGAAGCTCAGCTTCCTTTCAAAGCCTGGCCCCGTGGCTGCTGCGGTCATGCAAGTATTTAGTCAGGTATAACTTCAGTCACCTGAATAGGTCAAATTGTTTGTGTGCTTAAGCGACACATGATTGCAACCTAAAAATACCAGTTGTGTAATTACAGAACTTTCTCTTCAATTATAAAAATCAGTTAATCTACAAGAGTAGGTGCAGTTAATGGTGTTTTAAATGTCAAAGTCTTAGCAGTTTCTCCTGTGTTCCCTGGCTGCAGCATTGTCTAAACTGTAGTTTGCAGAATTCTGCTAAACAGCAAATTTAATAAAACTTCAACTGAAAGCATTAGAAGAGTACATGGCTGAGGGTGATCTTCTGGCCAAAAAGTTTGAGAGTGATTGATCTTGAAGGAATTCCTGCTCATGGTAGTAATCTTGCACTAGGGAAAGAGTGATGAATCACCAACACCATAGCTGACAAATATCCTAGACAACTTTCTAGGAACTTAGCATCATCTGGTGTTGCAAGGCCTCTGGATGCACAACTGGTTGGAAGCGGCTTGCTCCTCCCGATTTCACAAGCTATAGTTTACTGACTCGTTAATTGTGCTGCTGAAAATGTTCATGGGGTTACGCTGCAGACTAGCCTGTGGTACAGCCCTGCGAGCACTTACCTTGGCCTGTGTGAGGGGCACGAAGCAAAGATGTGGAGGTTGGGATGGACGTGAACCTCTTAAACTGGCATTAACTGGCTTTGCAGCCAGAGGCATTGAAAAGCAGAAATATTGCCTTAACTAACCTTTGTCCTTTTAATTTGTGCCAACTTCAGAAATGCTCTTGATGAGGATTTATGTCTTTGCCTCGTTAAGCAATTGGTCTGTCTTATTCTTTGTTTCTTTTATAAAAATCTCATGCAGAAAAATCCTTTTTGAGTTTTCAGCTGTAGGAAAAACACAGTTTGCATTTTGTATGCATGCAGTTTTTCATATAAATCCTACCTCTGTATGTAGAACTTGGGGACTCTTCGCTGTTAAGTTCTCTGTAATTGTTTCAAATGCATCAGTGAAACAATGTGGTCTTTTTATGTTGCTTATATAGGGAAAGAGGGCAGAAGACACTCCTCATCCTTGTCCTGGTTTGGGCTGCCAGCTAGTGTTACAGGTGAATGTTCTGCAGTGATGAAGGCTGCTAACAAACAAGTAATTGTTTGAATGCATCAGTCTGGTTGTGCTTAGTGCTCTGTAGCCCATGAGAGCAATATTTGGTACTAGTATAATCATAGTACTTTGCTGGACAACACGAGAAAATAAACTTTGGCTGCACTTTCTTCCTGGTATAGAAAATGTAAAAGACTGAAGCTTTTCTGCCTTCACAAAAATCCTGTTTTCGGATTGTGGAAAAGTTTTCTGGTCACGTGCATGTAGACAATCTGCAGAACATGGGTAGACTTTGCAGAGAGGGGGAGGATTATTCACAAAAGCTAATTAGGCAGTGAGTCCCTAGGCTTGCTCAGTGGAGACTGAGGGGGATTCAGAGCAGCTCTTTTCTCTCCTCTCTGCAGAGAGGATGTAGAAAAATTAGCGCTGCTAAGATAAGGTTAGTCTTTTTGACTATCCTCTTGGGTGTCATTACTGGTTTTTTTAGGGTTTTTCTGACAAATGTAAAGATCTTGCATGTAGGACAAGAAAAATCTTTTGTAATTAACGTATTAGGAGTTAGTTGGGTTTTAATTATACCATGAATTAGGAAAAAAACGTCTTCAGTGCCAGATGAGAATGGATGCTATTCTCAAACCCAGGGTATCTGCTCACCTAAAATGTGACCTTAGGCAATACGTTCTTGCTTCATTGGCAGCTCTCCGAGAAATAAAGAAATACCGTCTTAGCTTCCTTTCCTTCCTGAACATCAGGATACAGGTGCTTAAAAAGAATGCCTTTTTGTGTGACAGATCTGTAGTCTTTTCCTGGATGTCTAGAGTAAGTGTGCTTTGGGGGATTATTTTGTACCTTGACAGTATGCTTAGATCAGCTCAGCTGTTTTGCTAACCCAGTACCTTACTGCTACCAAAGGGGATGTCCTACTTCCCTTGTTCCCACCCTGATCATGGCCACGTGGTCCTTTCCTGTGCCTTAGTTTTCTGCCCAGTTTGCATCTGAATCGGTTCATTCCGACATCAAAGCTACCTGCTCTTTTTTTCCCGGAAATCATGTTGTGCTGGTTTAGGGAGCTCAATCAACTCACCAAAGGGCTAGTGCACAACTGCTGGTGGGAGGGAAGTGGCAGGAGAACGGCTGGGAGGGCAGAGTAATAACTTGCTCAGCTTGTCTTCTCTGACTGCAACCTCACTGTATAATTTGAAGAATTGGATCTGTTAAAGCAAATATTTCCCCTATGTATTTTGGCTTTGCTGTTGCCAGGACCCCCACCTCCTTTAATGTTGTCTTTTGTTTCTCTAGAATGATAGTCTGTCTTTGCTCCTTTCCCCCAGTAGGCCAGAGAGGAGCCTGAGGTATAAGTCCAGTACAGCTTAGGCAGGACTTTGTGCCACATACCACTCAGCATTAGTAAGTTTTACTGGAAGTGGGTATGCTGGAAGAAATTATAATAAACAGAAAACATTTAGGAAGTGCAAGTGGTGTTGTGATCTCTCAATATAATTTAATTACTTGTTCCCCCCAACCCGCAAAAAAAAAAGGTTACTTTATTTCTAAAAATCATATATTTAATTTCTGAGTGATTGTTTAGGCTTGCGGTATTTAACATAGATGTGTTGCAGGTAGTTCAGTTCTGTGGGTAACCTGCAATTCTGCATCAACATTTGGTGGGAGAGCTGAAAAACTGTAGTTTCTTCGATCTGCTTAGGTAGAGGATACTTATATTACGGTGCAATAAACAAAAATTAAGAGATAAGATTGACACAGTAAATTATACATCCTAGGGAACTACCTGCATTGCTTCATTATACTTTCAGTTAGTGAACAGTCATTTGGAACAGACCTCTTTCTTATGTTTCAATTTTTTTCTTCCTGAGTTGATTTTCCTTTTATCAAATATATTTCGTTTTCCCTGCTAGTGCAGAGGGAGTTTTTGTCCCCACAGATTATTCTGCTTTTTAGTTGATATTGTCCAACTTGATGAATCAGAGTATTTCAAGTCGATACAAGTGTTTGATAAGAGTTTTGTGCTTTTGGTTTGAGATGTGAATACTCAGCTTGGGGACGCAAGCTTGCTGAGGCAACCCTGTAAGACAAACACCAAAAGCTGACATTCTTCTGTTTCCCACTGCATTAGAGCTAGCCAGACCTTGGTTTAAATCAGTAGTTAGGCATTAGGATGTCTGTGCTTGTATCTTAATTAGCAATGCTGTGTGCATGTGAAGGATGGTGTGATAGGAAGCTTTGTAGTGCTTTTGGTAAACGGTGCAGTAAAATGGTACATTTTAGCAGCCTGAGTATTGACTTGGAGATAAAATGAATGACTTTAAGCTCTCTCACAATACATTGCATTGTGTAGGTTTTACAGCTCTGACTGTAATATTTAAAAGAAACATTCATGAAGAGGGATGTAAGAGTGTAGTTGAGACTTTAAAAACCTGCTAATAATAAAATGGTTGAATGCTAATGGAAAAATCAGTGTAAAAGAATATTTCAGCAGTCAGTATGAGGTTGTGATGGAGAGCTCAATTTTTACATAAGACTAGCCTCATGAGAGATCAACAAAATAAGACACAGTAGCTCAAACAACTTAAAAACAGAGGGTGGAAATTTTTAAAATTAAATTTAAATTAAATTTTTAAAAGTGCCTAAATAGGCATTATATATTATTTCAGAGAGTAATTAGCTGCTTTCACATTTGCCTAAATAAACCCAGTTAAGTTTCTTCTTTGCACTTTTCTAGAGTAAACAGAAACTACTTAAATAGTTTTAGTAGGGAACTTTATCTTCTGATAAGAGTTTAGGTACATGGATGGCTCTAGAATGCTGTCAGGCTACTTATGCCCTGAGATGAGGGCTGTAGTCAGCGTGCACTCTTGAGCAACTGTGGATCTAGTTAGCCCTGTTACGAGAGGTAGTTCTCTGTCTTGACAGGCAGTGAAAGTGTGACTGAATCCAGAAGCTCTTTGTTAGTGAGCTGAATTTAAAAATGCTTAAGTCTTTGTAATTCTACAGGAGGTGAAATATACTATAGTAAATTCTTGGTTTGGCTTGTTTTTCTCTGAGCTCATCCTACTTTCACCATCCTATTCCAGTCTCCCAGGAATTCTGGTCACTGTAGAGAGTTGACCAAAATGTTCACTTCTCCTACTGTAGCTAGCAAATACTGGCACATTGGCATGCATGTGTGTACAGGCAGGGTGAACGTAGAGAACAGGAGCTAAGACAGTGTACCCCATCACACCCAGATGATCCTGTCCGTGAGTAATGCATATATTCCCCTCACCAAGGAAGTGAAGGCAGTACAGGGGTTATATGACTAACTTCTGTCTCCCTCAGACATCACGTCCAATGCTGATATTTTAATACTGGCTTGGAACCAGCCTAATATTCATTTTCTTCTCTGAGATGACTTGTGTAACTTATACAAAGTGATTTTTTTTTTTTTTTAACAGTACTCGCTGTTAAAGTGAGTAAAATCTCAAATCTGTTTCAGGTGGTTCTTTGACAGCATGTTTGCTGAAGGGCCTCTTCCCTAATGTTAGTAGTTTTGATTATAAAAATAAATCGGTTTTCCCTGATACTGTGTCTAAAGATA
>WAAD01013680.1:264-18038 GCA_013389945.1 Fregata magnificens
TTCAAATTTCACATTTCTCTCTGTTTCATTTAGAAGATTCAAAAGATTTTTTTGTTCGCCTTTACAATAGCAGGAATGGTTGGGGTTTTTTTACTATTACAGCTATCAAAAAGCATTAAATTGGTATCTGACTAAACAAATATGATGTAGACTACTGTTTGTTGGCATCAGATATTTCAAAACCTTCATTTTTCACCTAGCCTTACCTTAACTGTCTGAGGAAATAGTAAACATCCTCAAGAGAAGAACAACAAACTGTAAAAGCTGCATTATCTTAGTGACTGACTTTTTTTTTGCACACATACTTCTTGTTTGACCTTTGGTAAGCAACTTTGGGTATTCATGAGTTACCATTTTTCAGTGCTGTCCTTTTGGCCACTACGAAGCTGTAAAATACCTCATTCTTCAGGCATATCAGCTGAAATCAGTCCAAGAGGAATGTCCTCACTGATTATATTTCTGCTAAGTAAGCCATGTTCTTGTGATGACACTGTATTTCCCTGAAGAAAATCAGTTTAAAAATCAATTGAAAAAGAGAGATCAAGCACTATGTCATCAGTGAATATGTCCTATTTTAGTTTTAAGTGCATACTAACATTTCTGTATTGTGAGAGAATGAACTTGGAGGATCTGAATAGTTTAGATTATAAATTTGCAATCAATGATCTACATGGAAGGTTTTTATACTGAAACAGGAGTTGCATTGTGTGACTGGAGACTGGTGAATGTACTATCTGTATTTAAGAAGAAGAGGGCGAGAAAAGAGATACAAGCAGACAGAGGTCTGTTCATCTGACTTCTATGTATAAGAGTTTGTAGGAAAAAAATAAAGAAAAGATGAAGTTCAGGCATGGAACTAACTGGAAAAGGTTATAAAATACAGATAAGAGGTAACTTTTACCAGACAAAAGCAAACTTTTCCTTTGTAAGTTTGCTGATTTGCTAGACAAGGAAAAAGAGGTAGCGCTGAGTCTTTTCATGTGCATTTGTAACCCTTACTTTTCCTCCTTTTTATTGTTGATGAGATCATGAACACTGAGCAAGAAAAAAGGGTTCCTCCTCATTTTTCCCCCATCCTTCTATGACAGAACTCTTCAAACTTACAGGAATTCTACAGTGAAAGATTCTTATGGGAAATACTACTTGTTGAAACAAAAATGTTTTTTAGGAATTTTTTGGCTTGATGAGTTTCTAAACACCTGGCTCACAGCCATTGTTCCTATGATGAAGGCTACATCTAGACATTAGAATTTCGACTCTTACACAGAGGGAATCTGGAAGCATTTAGAGTACAATTCTAGGCAGGCTAGGTCCCCACCTCTGCAGATTTGGGAACTTTGTCTCAAATATCCCATTTTAGAATTATCAGAGTTCTGAGTTCTGTGGTTTTGTTTCCAATTTCAAAACTTCTTGGCTTATTGGGGACAGCCAGAACTACTAAGTTCTCACACAAAACAATTTAAAATTGCTAATTTCAGTGGAATTTCTTGAATAGCCTTTGGTAGAAAACCAGAAAGATTATTTTGAAATGCAGTCATTTAATTTCCACATTTTCAAAAGGATTTATTTCATTTCACTAATTCAATACTTTGGATTTAAACTGTTGGTGTAATTTGACTGGATTCATAATTTAATTAGTCTTTATTAGATTACCAATACTTTAATTAGACTGATTAATAGTAAGTTCTTGGTTCGACACAAAAGATCATAGAACCGCAGAACGATTGAGGTTGGAAGGTAACTCTGGAGGTCATCTAGTCCACTTCCCCCCACTCAAGCAGGATCACCAAGAACCAGTTGTCCAGGACCATGTTCAGATGGCTTTTGAATGTCCCCAAAGATGGAGACTCCACAACGTCTCTAGCAATACGTGCCAGCGTGCAGTCACCGCCATAGTAAAAAAAGTGTTTCTTTGTGTTCAGATGGAACCTCCTGTGTTTCAGTTTGTGTCCCTTGTCTCTTGTGTCACGGGGTGCTACTGAAAAGAGCCTGGATCCATCTTCTTTACAACCTCCCTTCACATTTTATATACATTCATAAGATGTGTTTATTTAGCCCACAGAAATTGCACTGGATATTTGATCTACCCACTCATCCTTGAGGCTTGGTTGTAATTTGTTTACGTGTGTGTGAGTGTGCACCTATGAGTATGAACAAGGGAGGAATCAAAATGAATGTTGATGGACTAGGAGACAGAAAACTCATCTTTGTAACATGACAATTAAGTCAAAAAAGAAATATGAAAAAGACAGATAATTCAGTGTATTTTCTCACACAAAGACACTCATACTGGGAAGCTAGAGCAATGGTCTACAAAACTTAGCCAGAATATTCAGAAAAATCACTGCTACAAGGCGCTGACCACTGTAGCAGATACCTTATCAGTGTGTTAGCAGCTGAGACCTCTTCAGCACACAAACAAATAGTTAACCTTATACATGTGCAAGTGGTTTTACAACATAGCATACTCTTCAGTTAAACACGTTTCAATAGTTTTTTGAATTATGTTCCAAGGGTTAGATACAGAATTAGTCAGATTCTGAATACAGTTTAATCATGGAAAACACAATTTAGGTGGAATTCAGGTGTCTTATTCCAAAACTGTCATCCACAAAAAGCTATCCAACTGCTTTAATTTGGTATAGGAAATCAGCTTATACTTAAAACCATCTGAGATGCACAAAATTTACAGTCTGACAGGAATATGATCTGCTGAGCTTTTGTCTGAACAAATCCAACATATAGCAAATCAGCAATTATTTCAGCAGTACTTAGGGCAGCCACTGTAACAGGGTAGCAGATTTTTTTGCTGTTAAATGCCATGCTAGGCTTCTGAGAATTGTTCTAATAACTTGTCTGGAAACTGCACAACATGAAGTTTCAAACTTTTCAAACAAAATTTTAATGTTATTATTTATTTTGGTTAAATTAAGAATATTTTAAGAGAAAAAGCCTTTCCCTCAAAGGGAGGCTCTTTACATCTCCAGCTGGTGTAGTCCAGGACAGGGAATAGAAGACTCTGGAGGTAAGTCAGTAGAGAGTTTTGTGATTACAAAATGGCTCCATCAACATATTGGTGTGAGTTGGGATATAAGGCAATTCAGTATCAGGACCTGTTTTGTTAAGTGCCTCCTTCTGGAAAAAAAAGATACCTCAGGAAATTTATGGGTAGACTTTATGTTCTTACAGATATTTGACAGCACTTACATGTAATCTTTTTGTTTGGTAATCTTAATGTTGAAAGAACATGAATAAATTAATTTCATATCTAGGTCCATGCACATAAAACCATGAAATCTTTCATCCTATTTATTTATTTAATGAATTCAGTTCCAAATTCCCTTTTTTGTCCCTCTTTCCAAGAGAACAATCCTTTTCAAATTAAAAGAAAGTTGTTTCTCATATCACTGTGGGTAACATCAGACCTCAGGTGCTTAAGTGAAAGTATTTTCCACTGTTAGAGTGTCGTGATTCCACAGTGAAGAATTTATGCCAGCTGCTCTATAAACAAACTTTTTGTCCTTGAGCCACAGATGAGGATGCACATATTTCACAGCTGCCATCAATGTTTTCTTACTTTGGATGCACAATATAGAAAAAATAGGCACAAGCTCTGCAAGAGAATCTTCATGGAGCAACCAGAAGGAAAGAAGGGTTGCAATTAGAAAATATATTGAGAATTTTTACTTGTAAATCAAAGAAAAGTTTGTTTAAGAGAGATTTCTTTCTTTTGTAACCTCAGTAGGGCTATTTTGACAAAACTAGGTATAAGATCTGGTCTATGTATGGTAACATTATGTCAGAAGGTAACACAACACATACCAGAAAACAGGCAATCTCACTGGAAATCTAAAAAATGTCTCTGTCTGCTGTCATTCTACTGACATTGCTACAGTAAACCTTTTCTTAATTCTATGTTTTGAATTCTTGAGGCTCTTGGCAAGAAGGTAAAAATTTAGGGTTACAAAAGTTCAACTTTCACACTGATTATAATAATTTTTTTTTCTGTATATCTTCAAATAACTCAACCAAATTTATGAGCTCTTACAGACCTTACAAAATGTCCTCATATGCCTGTGACACATGCAAAGCAATTTTCCTGTTTCACCTTTCTGTATGAAAACAAAACCAATCAGACAATAAGCAAGAATCAGTTCTGCTACCATTTGTTTCATTTAATAAGTCCAAAGAAACTCATGAAACAAATATTTTCTATTGTATTCTTCTTTAATTTAATTTGTGTTTTTGAATACTGTTATAAATGTCTATTAAGACGAAAACTACACAGAAGCAATTGCTTTCCTCATGAGGTTTAATGATTGTCCTTGACCTCACACTTCTCTGTAACATAGAAAAACATTTCTTCTTTCCTTTCAGGTATATTCTTTGCATCTGAGGAGGTGAAAGGTTCTTCCAACTCAGCTCTTAAAGTATAGGCTGATGATTGATCCATTTAGACACCTTAGAAACACTTTTTTGTTTGTGTAGTCTCAGAGAAAATGATAAAAATGGTTTTGTAATAAATGATGCCCTTACTGGGGATCTCATTCATTCAAGTCATTCAAGTAGGAAAGTGTCCACAACCACAATAAAGGGATAACAGTCTGTGTGTATAAAAAGCAGATATAAAAAAATGTTTGCATTAAAAAGCAGATTGTTTTGGAACAATAAAATGCTGAAAAACTTAACAAAGATTACAAAAATATTTTTATTTGATTTTAGAAAATATTCATTTTGCCATACAGGAATTGAATACATAGGTGGCATATAATCTATTCAGTTTGCATATCTACCTAATGCTTATATGTAAATGTCTGTGCAAGTTCTGAATATTCACATTAGAGATCCTTCACAAATTTGTCCATAAATAATAATGCACTTGTCGAGCATGTTTAATGGATTTGTGTAAAAGTGGAATGGAAAGTATGGACAAATCAGAGAATCTTCCAAGATAAAACAAAGTTGCCTAATTTTTAGTGCACTGAAAGTTGATAGTTCAAATAAAGTCTTAGGAGTTATGAATAACTTAGAGACTCTCTCTTCTTTCTTCATGTTCTTGTCAGCAATTTACAACATTCGATTTTCATCTACCCTATTTGTTAAGAACTATAATACTGTGTGAGCTAAAAATTTGTTTCCTAGATACAGCAAGGACCACAGCTATGTCAAAAATGTTTTGACTATGTCTTACATCCTTTTTATTCCAGATTTGGTCTTTATCAAGTCAAACTGCATAGACTTAATGATTTATATAATGCAGAACTGAAGGATAATTTCATGAGACCCCCTAGCTAGCATCAATCTGAGGCAGTACATTTGCATCATGCTGTGACATGCCATAAGGGATTGTGAGCTCAGGTCCCAAAAGCAGGATAGTCATTGGAGGGTGACACTGTGCCTGGACTAATCAGCTCTATTTCTCAACATGCTTAATTAAAATAGACATATTCCAAAAATTACATAGATACACTGCTATGTTTCTGGAGGTGAGATTTCTATATCATACTCCACAGTACAGTATAAGGATGACCTTCTTCTTTTAACGTAGAACTTGCATAACATTTAGGTACCTCAGCCTAAAACTTATTCACCTGCTGTGTCAGCTTCAGAGTCATGGCAATTTGTGGCCTTAAATTGTTAATAGGGGACTGAAGTACATTTTCAATACTTGTTTCAGTTTTATAAATTTGAATTATATCGTTACTGATGTAACAGGGATCCAAAAAGCTGACATTCTTCCACTCAAAATCCTCAATTTGGTGTTTGCAAAGTGTGCCTAACTTGCTAGCAGTGGTGGGCGCTTTCCCAAATACAATGATAATAGTTCTAGCAGTAGCTTCCTTAGAAGGGTGTGTTTTCCTTTCTTGTGATAGCATCATTGGACAATTTACCCAGAAAACAGGTGAGTTGTCCAATGATGCTATCTCCAACTCACTCAGCAATTAACGTTAATATCCTTTTTTGCTCAAAGGTATTTTAATAATTCTCAGCAGAATGATTTTATCAGGGAATAGGAGGAGTGGACCATGTCTCAGTGCACCCTAGCAAGTGGAGCAGGGCAGGCCCAGGGGTGGCAGCTAAGGTCAGCCTGGAATCCAAATCACCAGACGAGTCCATAGTGATGGGGAAGGTGTGCTGGTTTTAGCTGGGATAGAGTTAATTTTCTTCATAGTATCTAGTATGGGGCTATGTTTTGGATTTGTGCTAAAAACAGTGTTGATAATACAGAGACGTTTTAGTTGTTGCTAAGTAGTTCTTACACTAGTCAAGGACTTTTTCAGCTTCCCATGCTCTGCCAGGTGCACAAGAAACTGGGAGGGGGCACAACCAGGACAGCTGACCCCAACTGACCAAAGGGATATTCCATACCATAGGACGTCATGCTCAGCATATAAAGCTGTGGGAAGAAGAAGGAAGGGGGGTCGTTCAGAGTGATGGTGTTTGTCTTCCCAAGTAACTGTTATGCGTGATGGAGCCCTGCTTTGCTGGAGATGGCTGAAGACCTGCCTGCCGGTGGGAAGTAGTACATGAATTGTTTGTTTTGCTTTGCTTGTGCGCGCAGCTTTTGCTTTACCTATTAAACTGTCTTTATCTCAACCCACAAGTTTTCTCACTTTTACCCTTCTGATTCTCTCCCCCATCCCACCAGGGGGGAGTGAGTGAGCAGCTGTGTGGTGCCTAGTTGCTGGCTGGAGTTAAACCACAACAGAAGGTTACGATGTGAAGCTGGGACAGGAATTCCACAAATAAGAGAGAGTCTCAGGCCTCGTGGTGGTAACCTGGGTTAGCCACAGTCCTGTGACCATCAGCAAGTCCATAATGATGGGGCTGGTCTGAGGTCAAACCAGGTAGTCACATTTGCGGGTGAGATTCAGAGTCTGGATCAACAAAGGACACGGCTCTGCACTGGTGTAGCTGCAAAGTAGCTCAGAGATGGACCAAAAGCAAAAGTCCAGCTGAAAACCACATCCCAAGAGAAGGGAAAAGGTGGGTGGGCTACTTCAGGGGCTCTCACAGCTCTTTGGCAGCTGTGCAGCCCTTTGCAACGCAGCACAGTTGCAATATCAAAGTTGGCCCTGAGTCCAAGCAACCAAACCCCCAGGAGTGCGGGTATATGCTCAGGGCACTGACAGATTTATATGGGGGAAGTTAGGAAAGTGCAGGCTCTGTTAAGAAGGGCAGCCCCCAGCCCTCTCAGAAAGCTGTGTCACTGTAGAAGAGATTTAAAACTGCTCTGAAACCCACAAAAAGTAAGATTCTTGTATTAGGGCAAACATCAGAGAGGGGGAGGTATGGATGCTTCTCTCGCTTAAAAGATTGTACATATTTTATATTAAACATTATGGACTAAAGTAAAGAAACAACTCCAAAATCCAGGACCAATGCAAGAATTATATTTCAGTGAGGGCTAGTGAGAACACTGGCAAGTAAACTACATATTCATATTTTTGTTGTCTTTTGAATCAATAATCTTGACTTTTTTCCTCTCCAGTAACATACCTTAAATAGAACTAGCAGAAATTGATCATCCCTTTTCTTCTTTCAGCCTTTGACCACTATGGCCTTAACCATCTGTACAAATTTTGTGTCTCCAGAGACAGATTAACACCTGGTTTAAAAAGCTTTACTTGTTTGATTAAAAACTATTAACTTGTTGGTAATATACAAATTAAATCTATAACAACAACAAAAAAAGTCAGCAGTAGAAAATACAGATCTTACCAGAAACAACTGCTGATCTCTGTTGTCTGTTTACCCTGAAGCAGAGCTGGTGAGGATCAAGAGTAAATAAACAAGTGGCCACATTTGGGTGTCAAATACACCTAAATCTAGAAACTCAGGTAAACAATATTGTTTGAAAGCACTAAACATAAACTGCTGTTCATTTAATAGTCCTCAATGTAATCTGCTGGTGTAAAATTTTGGCATGTAGGCAAGTGTAAACATTTGTGGGGGGCATCAGGAACAGAGTTTGAAGTGAACAATAGTGTGCAAGAACTAAGTGGTTAGCAGTAGGGCTTTTGTACCTCGAAAACTCGGTCCTTAAATCCCCAGCTTTAGCACGAACGTGATAACATTATATAGTAAATGGTGTTATAACATTATGCCTCAGGCAAAACCAAAGTATTCTCATTATTACTATTTTGGGTTTTATTATTATGTCCTTTATTGAGCTGAATAATTCAGTACCACACACATGTAGAATAGAGCATAGATTTCACTTTGTAAATCACAATACAGAATATTAGTCATAGGCTTTAAGGTAAAATATATCTTTCCAGTGTCTTAAATTTGGGCACGATTTATGCATGCATTTTTTTAAAGCATATCACCTTTTAATTGTAATCCTTTTGTTGTGACAAACAGCATGTTTCAACTAAGGCATTAAAACATTATTAAAACATGCACTAGACAACTTTATCTTCTGCCAATAGCCCAATTATTCTATAGAGTCCTTCTGCCCCCAAGCTCTAATTATACTAATAAGAATTATTAATTATTAAAATTAACTACCAGAGTTTTCTACGAACAGAGTAACCTTCTAAATGAAAACTTCTTATGCAATCCTGGGTAGCTAATATTTCTGAGGTTTGGAAATATATATTTTTTTATAATATCCAAGGGGGCTGATGTTCATATTTATTATGATTTAGATTTATTATGTTGTTATATTTATATTGATTTAGTCCCTTCTTTAGGGCATCTGGAAGAATATGAAGCACATCTGATTCACTTGGAAAAAAAATTTGGCTTTTGAAGAAGACTTTAGTAAAGAGTCAGAAATTCACATAGCTGTATACAGTATGTAGGAATGGTTTGCTATTGATTGGAATGTCTCTAAACTACCTCTGGTGCTTCATCAGTATGTCCTACTCATTTGTACAGTACTGAAGTCAGTCAGCAATGGTGGTATAATATATTATATTAGTTATTATACATGCAACTTTCTGAAGGAAATGTGATACTTCACAAAAAGTCTGATCCAAAGCAGGATAGAAATCAGTAGCAGTCTGTCCTTTAAATGCAATGTGACTTTGATCAAGACAAACTGTACCTTGAGTAAAATACATGTAGTCCCTCACATGAGATACAGAAAGTGGTAGAATACAAAGGCTTGTCATGTTCATTGCCTACACACATCAATGACATCTTAGACAAGTCTAGAACACTGCAAATGATACTGGTTATTTTGCTTTTCTGAAAAAAAGTGTAAAGAAACCCCAACTGTCTTCTGAATTAACATAACACCAGTTTCACCATGAAATGAAAAAGCAAATAGCTTGTTTTGGTCCAGTCAACTCTTGCCTGAAAAATTTAATTTTTATATAAAAAGAAAAATAAAATGTTTAATTTTTTTCTAGTGCTTCTGCTTTTTTTGGTTTGTTTCTTGCCAAAGCTAAGCTACCACCTGACAATTTTAAACAGTCTCAGTGACATTTTTTTTCCCTTTTTCAAATGAATTGTCTTCAAGGACAATAAAAGGGAAAAAGCGATAGATCTTGAGCATTCATCTTGCACTAGGAGAGGACCAGTTTATTTAGTTCCTGATAGGTAATTTTGTTCTTAAGGACCTCTTCCAATGAAGGTATCTCTCTGTTTCATTACCTTTATCATAATAAATCTTCTTCTTGTATCTAACATGAGTCTTCTACCCAACAATACAAACCCATCAGCCTTTTCCTTATCTACCACGCACATAATGAACAAATTACTCCTTTTCACAAAACTCCTCTGTATACTTAAAGGCTGTTGGCATATGCCTTCTCAGTCTCCACTTCTTTAGGCTAAACAATGCACTTGTGTTTTTGAAATTTTATGTGAATTTTTTTGTGAAATCCATACTGTGCTTTCTTATCACCAGAGACACTCCAAACGTAATCAAAGTAACAATTGTAATAAATACTGTATACTTAATCCTAAAGCTTTCAAGCACTAGGTAGATGTAAGCACAATTACTTTAGATTTATACAGGGAATGGGTCATGCATCATTTCATTTACTTTCCAAATTCACATATCAATATATTCTCTCAAGCACAAATTCACAAGAACTGCAGCCTATACAAATAACAAAATCAGTTTATTTACTTCTGCATGTTTTTATACAATATTACTCTTTTTAGAAAAGGTTCACCAATTTGTGTAACTGTCTTGAGCCACTTTCAGATCACCCCCAGATTTCCTGCATCTATATTGTCATGCAAATAAACCTCCTATAATTATGATCAGAGTGCATTTTACATAATGTATTTTATGGGCATTTTTCCATTGTCCAAGGTATCTTTTATTATTTATTATTCATTATTTCATTATTGAAGATATCTTTCCGTTAGTCAAATGATTCCTTCCCAAATAACAAAGACATTAGGAAAGAGCGAAATTTAAATGGACAGTGACCCAGCATACAATCTAAAACATCATTAAATCTTTTAACTGATCTTAGAAGAGATAAAAATCATTCATATATTCAGTGGGGTTTATGAGCCATCAGACTTATAAACCTGATTTCCAATGTGAATTTCACCGATACTGAGTCAATGCAACAGCTGGAAACAAGTAGGGTGTTACAACTGAAGGTCTAATGGCTTGTTCCTGTTGTCTTTTCTTACAAATAACAAGACCTCTTTGCCAGACTTACAACATTTTTTTTCTGTTCTACTGTTTTGTTGCAGGGATCTGGGAATTCAACTGCAAGTTTTGGAAAGATAAAGGTGTTATAAAATATAGAGCTGAAAATTGTCTTTACCTGAATTTATTTGTGGGATGACATTTGTAGTATAATTCTAGCAAATGGGAAATGCCCTTTTTGTTTGAGATTCACATTTAAGTATAAACCTGTAATAGCACAAACTACTTATCAAAAAATAATTCAGTTTATTCTTATTTCCAATAGATTTCATTAACTCTATAATAAAAAGAACATCCAGTAAATGCTTTCAGACTAGGAGTAATATTATGGAGTTGTATGGTTACTATTCTAATTGCTTATCTTTATTTTATAGTTTAATTTAATTATACCATATTTATCTTGATTATTGTGTTTCTCCATTTCCACTATGGCTTTTTCAGCTTTTGTGAATGAGAGTCATTATCTCTTTTGATCTAACACAGACACAAGGGTCGGTGATGAACACATATGTTAAATGTTTTTCTTACATTGTTTTGTTTTGTTTTGTTTTGCTTTGTTTTGTTTCACTCAACTGTACAACATAATTGCAACTTTCTATTGTGGTACTATCTAGATATGGCAAAAAGCCAGCACTACAGCTTTTATACTTCTTAATTTTGGTTGCTTTTAATAATTATGAATTTGAAGAATTCATTGAGAATTTCTTTCTCTTTTCTAAAATGACATAATTGTTATGTTCTTTCTCTTTATAAAGCATGAAGAAGATGAGGGAATTTCAAGAACACAACCAGGTTTCAAAATAACCATGAAAGCTAATTTTAAATATGCATGGCCTAGCTACATAATGTATTTTCTGATCTGTTATAATCTGGTAACATCTGAAACAGAAGACAAGGAGACTTATGGACCTCCTCAGATTATTTTTAAAAAGTGAAATTAAGTCCTATGCTCTATAGTAGTTATAGTAACATAAAGTTCTGAATATAAATATATTTTTAAATTACAGCAAAAATTTAAATTAGTAAAAATTATGGTGTTTATGAGACTTTGCTCATTATTTGCAAGTATGTTTGGTACAAACTCACACATTTTGGTGGATGTATTAACTATGGATAATACCTTTCTTTAAATGTTACTGGTGATCTTCTTCTCTCACCTTCAGTCAGAAAATTTCTTATCTTCAACATAATAACTAACATATATTGTTAGGAAACCATGAAACCAGGAGCTAGTTTTTAGCCTCAGTATACAGTTCAAATTAGTGTCACAAATTTCCCCCTCTCATTCAAAAAAATTACAGTTAAAAATATGTGGAAAAGAGAAAGTAGCATACTGTTCAAAACCAAGCAAACTTCTTTGTAATTGTGGTTATGAAATTTAGGATCACAACTTTCCACATGCAAGAAGGAGATATGACCAGATGTGACCAAAGAGGCTAAAAGGAAGTCTAGAGTTTCTGTATGTATTGATGATTTAGTTGTACTTCAGTATTGCGGTTTCCAAATGGCAGTATGATCCAGAAAAATATAAAGCCTCCCTGTATTAATTTATAATTGATAATGAACCCATGATTTATTTTGCATTAATAGTCAAATCATATGTAGTTATTGTCTCAGGCAGTACACTTCCAGGGTTCAAAGATAACGTCTAGTGAGTTTTGGATAGTTACTCTGTACACTCATGGTGAGTTTATTCATGGAGAGCTTGAGTGATGAGTCCTTCACCTGATCAGCTATAGAGTAACATGGCCATAAACAATCTGCTGAAATCATTTAGAGGTCTGGAATAGTTTTGTTATCTATTTCCTTAAGTTGCAAGCTATTAGCCAAACCTAGAAAAATTGTAATAATTTATGATATCAAGAACATAAAGAAGTTAATAAATATAAGTTTTAAGCAAATAAGGTATTCTACCTATCCAATACATCCTTCTTCTGCTAATAGAAACAGATTTTTTTAACCAATTGTATTCGTTGCTAAAATTATTCATTGTATATTTAGCAGTAGTAAGTATTGGCCTGTAACTTGTTTTCAAACTGGGTTTCCTGCAAGAATCTAAAATTCAAAATCCAAAGGTTGTTAAGTAGCTTGTGTTGAGAAATAGGCTGCTCTCTTATCGGATGAGAGAAATGTTTTAACAACTGAATTTGCATTTGTAAATTCAAAGCTATTTTTCTGCTCATATTCTTTAATATTTGTTTAGAATCTAATATTTTCAAAGATGTATATAAATTTAAAATAGAATATTCTTGTGAAGAAAACATAACAGATGCTAGGATGAAGATTACCTAATTCAATTAAATATGAGTAAATATTTTTAGAGTAAGTAGTTATATCTGCCTGTCGTGTTTTAACCCCAGCCAGCAACTAAGCACCCATAGCCGCTCATTCACTCCCCCCTGGTGGGATGGGGGAGAGAATCAGAAGGGTAAAAGTGAGAAAACTTGTGGGTTGAGATAAAGACAGTTTAATAGGTAAAGCAAAAGCTGCGCGCACAAGCAAAGCAAAACAAACAATTCATGTACTACTTCCCATCGGCGGGCAGGCGTTCAGCCATCTCCTGGAAAGTGGGGCTCTATCACACAGTTACTTGGGAAGACAAATGCCATCACTCCGAATGTTTCCCCTTCCTTCTTCTTCCCCCAGCTTTATATGCTAGGCATGATGTCATATGGTATGGAATATCCCTTTGGTCAGTCGCGGTCAGCTGTCCCAGCTGTGTCCCCTCCCATCTTCTTGTGCACCCCCAGCCTACTTGCTGGCGGGGTGGTGTGAGAAGCAGAAGAGCCCTTGACTCTGTGTAAGCACTGCTCAGCAATAATGGCACAATCCTTTGTCAAATTTTCTGATCCTTTATAGACACAATAACAAATGCTTGGAACCAACAGATGCACTTTCCTATTGTTTAGCCAGCTGCAGCTCTCTGCACACAACAATAAAGTAAATTATTCTTGAGAAGATCTAAGAATAAGGTATAAAATATAATTTATCATTTCTTTAAGCTACTCTTTAACCTAGATTTTCAAATATTGCATGAGTACTGTGTAATTTCTATGAGAAGAATTTGTAAATTTGTAAATTTCTCCCATCGTCTGAGAAACATTAAAATTCATCTTTCCAGCCATGTTTCAGAACACACAAAGAAGTGGAACAGTTTGCCTGTTGCTTTACTTGAACAAAGAATGCCCATAACCCACCATACTTCTGCAAAAAAAAATCATGGCACGTTCTAATTCCCTTCCATCTATTTGCTTATTCATTCATTTGTTATCTCTCTTAATATCTTCCTATTCAATGCATCAAGTTATTTTCTGAATATCAACTATAACCTCAACATCTCATTATCTCCAGTATCTCAGTGTTCAGATCAGAGGTGACAGATATTCCCAGTCAAAATATTGTAAAGGTCAGGCCTTATGGCTGAGAAACTAAAAAAGTTATCTTAAATAATCCCTTCAAAATATAGCTTCTAAAAGCAATTCAAAATTCACAGAAGCACCTGCAACTGTTCCCTTAATCAAGTCATATAGCTGTTATTTGCAGCTGTTCATATTGCTTTAATGAAGGTTCAGCTTTCATTTCCATTAAAAGTGTTGCATTCAGAAACTTTTTTTTCTTTTCGAGTTGCATCAGCTTACTTTTTTTACAGTTGTCACACATATCATAAATAAACATTATTTACAGGACAAAGCTATTATTTTTTTAATTTAAAGATAAAGAATAAATGAGGGAAATAAACATTTACCATGTTTCTGTTACTTCTTTGCTAAACACTAGCTAAAAATTGCTATTTTCAAAAATAAACATTTTTAGTCAGTTAAGTTTTAGTGACTTTTTGTATAATATCATGGAAAAAATATACTGGACATCCATTAATGAAATTTTTTCAGATCTTGTTTGCATATTTGCCTTCATTCTGCCCCTTATGCAACTGCTTAGTTTGTGGTGGCTGTGTTGTTTGATTTTCTTCTTCCACTATTTCCCTGGGGTTTTTCGTTTGTTGGTTGGGTTTTTTTATCTTAATAAGTCCTTTCAAGCAATATTTACATGTTTTAAAATTACTAAAATAAATAAGAAAACTCAGACTGTTAAAATTAGGGATTTGTAAAGGGTGAACAGTGGTCTAATGCAGATAACCTGGACAAGTTCCTATACCATATTTTACACTCTTTCAAATCGGGCAATCATTAATCAGTTCTGAACGAAACTTCTGCCTGTGGCTACATATTGGGTAATAGTCTTAAATAAACTGTCCGTAGGCAGAGAAGCAATTGTATTTCTTCTGTCAAATTCAGACTGTTCACAAGAAGTGCTAAGTACCTTTCAGTAGCTCTTAACTTTTATCAGAAGCAGTAGATAGTCTGCATTAAGCAGCATTACACAGTCAAGAATATGATGTACATAAATATCCACGTCTTGTTTTTCACCAAATCTTGTCTTAATCTAAATACAATGAAAAATAAAAAAAAAAAAAACCAAAAAAACAACAAACCACAAAACCCAAACCAGAAACACCCTATGTAGATTTAAGATTTGTTAACATACTTTCTACTTTTTTGTTTGTGTCAAATTCATGTTAATTTTAGAGTTTGGAAGATTTCATTAAATTAGTCATGCTTAGATTTGTACATGTAGGCTTTTAAATTTCAGACTATCAGAAAACAAGCATATGCAACAAATCTAAATATGAAACAAATATTTTGAAAGATAATTTTTCAATGTATACTTGGATTATATTGCACCACAAGGCAGGACTACTGGTATAAATACAACTTAGCTGTAAAGCGCATTTTGTTTGTATCACAGTATTCAGTGAAGACATCTTTTCAGATTTGCTTTGGTTACAAAGCATCAACATGACAGATGACATGCAATTCCATGTCTGTATACTGCATTATAAAGACTTGATTGACCAAGAGAATCTTAGAGATATTTGTCAGAGTAACTGGACTCAGAGGTAAAAGTCACCTTCCTTACTTAATTAGCGTTTCTTTTAAAAGATAAACTTTTTTTTTTTTAGAATTAATTTTTAAATCATATCCAGAAAGAGTGGTTTTTTTTCTTTTCTTCTAGAAATCAAGCACAGAGAGACTTATATACCTGTTTATGACAACGGAGAAGTATTTCTTTAATCTACGCCAGCATTTTATATATTTATCAATTATATGCATGCATTTTTTTCTATACCTTCCTGCACGTAATTGTAGGAAAAGATCTATGATATGGAAGTATAATTTTAAAACCAAATTTAAGGTCCATTTGCTATGGAACTTGACTATTATTTACTGAAGCTGTCAGTCTTAATGTAATTGGACAAATCTCTCCACAAAGACACCGCAATTCAACATGTGGTTATGTTGCACATTTAATAAGATTTTTAAAAGTTTTAGCTTAAAAGAAGATGCATGCAATAGGTGAAAAACATTCAAAGTAGAGCTCAAGAGGCAAATTTTCTTTTTTGAACAATATTTTTCCCTATAATAGATTGTGGTCTTCCCTGTTACCAGAGTATTAACATTTGTTTGAAAATATTTTATATTTCCTGGAAAATATTTCAAATGTGAAGATGAATATACTTCCATTTGACAGGTATATTGCAGTTTTTCAGGGGAAGAATTCAAAAAAAAAGGCAAGAAAACCTTTATTCCCTATTAAAAGGGAAACAGAACAGTTTAAGAGTTCAGGGAAACTGCCTAAGACAAGGCAGTATGAGAGTGCTATTTTGGGAACTTCTTTTATAGCAATCATGGAACAGCAAGTGCAATGTCATCTGTGCAACACTGAGAATAAAAGAAAAAGAAAAAAAGAAAAAAGGATCTCTTCATCTTAATAAGTGGTTTATTGTGTTCAGAATTGTGTAGAGGTTTTGCAGAACATCTGAAACAAAGAGTATTTGCCCGAGAGTAACATTAATCACAATCTGCCTTGCAGTAATTTACATTACGTGGGATCAAAAGACAGGTTGGACAAATATGGGAAGGGGAGAGGAAATCCATCCAGAGTTTCAAATATAAAGAGAATCCCTCTTGCTCAAAAAGTGTTTGTGCCCAAAACAGTTGGAGAATAGGAAGGTGCTCTAGGAAAGTATTGCGTGGCTGCCCCACTCTGTTGCTCTTTGCTAGACATCTGCTATTAGCTATTGCTAGAGTCAGCATAAATGAACCTTTCACTAGATTAACTTTTCACCTGACATTGTACAGCTCTTCTTCTGTTTATACTTCCCTCATTATTCATGCTCTGTTTGCTGAAAAAGTGAGTAAAGATAACAGCCTGTACTTAAACAGAGGTTTTAGGTAGAAGAAAAGCAAAGAAGGTGACAAGGCAAGAGGAGAAAAGTAAAGGGCTACATCTATATGCTCAGGCCCTTAGAGAGTAAGACACAAAATCTGATGATGTTTTTACTCTTTATTCCATGCTGTGATGAAATCAAATGTATGTTTCAATTACTTTTGGCGTTATTTAGATAGAAATACGACGACAGGTATATTTGCATCCAGAGGGGAAGAAAATAAAAACAAACCAAAGCAAAGTTTTAAGAGAGCAGTGTTTTTTTCTTTCTGTAAATGCTATTTTTGCCTTGTAACACAGAGCAAGAGTTCATATTACATACTGACAAAGTTTTTTCCCTAAGAAATACACCGTATCGCAGCAACAGCACATGTACTGTGGATTGTTACAGCTGCTTTCTCTCTTCTCCCCTCATATTCTTCTCTTAGAGTAAATAAGCTTTTAGGACATCATAGAGTGCTCCATTTGACATCTCTGTAGCTCTTTTGTTTCCATTTTCATCCCAAGAGATTTTGAGGTTCTTNCAGTTATTTTACAATGGCGAGAATACCACAACTGAATCATTTACATACATTTAAAATAAGCATTTAAACTGATCCCTCAATTCTTTTACAAATTATGATGTTGTATCTTTATGAATGTGTTCATGAATGTATCAAGTTGTAAAGAGCTGTATAGCAAAGTAGCCAGATGCTTTTATAAAAATATTTAGATTTTGGCATCTCTAAAAATATATGAAAATGAACAACATTTTCTTTTTCACTTGAGCAATGATAGGTTTTCCCTTTAGAAATTTGTTTTTCAGATCCGTTTAGGGGGCGGGGGGGGGATTCATATGCTGCCTTAGACATTTTACTAC
>WAAD01013682.1:0-11774 GCA_013389945.1 Fregata magnificens
GTTGCCTGCTTCTCCACGCCAGTCTGCCTTTGTGAGATCTAAAGTGAGGGGCACTTTGTGAGTGCTCACTGCAGGTGCTTGCAAGTGGAGTTGCCCCAGAGATGCTCTAGGGGTTTGGGAGACACGGTCTGAAGCAAGACATCTCTCGGTGAGGGAGGCAAAGCTCAAACAGAGCCGGGAGGGAACACTTGGCCATTTGCTAAGTAACCATCTGCTGCAGGGGCAGACCTCCCTGCAGCTGAGCCCCTTTGATCCCCTTCTGCTTGAAAGAATCCCTCTCTTCCCAGCTCTCCCCAGCCAACACCGTCAAAAGACGTCACAGCTGTTCAACATTTCTGTTGCAGGGCCAAGCTGAGGCAGCCCAAGTATCAACCTGAGTAGAGCCACCACGACTAGTTCAGCCCATAGGGAGAGACGGAGTGGACTCAGGCTTACCTCGTTCCTCGAGGAAAGGGAGGCAAGAGAGCAGGATGCAGAGCCTGGAGCAGTGCAGGCTTTTATGTTGGGTCTTAGAAGGACACCTCAAGTCAGCTCTCAGTTACTTTCTGTCCAGGGACTCAGGCTAACCCTGAGAGATGTCTCTGCCTGCAAATCATTCTAGAGGAGATTGTGGGAGAAGAGACTCACGTCTCCAGGGATGTGGCAAAGCTCAACAACAAGGAAAGACTGTTGTAGGCTGGAGGGAAGCCCCTTGTGGGAAGGAGTGAGGGCCACAAGGACCTTCCTTATGCTCATCAGGCTCTACCACCTCCTGTTTTTTCTGACCGGATGCCCAGGGAATGAAGACAGATTCATAAGAACAAGGGTAGACCAGAGTCTTAGGCAGGTATCTTTCAAGTCAGCTCTCCATGGGATCTCCATTGCCACTTCCATGAAGTGGAGACCCCGTTGGCAACAAGCAAATCAACACGTAGGAGGACGATCAAATAGATACCTGTGTTCTTCTCTGAAAGAGACCCACACCCAAATTGACCTGTTTTGCTCAGCAAGGGCATCCCAGAGGCCAAAGGCATGGATGGCCTGCTTTTGAGGAGAGGCTCAGGGCAGGGAGCCAAAAGCTCATGGCCCTTCTTCCTGGGTCAGGGATGGGGTGGCCCATTCCATGCATTTCAAACTACAAAGGGACGTCGGATCAGTCTCCCACAGCACCTGGGAGTCATCGTGATGTGGAAGAGTTGGGAAAAACCCTGAACTCCAGGCAAATACGAGTCATCATGCTGTGAAATTCAGTGGACACAGTGCCCCGGCCTCAGGCGTGCCGGGGATACCAGGGCTCATAACCTCATTCCTCTAAAAGTGCCGCTTTCCTCTAGGCTGTTCCCATACATTTTAGGACCATTCCTGAAGCAGCTGGTGCTTCTGTGCAATCTCATGCAGCTGCTGCCTTCCAAGGCACTGCCTTTTGGTGGCTGCTCAGGGGTCCATGAGACTTAGTGCACCCCAGAATAATGAAGGTTGGAAGGGACCTCTGGAAGTTCTCTGGGCTGACCTCCTGCTCTGAACAGACCAAACTTCCCAGGTACCTCAGCAGGCTCTTGGCCTTGTGCTGTTGACTTCTGAACACTGTCACTGTCGGAGAGGTCACTGTCTCTTGGGCAGCTCTTCCAGGGCTGCTCCGTGCTCCCTGTCACTTCTTTTCCCACAAAGACAGATGGCATTTCTCTTGTTGCAACTTGTGAGTCATGTGGGTCCTAGTGATTAGTCAAGTCTTGTTGTACCTGAACTTTTGAAGGGTAGAAGAACCTCGTGTAAAACGGCATTGAAAGTGCCCCTAATTTGGCTGGGACACCTCATGCACACGAATACATATTTACCCTTGTACACTTCTGCATTCTATGCTTTGCGTCCTAGCCCGTCTCCTTGGTCAGCACAGGCCAGTTGTGAATTTTTGTCACACAGGACTCTGCCTGTTCCTTGGCTAAAATCTGCCATGTGCAGCCACTGGTTTTGGTGGACGATGATTGCCTTGGTGAATCCCCATGCCAGCTGGCCCAGAGTCAGTCATGTCCCTATTCCCCACGGCAAATCCCTCAGCAGCAACCTGGTCACCTCCACATCACTGATCACTTGGAGCGATTGCTGTCAGTAGTAGAGAGAGAACTTCTACCCCAAATAAGAAGTGACAAGTGCCCGGCCCTCCACCCCTGGCAAAATAGGCCCCTCGNGGTCAGGACCAGCCAACTCTACCTGTGTACCCAGAAGCATGTCAGGCAAGGAAGCCCCCCTCGCTAAATACAGGGAAGAGGCAACTTTTGACAGCATCATTCCCCATGGGTTTTCATACTGCTTTGTGATTGGCTGATGGTCATTTTTGACACTGTCACGTCCGCATGTTGTCAGATCTCCCTCTGATGGGCTGTCCACTTCCTTTGGACCAAGAAGTGTTTGGATACAAAAAGAGATACCATGCAGTGGTATCCACTATGGAATGAACACAGGCACCTAGCGCAAGCGATAGTCCTCTGGATGGCCCAACGCCTGTGGAGGCAGAGGTGACCTCACAGTCAACACCTAGGTTTATCTGGCTTCTGGCCAGTCAGGTACTCAGGTGGAAGGGAGCTAATGTGGAGATATGCATGCCATCTTCCTGCTGCCACCTCACAGAAGCACTCAGATAAGGAGGACTTCTGGAAGAGGCCACTCTCGATTGTCTTTGAAAGGCCACGGCAACTGGGAGAGGTTCCTGAGGCCTGGAAGAAAGTCAATGTCACTCCTATCTTCCAGAAGGGCACAAAGGAGGACCTGGGGAACTGCAAGCTGGTCTGCATCACCTCGATCCCTGGGAATGGGAAGGAGCAACTCATCCTGGAAACCCTTTCCAGACACATGAAGAACAAGAAGGTGATTGGTTTTTTTAAAATTACATTCTATTCCTAGCCCATTTCTGCGTGAATGTGCTCTCCTTTTTGTGTGTGTGTGTGTGTTTCTGTGTGTGCATGAGATATTGGCAACTAAATCTGAAGCTGCACTAGCCAGCAAGTACAAGGATGAAGAGCAACAGACTAGGATGGAAAATGTCCCAGGTCGTAGAGTCCATCTCACTGGTCTTTCCTGAAGTAGGACCAGCCATGCCCACCTCCTCACCTGAAGAAGCCTGAAGGTCCTCACTTGCGGCTGGATGTTGGGGAATGTATCTGCCTGACGGGAAGGGAAAAACACCTTTGTCCCCAGGAAATTCACTGCCTTACTGGGGGAGCTCTGTGCTTTGCTCTGCCTGCTACTCCACAGCAATCTGCCTTTGTGAGACCTAAAGTGCAGGGCACTTTGTGAGTGCTGGCAAGATCTCCGATCCATGAGGTGTCTTGCCTTCTTTGTTAGCAACGAGGGCCATGTTGTGCAGGCTCTCTTTGGAGATGAGCTGCTGTAGTTTCAGGCATAGGGAAGACAGCTGGTGGGGCTGTGCTGCTTGGGATGTGCGGTGAGATCAGGCTGTTAAGTTCTGCTCAAGAACCAACAACCGTGGTCCTCTTTTCATGGCCCATACTCAGCACTGCTCCTTTCTCTTTCCCCAGCTTGCCTACCTTGTAAATGGGGAGCAGGATTTCCATCCACGCAGGCATTTCAGGGAGAGGGGGGCAGTGGGGGCTGAGGACAAGTGCTGCAGGCAAGGGGGTTTTGCCGTCTGCCTGGGCACCAGGTACAGTTTGGAGCAAAGTCCCACAGCTGCAGCGTGGTCAATTGCAGGCAGCCCAAAAAGGGGCTATGCCCTGTAGTTGGCAGGATCTGAACCTGTGCGAGAAACACAAATGGATTCTAGTCCATCACCTTCACTGCTCTGCCGCAACTGGGATATCCTGCCACGGCAGGGTGGTTTCACTCCGCAGCTGGCACCTTGGCTGCTTCCAGGGAAGAAAGGAAGGCAGCTGTGTGGAGACAACCAGGGACGGTGGTAATTGTCAGGTGGACTATAAGGCCCCACTTTGCTTCTGAAATTTATCTGAGGGGGACTCCAAGCGGGCTGTGAGCGCTAGGGTGGGGACATTCCTGCAGGGGAGATAATAACCTCCCAGCAGCACCTCCAGCCTCTTGGGGACGTAGGGTGGTGTCAACCCTTGACCAAAGACCATGACTGCCTTGCAGGTTGTTGGTGTGTAGAGGGAATGGCTTGCGAGAGTGGGAGAGATCTATGGAAAGGGCAAGGTGGAGGCTGGCTGAGGAGAAGTGTGGAGGGGCAAAGGGAGAATCAATGGGAGGTGTGGATGACTTAAAGGGAGACGGGAGGGAGTTTGTTTTGGGGGAATAGATATGTCTAGATCTTTTTGCCAGCACTGGCAAGGGATGTCCAATGCCTGATCAGGAACCAAAAAGCCAAGCAATCTGCAAAAGTGATCTTTTCCATCACTAGATGAAAGTAGCTCTGATTACCTTTCGGCTCTGGAGCAGGAATATTAGGAAAGTGTGGAGGTGGTGCATGTGGCAGTGCCTGTCTGCATGCAGAGCAAAGGTGAGAGATGGTTGCCGTTGGTGGGTGAGCATGAGCACCGGGCTGAGGAAGTGGGTGTGCGAGGGGCTGGAAGGAGGAGGCCGGCCAGTCTGTAAAGTGGAGGAGCAGGAGGCAGCGCTGCCCACAGGTGCATTGGTGGCACAGTGACGAACATAGCTGCCTTGCGACCTGGCTTCGATTCCTGGCCAATGCTGACAAATGTCTCTTCCGCCTGGCTCCAGGGTGCCTTATATCTTCTGCAGGTAGCCCTTCCTGCTCAAATACCACCCAGCTTTCCCCTGAGGGCTCAAGCTGCTCCCCTCACCTCCCGCAGCCTTGAGACCAACTGAGTACCAGTGCTTTCTCTCTGCATGACGGGAGGGCTGCAGGCTGGGCTTCTGACTGCGATGCTCCTACAGGAGCCAGGAGAGAGGCCTTTTGGTCCTGGAACTGCTGGTGCTGCTAGCTGCAACGGTCAGGAGAAGCATGCTGCCGTGGCAGGGTACAAATGAAGACCAATAATGCCTAGGTGGTCGTCAAGGGGCACACTGAGGCCAGTTATACAATTTGGGTGTATGGTGGGAGGAGGCCTGTTCTTTATGTAATGGCTCAAAGGCCTGTCTGTCTGATCTGAAGTCACCCTGGAGATGCTGACCTACCCTGTCCGGGCTCCAGCATTGCAGAGACATCCTGAAGTTTACTGGAACTGGATGTAACAGTGTTCCTGGTAGCTAAGAACTGAGACACCCTCATTTCTCTTGCAGCTAATGGCCTGTGGGCCAAGGGAAACACAAGGAGCCTCTCTCAGTATGGTAAATAGGGTTTGCAGCACTAAAGGATTTTGCAAGTAGTTCCAAGGTCCATGGATGTTTGAGCTCCTGACTTGATTGCAGTAGTGTCAGACTCTACCTGAAGGGGACAAAGCTGCTCAAGTTCCTCATTCCAGGGTTGCTTAAAGAAAAAAGCAATTTTCTGTGCTTTGCTGACAGTCAAAATCCATTTTGGGCAGTGGGCTTGTAAGGAGTAATTGTGTTAGCACAGCATCTACAGACTCCCACTCTGGCATCAGCAATGCTACAAGTAGGTGGAGTTACAAAGAGGGGGATTGTGATTGCACATGCTGTGTTCCCTACTGAAATGCCCACCCTAACCCCATCTTGCAGTCATACTGCCTACGTCCAGAGCTGAAAACCAGCGCTTTCCTCCTTTCCACTCTATGCCCATCCCCTGGAGTTTATTCCCACAACACCAATGAAAGAGAGAATGGTAATGGCTGCTTTTCACATGAAGTTTGCGAGCAACGATTCAGAGAACTGACACGTTACCTGAAAAGGTCTCTATTAACACCTGACTGGTTGGGACACTGGTCTTTGACCACCCTCACAGTAAAACGGGGTTACTGTGTGTGGCATTTCTTGTATTTCCACCTGTGACCACTGTTTCTTGCCCTCTCACTGGGCACACCTGGCAAGAGGGTGGCTCTCTCTTCTTTACTCTGCCCGTCCACCGTCCCACCCCAAGTGTGTGGAGACGTGCATAAGGTGCCCCCTCAGCCTTCCCTTCCCCAGGCTAACCAAACCCAGATCTCCCAGCCTGTCCTTCTATGGCAGATGAGCCAAGTCCTTAATCACATCAGTGTCCCTTTGGCAGGGCTGAGGGAGCCCCTAGCTGTGCAGAAATGGGAATCGGCCACACGGTGACACCAGTGGAGTCCCTATAAGGGCACCTGGCATGCAGGTGTCCAGGTCTCCTGCAGAGGAAGGACACTTTGCAGAAGACTTTCCACTTGCTGCCGGGAACAGGTTGGACAAAGAGAGAAAGCAGAAGCAACGGCGTTCAGTCAGGGGAAGACGTGCACCTGCCCCAAAGTTCATGCACCTTGAGCAGCAATGACTGCTGAGAGGTTTTGGTGGTGCAGCATTGAGGGGAGTAACGCATCATCTGGGAGACTAAACAGCACCACTGGATATTCCTTTGTTCTTAGCTGCACGCTTGCATGTAGGAGGCCTTGGTTTACTGCTGAGCAGCTTAGGTGCTTTTTTCCTCCAAAACACCTGTGGGTGTCAAGGTGCATGAGCAAAAGGAAAGGAGGTGTAAAACCTGACTTCCANCATGGGATCTCCATAGCTATGTCCCTTGATGACTTGACCAGGCTTTCACACTTCTCCCAACCACGGGTCTCGGCTCATTTTGGTAAGAGGAGAACCTGTTGGAAACAAGCCAATCAACAGGTAGGAGGATGATCAAAGAGATACACGCATCCTTCTCTGAAAGAGACCCACACCCAAATTGAGTTGTTTTACTCAGCAAGTTCATCCCAGAGGCCAAAGGCATGGATGGCCTGCTTTTGAGGAGAGGCTCAGGGCAGGGAGCCAAAAGCTCATGGCCCTTCTTCCTGGGTCAGGCATGGGATGGCCCATCCCATGCATTTCAGATTTCAAAGGAACATTGGATCAGTGTCCCAGAGCACCTTGGAGTCATCGTGATGTGGAAGAGTTGGGAAAAACCCTGAACTCCAGGCAAACATGAGTCACCGTGCTGTGGACTTCAGTGGACACGGTGCCCCGGCCTCAGGCGTGGCAGGGATACCAGAGCTATAGGCTCATTCCTCAGAAAGTTCTGCTTTCCTCAAAGGCATTTCCACACATTTTACCACCATTCCTGAAAGAACTGGTACTGCTACGTAATTTCACGCTGCTGCTGCCTTCCAAGGCCTTGCCTTTCAGTGGCTGCTCAATGGCTCCTGTGACTCAGTGATCCCTGGAATAATGAAGGTTAGAAAGGGCCTCTGGAGATCCTCTGGGCCGACCTCCCGCTCTGCGCAGACCAAGCTTCCCGGTTACCTCAGGAAGATCTGGGCCTTGTCCCATTGACTTCTGAACACTGCCAGAGGGGTGCACTGCACTGCCTGTGGGCCACCAGGAGATGGCAGTGAGGGTGCCAGCTGTGGTGAGCAGATCCCAGGGTTATGGCGTAAGGTCTGGAGATGGCATGAATAGAAGTTTTCATGTGATCCGTATAATGTCACCTCAAGGATACCCATTTCTCTACCTCATTCTCAGCTGAGTTGTTTCATCCCACTTTTAAAACCCATCCATTTCTAGGTTTGATCTGCATGAGCCAAGAAGTTGGAGTGCGCTCCATGGCACCACGAGGAGCAGAAGGGCTAGATGTGTGCAACGAATGCCACCTGCTCTGCATTGCACTTTCATGCCAGTAGCTGGAAACCCCTTCTGGGCAGAAGGGCTTGAAGGAGGAGAGAAAGTCTGTCCCAGCAGAGCTTTCACTCCTAATCCTGATAGTTACTTCCCGTCCACCTCCAGGCCTTGCTCCATAACCCTGGGATCTTCTCACCAGTGCTGGCACCCTCACTGTCATCTCCTGGTAGCCCACTTGTGGGCCTGGGAGGCACAGCTGTGAGAGCCCCTGGGTGGGGACCAGGCCTCAGGCCCCTGCTCAGGTGAAAGCATACCTGTGTGGTGGAGACATGGTTGGAGTGGGTCATCTCCAAAGGTGCTTTCCAACTCAACCTGTTTGAGGAAAGCTGAGGCCAAGGGTCGTTGCCCTTCCCTTGGCACTGCAGAGGCCACATCTGGATTGGTGTGCCCCATTTTGTGTCCCCAGGGACAAGAGAGGTGGTGCTAATCTCTCATGGAGCGAGGTACTGGCAGAGGGCCAGGCAGAACATAAGGGCTGGAGCACGTGACGTATGGGGTGAGGCCGAGGGCACTAGGTTTGTGGAGCCTGGCGGAGATGAGCAAGACGCGGAGGAGGGGATGGAACTGAAGTGTGCCACCAGCTACAGGAGGTTATGGAAAGTATGGAGCCAAACTCTCTTGAGAGGTGCACGGCAAAAGGGCAAGAGGCAACACCCACAAGTTGCAACAAGGCTAATGCCAGCTGTCTTTTTGGGAAAAGAAGTGACAGGGGGCATGGTGCAGACCTGGAGGAGGTGCCCGAGAGACAGTGACCTCTCTGACAGCGGCGGTGTCTGGAAGTCGACGGGACAAGGCCTGGAGGTACCTGCTGAGGCTGCTGATGTACCTGGGAAGTTTGGTCTGCTCGGAGCAGGAGGTCAGCCCAGAAGACCTCCAGAGGTCCCTTCAAAACTTCATTCTTCTGGAGTGCAGTGAGTCACACAGGCCCTTGAGCAGCCACCAAAAGGCAATGCCTTGGAAGGCAGCAAATGCAGGAGATTGCATAGAAGCAGCAGTTGTGGAGCTGAGCAAGGTGAAGAGCAGAGGATGGAAGTAACTGGAAAGGTGCAAGAGGCCCAGAGCCTGCTGAGGTACGAGGGAAGTTTGGTTCGCGTGGAGCAGTGGATCAGAGCACAGGACCTCCAGAGGTCCATTCCAACCTTCATTATTCTGCGGTGCACTCAGTCACACAAGCCCTTGAGCAGCTTTCAAAAGGCAATGCCTTGGAAGACAGCAGCAGCACAAGGTTTCATAGAAGCACCAGTTGTTTCATGAGGTTGTGAGCTCTGGTATCCCTGGCACACCTGACGCATTCACTGAAGTCCACAGCACGGTGACTCATGTTTGCCTGGAGTTCACGGTTTTTCCCAAGTCTTCCACATCATGATGACTCCCAGGTGCTCTGGGAGACTGATCTGATGTTCCTCTGTACACTGAAATGTGTGGAAAGGACCACCCCATCCTTGACCCAGGAAAAAGGGCCGTGAGCTTTTGACTTCTAGCCCTGAGCCTCTCCTCAAAAGCAGGCCATCCACGCCTTTGGCCTCTGGGATGCCCTTGCTGAGCAAAACAGGTCAATTTGGATGTGGGTCTCTTGCAGGGAAGAACACAGGCATCTCTTTGATCACAAAACCAGGCTCTGGTAGAGCCTGATGAGCGTAAGCAAGGTCCTTGTGGCCCTCAGTCCTTCCCACAGGGGTTTTATCTTCACCCCACAACAGTCATTCCTTGGCATTGGGCTTTGCCTTATCCCTGGAAACATGCATCTTTTTTCCATATGGAATTGTGCAGTCTTGATGTTCTGCCTGAACTTACCCACTGTATCCTGTGTGTCTACAATGATCCACGTGGAGAAATGTCTCTCAGGGTTAGCCTGAGTACCCGCACTGAAAGCACTTGAGAGCTGACTTGAGGTGCCCTTCATGGTTGAATTTCACCATGATTGGTGGCTCTGCTCACCATTAAGAAGGTAATGTGACAAAGGCAATCTGTATCATGCAAACCCACTTAAAATCTCCTTGCACTAGCCTGAGACCTCAGAGTAAATTGGCCTTATGAAGCTGGGACGCAGGTAAAGTGTTTCAATGTTCGGTTGTATGAAGCAGGAGCAAAATATTTCAGATGAAAGAGGCAAGGGCTTAATCACCAGCGAGGCCTCGGCAAGTGGCAACTGCTGGGTGTTCAGATGCTTCATGAGCAAGGAATGTTTGTGGCCCTGTAGGGCTCTGGGACACAGCACAAAAGCCTGCGATGGTCCAGGCTCTGCATTTCTTCTCTTGCCTCCCTATCCTTGAGGAACGAGGTAAGCCTGACTCCGCTCCATCTCCCCCTATGGGCTGAAAGGCTGTCATGATTGATATCGTGTATCAGGTATCAGGTTGATACTTGGGCTGCCTCAGCTTGGTCCTGCAATAGAACTGTTGAAGGGCTGTCACCCTTTTGACGGGGGTGGCTGGGGAGAGCTGGGAAGAAGGAGTTTCTTTCAAGCAGAAAGTAAGATTCTGCTCTACCTGCTGGCAATCCCAGCCCACCAAGAGCAGTCTCTAACTCTGGCACCCTCCCCCATCAGCAGGAGGTTCAGAAAAGCAGAAGAGAACGAGCCCTTTCTCAAGGAGCTCAGAGGAAAGCAGAGCCAGAGGAGGCACAGTGAGGCCTGCCATGCAGCAAGGAGCAGTGGGCACAGGTCCCTCCTGCCAGGTGGAATGAGGACACCCAGCCTGTCTGTAATCTGTGGCGACTCTCCTGCTGCTACAGGGTCCCTGTCTTCCTTCCCACTCCAAAAGGCCCCTCCACAACTTTCCTCAGCCAGCCTCCACCTTGTCATTCACATAGATCCCTCCCAATCTTACAAGCCATTCCCCTTACACACCGGAACCTCCATGGCAGTTGTGGTCTTTGTTCAAGGGTTGACACCACCCTACGTCCCCAAAAGGCTGGAGGTGCTGCCAGGAGGTGACCATATCCCCTGCAGGAATGTACCCACCCTAGTGCTCACAGCATGCTTGGAGTCCCCCTCAAACAGAGTTGAAAAGCAAAGCTTCTTTTCACCCCACAATTACCACCTTTCCTGTTTGTATCCGCACAGCTGCCTTCCCTTCTCACCTGCAAGCAGCAGAGATGCCACCTGGGGAGTGAAACCACCTCCCGCCATGGCAGGATATTCCAGGTGCCTGGCTGAGGACAAGGCATGGGAGCTGCAGCCATAGCCCCTGGGGTTATGCCTCTCAAGGCCTCTGGAAGCCTGGTACCTGGTGCCTGTCATGCTCAGTGCAGGTCCCAAATGCAGGGCTTCGAAAGAAGCCTGGCCCTGAAACTTCCAGGGAGCCAGGTGTCATTGCACAGGGCATATGATCAGCAGGGCAGAGAGGGCTGGAGCAGGTAGTTGTGGCCGAGTGGTGAAGGCGATGGACTAGAAATCCATTGGGGTTTCCCCGCGCAGGTTCGAATCCTGCCAACTACGGGGTGCAGTCCCCTTTTGGGCTGCCTGCAAGGCCATGCAGCAGCTGTGGGACTCACCCCCATGGACACAGTCCATGCAGCTGCACAGGGCATCCAGGGACACAGCAAAACCCCTTTGCCTGCAGCACCTGTTCTTGCCTCCCTCTGGAAATGCCTGCATGGATGGGAAATCCTGCTCCCCATTTACAAGGTAGGCAAGCTGGGGAAACAGAAAGGGCCAGTGCGGAGTATGAGCCTTGAAAAGAGGTCCACTGTTGTTGGTTATTAAGCAGAACTTAAGAGCCTGATCTCATCACACATCCCAAGCAGCACAGCCCCACCAGCTGTCTTCCCTAGGCCTGAAACTACAGCAGCTCATCTCCAAAGAGAGCCTGCACAACATGGCCCTCGCTGCTAACAAAGAAGGCAAGACACCTCATGGATCGGAGATCTTGCCAGCACTCACAAAGTGCCCCTCACTTTAGGTCTCACAAATGCAGACTGGCGTGGAGAAGCAGGCAACTGCGCGGAGGAGAAGGAGCTAGCACCGACTATGAGCTACAGGAGAAGTCCTGCTTTGCATACATGGACCTCATTGCTAACGATGAAGTGAAGACACATTACACATCCGAGATCTTGCCTCAGGTCCTGGGGGTATTCTGCCTGACCCTTCCCCAGCCTTTGCACCCATGGACAGCCTTTCCCTGGGGGCTTTC
>WAAD01013684.1:2004-27227 GCA_013389945.1 Fregata magnificens
GAATTGTGGAGCTGTACTTCAAGATATGTCCATGGCATAATATGTCATTACTGTGTGTGTTTACAAAAACAATTTACAGAGATATTAAACTGGTGAAATTGCCCTTAAATATGGGGCTGTTTAAAATTGTGGTTTCTGAACTTTGACATTCGATAGATTTTTGAAAATAAGGCACTGAGATAAGCACCAGATAAATTAGTCCTTAAGATTATATTTTATACCTCACTGCCCACTTACTATGTTTTTAATTAGGCATTGGCTGTGTATTTGGTAAGACAGTAACTGAAATAAACAATGCAAAAGTTATTTATGCTACTTCACATCCTTGAGATGGCAGTGCAGGCAATCTGAGATTCCTTCTTAAGTGCAGTAAGGTTCAGCTATATGAGGAAGTTGTGGCAGTGCTGAGAAACTGTGTCTTTTGAGATGTAAGCATTGCATGAAACAATTAATTTTTAATTAATTCTTATAATAGTGGTAGACCTGCTTGAATACAGCAATTAAAAGGGAAACCATTCTTCCCTTTGTCTTTTTTCTTACATTAACTTTCCATGAAAATGAGAAATAATTATTCCAGTCAGACTTAAAAACATTCATTTCCATTGGCTTCTCCTTTTTATGTTATCATTTATCCTTTCTGTTATCCTTTCTTGTCAGTTTGGGGCAGTGTTTTTATATAGTCCTGAAGCATTTTACTGCAAAATTGCAAGACTTGTCTATATCCTTTTCTTTTTTTTATCCCATTAAAGCAAACTACCACCAAAGAAAAGTCAGCTTAGAATACAAACAAAACCCTAAAATAATGTATTACACTAATTTATGTTGTAAAATTATAGAGCTGTCATATAGCTTGGATTTGTTTTGAAATACTTCTGATGCAAATTTAGATAAGAGTTGAAATAAGCATCTCTGCTAAGGAGATAAGTGGCCAGATGGACCTTCTAGTCTTACAGCAGGGTCACAACGTAGGGATGGAGCAGTTGGAATACAAGTTTGAAAGATGGATAATGTTGGACAAATCTAAGTTACAATTACACATAAGCACTTCTTAGAATGATTTATTGCCTTGAGCTACAACTGCTGTAACTTCAGATTTGCTTATTGTAAGTTGTATAAAAGCATAATTGAAATTATGAAACACTTACAAATGAACCAATTTGGCAAGGAGAAAATGAAGAAATGCAATCCCATATTGTTTTTTTCCCCTCTGATTCTCTTTTTTTCTCACAACTTGCTACAAGTGATCCACATGGTAAAAATCTGATATACTGAAACTGCATTAAACTATGACTTCTTTCTTTGGATTTATACTGAACTACATGAGCTTTTCCCCCAGATTCTTCATGTGTTTGCTTAAAGATATTTGTATGGGTTAACTGATGTTATATATCTCTCTTACTCATTACCATCTTCTAACAGTTTCTGAGAATTGATGGAATTGAAGAGGCACAATTCAAATCTAAATACATAATTCAGTTAACGAATGTCGTGAAGGTGGATGGGGGAGGGCATGGGGGACTCAAAGCATGTGTTCTAAATCAGCACCAGTTTCAACATTTCCTGATTAAAATCTTGCATGGAGAAATATCTGATTTAAATTTACAAATGATGCTGGAAGAGTGGTATAAATGATTTGAAGAAGATTGAAGCGAAAGGATTGGATTCTCTTTACACCTCCACTAGTGGAATGAAGAACCACACAGGAGCTGTGGTGGTTTAATGTCAACACTGAACCCAAACAATTAAAAAAAAAAAAATCTTTCAAAGATTAGCATTCAGTTCCAGACTGCCTCTTAAAAGCATTATTTATAAATCAAAGATTAAGATACATTTTACCAACAGTATGCTGTATTTTTTTTTTTTGGTTTTGTGTGTTGTAAATAATTGACTCATCATTAGTACTTTTGGACTGTTCTAGGAATATCATCTGATAAATAATAAATCTGGTAACTAGAAAACTGGGAAAAATCATAGTTTGCCTTGTTGAAAAAAGAATCCAGAATAATTATAGAAGGAATAATCTGCACAGTAGGAAAGCCATGAGGCATAAGATTAAATCTGAATCGTCCTTTACCATTTTGCACCTTTTATTCCCAAATGAATACTCAGGGAAATAAGAATACTTCAAACACATTAATGTGAATAGTAGAAATTGAATCATAGAATGGTTTGGGTTGGAAAGGACCTTCAAAGATCATCTAGTCCAACACTCCTGCCAAGGACAGGGACATCTTTCATGAGATCAGGTTGCTCAAAGCCCCATCCAACCTGACCTTGAACACTTCCAGTGATGGAGCATCCACAACTTCTCTGGGCAACCTGTTTCTGTGTCTCACCATCATAGAGAATTTCTTCCTTATGTGCAATCTAAATGTACCCTTCTTCAGTTTAAAACCATTGCCCCTTGTCCTGTCACTACAAACCCGGGTATTTCTCCCAGCTGAATAACCCCAACTCTCTCAGCCTTTCCTCATAGGAGAGGTGTTCCAGCCCTCTGATCATTTTTTGTGGCCCTCTTCTGGACCAGCTCGAACACATCATGTCTTTCCTGTGCTGAGGACTCCAGAGCTGCACGCAGTACTCCAGGTGGGGTCTCACCATTGCGGAGTAGAGTGGCAGAACCACCTCCCTCGACCTCCTGGCCATGCTTCTTTTGATGCAGCCCAGGATACAGTTGGCTTTCTGGGCTGCAAGCCCATGTTGCCAGCTTATACCAATTTTTCAGCCACCAGTATCCCGAAGTCTTTCTCTGCAGGTCTGCTCTCAATCCCTTCATCCCCCAGTCTGCACTGATACCTTGCACTTAGCCTTGTTGAACTTCATGAAGTTAAATTGGGAAACTATATTCCAGCATTGAGTTTTATTTTAGATGTAAATTCGATTTGCAGTCATTTTAAGGAATCTGTACACAAAGGAGACATGTTTATAATTAAAAACATAAAGTCCAGTTGACGTTTTGAAAGAAATGCCTTCTGCAATTTGTTTGAAGAGAATAGAGTATGGCAAGAATACACATTGGACCAAATGTGACACTGAAGGTAATTTTGCCTTCTTAGAAGTTAATTCAGGAGTAATGCACAGGATTACCTTAGTCCTGTTTTCTAGCACAAGATTTCTGACTGCTTTTTAGCAGTTCAGTTGATTTTTTTTTTTTTTTTAATCTTTTTTTGGGGGGTTCTTTTTTTTAGTGCTGGAACCATAGCTAGTTATGTGATATACCTATCCCTGTACATTGACAGGGTAAGATGGTCCCTGTCCCAAAGAACTTGCATCCTTGAAGTCTGCTAGACAGTTAGCTCTGATTTGGTACATAACCAGAGACAATTCTTATTTATCTACTGTCTCATGTAGTATCTATGTTGTCTGATCAACCTAAACACTTTCAGATGGCGATGGCACCTGAAGAAAGGTTGAAGGAGAATGGAAAAATTTAGTTAGCAGAATTAAAAAAACCATGGTCACGTAGAACAGTCATATATATATGTACAGAATAAAAGAATCTTGCTTCAGTGTTTTAGGTCAAGGAGTCAGAAATCTTCCAAAATATTTTCTTTTTTTATCCTCTAAATGTTTAAAAAAGTCTCAAGCATGGCAGACCTATGGTATTCAGTAAAAAAATTCTTCAGTGTGGAAAGGAAATTATATTCTTGGTTTGTTGAGGCAACTTCATTAATTTCACGGTGACTGCAGAGGTCTATAAGAGGGAACTTTTGAGCTGTAGCTGTTTAGAGCTTCCACCACAATTCCAGCCCTTACTAAAAACCTATTTTTCCCAAAACAATTAAAAAAAAAAAAAAGCAGCTCCAAGCATCACTTATTTTTCCCTTAATGCACATCCAGAAGTTCAAGCCTTCTTCAAAATATAATTCAACTTTCCTTATCCCAACCAGTCTGTTTCATTTTATGGTGAATGATACCCAGGGACTTCATTTTGCGACGCAGCTGGTGATGGTTTTTGTAGCATCTCTTTAGTATTTCTGGCTTCTGATACATCTTACTAAAGATTCGGAACAATTTTTTAAAGGCTCAAGATTTCTCATGACCCACAATATAAAACTAATGATCTTTGATCTTACCCTGGATTTCTGTGCACTCTTTCAGAATATATTTTTTATTTTACCTTTTAAATTTTGGACACTTACATTGAATGCTGTGGAATGCTAAAAGAAAAGTTTTAAAATCATCTTTCATTTTTATTTGCCTTGTCTCTTACTTGCTCCTGTGTAAAGAAGTAGAAGTCAGACAGAAAATTTTTATGTGTCTGAAAGCATAGCTTTGAAGCATTGATGGTGTTGCAGAATATCCAAGCCATTCATGAAATCTTGTAGACTTTTTAGCCTTTCATGACATTTCTTCTTTTTCCCCTGAAGGTGTAACATTTGAAGTATTGATCCAAATTCTGAGCTGAGAAGAATATCATAGTTTCATTCTTCTTTGCAATACCAAGTAGATGCCAAGATTAATATGTACTTGTTTGTCATCTCTGTGAACACCGAGAGTTCAAGAACGGTTGTCTTGTTCTTTTCTGCTTAAAGTCCTTGTTGAACTGAGTGGAAATACCATGAGACTATGCTGTTGAAAATACCAATGATGTGTTAAAAATACGTATAAATTTCAAGAAAAATATATTACAGCTTATTGTAACAGCAATCAACTTCATCACAGAAAACATCAAAGAAGCCATTGTGCCCCAGAGAAAAAAGGTTTAAGTTGTCTTTAAACATTGCTTTTATGAATAAATATTGCAAGCCTTACTATATTTATCAATGTACTTTTTATATGGGATCTTCTTTTGGGATCTGCTGTTGATATATATCTTTGTTTTTTAATGATATTTACAGTATTGACATACATTAGCAATTCATGAAGCAGTCACATTTGTAGTGTTGCATGATGTAAAAATGCAGATTTGAAGATGCGTACTATGCTTTGCAAGAATCTTTGAAATTCTGTTTTGTATTAATTTTATGGGAATTTTGATGCTTAATTTTTATCAGTTTGTGCATGGTGTATGAATTTTTAAGAAATCATTTCAGGAAATTAGTGAAAGGAAATGTGGATATTCTGAGCTCAAAATGTAGTGCTGGCATTCTCTTCCTTTTTGAGGTATTTAAGGATCCACTCCCTTGGATCTGAAGGGAGTTCACCTGAGTGAGGTTCTCCACAGGGATATAAAGAAGTGACTCTTTGGATCCCTGCATAATTTAGTCTCTGAATAGTATTACAGAGACAGAAACAAACTCGTGGTTGCAACCAAGAGTCTTTTCAGGGCTGGAACTCAAGGAGTTTTCAAAAGAATTATGAGCTCTTTCCTCATATTTTATGACCAGTATGAGTAATTGTAGAGATTAAAATATAATGTAGTCAATCTTACATCATTAATTTCTATATCAATGAATTTTCTTTCTCCAGTTTCCTACACTACTTACTAGAAGAAAAGACGAGGACTTTTTTCCCCAAACCTTGCTTGTTTCAGAGGTGTGATATAAATTGAATATCACCATGAGTAAAATTATCCTGGGTATGAACCCTTGTGAAGTGGGGCTTTTAGCATAATTTTGAGCAATATGTTTGGATAGGGCAGTGTAAGTTCTTTAACAGTATCGTACTGATTATGGCCTGTACAGCAAAGAGATGAGGTAATCAAAATCTGTCGCAATTTTATCTCTGAAAATGCAGTTGATTATAGACGCAGGAGAAAGAGAAAGGAGCATAACTGATTTATGTTTCATTTTCTCTTTGCTTTGGGCCCCTTGTCCCTAGTATCCAAATTTAAAAACAAAACAAAACAAAACAAAAAAAACCCCAAAAAAACCATTTTGAATGTCCCAGTTTTTATCTGGCTTGTCTTAATTCCTATAAGGCAAGAGTGAAACATATTTTTTTCTTTTTACTTTTCACTCTTTTATTGCTTCAGAATATTTTGCTATATTCTCAGGAGTTAGGTAGTTCAGTTTCCTGTACAAAGTACACTTTTTCATTTCTGACACTAAGTAGTATACAACATTACTCGAGTTAGTACTACATTTTCACTAATTTCACCCAGCTCAGCAGTGAAGGAATTTTGTATGGTGGGGAAGGACAGACATCTGTAAACAAAGGAGCAAGAGGGATTTTACATTTTTTTTCAGTAGATGATACTGCATACAAGAAATCTCTGAAAAATCATTAAGGGCTCAACGTGGTAGTCTGGGTCTTTGACCCTAAATGTAGGAGTGACCTTGGTAATATTGTATGTTAAATATATAAGGCTATTCCCATCTAAATTTAAGACAATGGTATCCCAGCCTTCCTCAAGTGCAGTTTGTTAGCGTTTTCACAATCTGAAATTGGTTAAAAAAAGCATTAAAACCTGAAAATTTTAAGGGTTTCAGCACACTTTCAAACTCAGCCCCTATTTCCCTTTCTCCTCCTTTTTGACCAGCTTTTTTCAGTTGTAAATTTGGTACTGGACATATTGAGATACTGCTTGAATACTGTGAAGGCTGAATTTGCTGCTGCTTCCTATGGAGAAAGCAAATCTCCACTAGGCCAGTAACAGTTATGAATCTGGATGGTGGTGTAGGATGATTTTGAAAGTGATTTGAGGGACAACATTTAAGGAGAATCACCAAGATTTAACCAGTTCCTCTTTGCCTGCAGCTGTGCTGGCAAACTCAGCTTGAACTGTGTCTTTGGATATCTCATAGTAAATTAATGCACGTTAGTCCATTTGCAGGGACTGTGGACGAGAGGTCTCTAAGGAGAAGGAGGACATAACATATGAGAAGGATATATTGGTAACATTCTTTTGGAAGCAGGTAGAAGGCAACAGGTGTGGGTAACCAGGCGTAAGTGTCAATTGTGGACATGTAAAAGAGACCTATAAAGAAGCTGCCCACCAGTAGTAAGGAGAGAGTGCAGGCTTCCTCTGGAAGCAGATTGTCTTATCTGTCCCACTCTGACATCAGTATTAGACATGCTGCCCTACAAGTGAGTGAGGAGAGTGTATTGCTGGGGCTCTGTTCTCATTTTGGTTCTGCTTTGTGCTTTGATTAATATCATGATTCATGGAACAAGAAGGTATACTTTCCAAATCTGTAGATGACAAGAAGCTGGGAAATATTGCAGGTGTGCTGGGACTAGATTTCCAGCTGTTCTTAAAGAAAAGAAATGGCTTGAAAAAAATACAGGGCAATTCGACAGAGGCAATTGCAGGGTACTGCACTTAGTCATGAATAGCCAACTATACAAACACAAATAACGGGCAGTTCTTTAGAGCCATAGTGGATCGTAGCTTGTATAAGATTAATGAATGAAATAACTTTTTTTATATATGAGCAGAAGAATAACCAGCTAATTATGTAAATAATCCTGCTTTCCTCAACATACATAATGCTTTGGGTGGGATATGATGTGTTGATTTTGGGAAATACACATTAAGGAACAAAGCTTTAAGGAAGCACTGTAACAGTTTGCTAAGGGAGGTCGTAGTATTCTTCCCATTGGATGTGAGCATAGCCGATCCTGCTTTAAGGGAGGAGAATGGAAAACGTCACCTTGCAAGATCCTTTCCAGTCTAACATTTTCAATTGCCAATAGTGATTTTTTTTCATCCTTAGAAACATGTTTTCTCTAAACTCAGAACCCATTCTCATTAGATCCTTTCCCACAGTTCTCTTTTCCTTCCTTCATCTTTTCACAATGTTAAAAAAGACTTCCTTCTTTTTTCCTAATGTTATGTTTGTGCTGAAGTTGTTTTAAAGACTCCATTCCCCCTGGGGGTGATAAGTGTTTGGGTATATGGCTGAGACGGTTTTGCAAGTTCCACAGATAATGTTGTAAAGGTTCATAAAGGAAGATGAAAGTAGTGCTTCATAATATTGAAAGGTCTTTTGTTTAACTGTAGTATTAATGGCCTTACCCTACTTTTGTACGGCATAGCCTAACATGTAGAACAAAGTGACACTGTTAGGAAGAATGAGATTAGGAGTCTTCCAGATGGTGGAGGATCGGCTTTGTGCTACGGGGATAATTATGTTCTCTTCTGTTGTGGAGAAAAAACAAACCTGTTTACTTAAGTGAGAATGGATTTTAAGATGAGCAAAAAATAAACTTGCAGAGTTTTAGATGTTTTTTTTTCTTAATGACTTCTTCCAACACTTTTTTTAAAAAGGCAAAATGATATTTTTTAACTTTTTTAAGAGGAAGATTAATCAGTAAAAAAGGCTATTGGCTCTCGGAGGTGAGGGAGAAGAGTGCCTGGAATTCATGTTGCTTTTCAGGGTAATCATGGTGTTCAAGGGCCTTGATCCAAGGATGAAAGACTGTAATAAGGTAAGGGACCTCACAGTCTAAAAAGGAGGTTTATGGTCTTCCTTAAGATCAGGGGAACACTATATATGCATAACAAGGGCAGCTGGTCCATAACTGTGTGAGCTTAAAAGTATGCATGTATTTAGATGAAGCATGCATGCTTTTATATGAGCTGTAATGGTAATCTGGCATCTTTCTAAGGACAGAGATGGAAAAAGTACTTGAGCAAAAGTTAATTTTAGTTGCTGTAATCGTGCCTTCCTTGGGACACTTAATTTACACAACTGATAAGAGCATTTCAGAAACAGTTTTAGATGTGCAACAAGATTTGCATTGCTGCCAGGTTCTATGCCTGCCTGTTCTCTTTTGAGGCAAATGCCTTCACACTTTCTGTCATGATACCTTTTTTGTTTGGAAATGATTGTGTGCACACACTCAAAAACATATGCTATTGTATTCTTTCAAATCCCTGCCTGAAACTCTCCTTTTCTGTGACACAAGACTGTGGGAAAAGGTAATCTGACAGGAGCCAAAGCTGAGATTATCTTGTCTACTAGTATTTTCCATTGCAATTGTCAGAATCCATCCTTGTGAACTGTCTTAACCTTTGTGTATTCCTATAGGCAGGGACATTTTTCTCTCTTTTGGTAAAGACCTAGCACATGACTTCTTCATGACTAAGTAATGGTTCAAAGCTGTAAATCTTGTAATCCGTTACCTTTTTCCTGGAGAAACATGTATCCAGAGAGCAAGGAAAAGAACAGACTTTTTCAAAATCTTTATAGATTTCTTTAGACTCCTATTTCATTGTCAACTCTAATTGGTAATATTGATCCCTTCCCAACCCCTTTCGTATCTGAATTTATAGTTCAAGCCTCAGCATTGTACTATTGCTTTCATGATAATGCTTTAATCACACAGGGGCTCACTCTCCTTTACCTTGTGCATTGTTATTTAGTTTATCCTAATATTTTTGTTTCTAACTTTTTTTCCCTCTGGGCCACGGTATTTTGAGTTGCTGCCTCTTCTGTTGCTGCCACTTTCTCTCTTGCCTCTACTGTAATGAATAAAATAATTGCCTAGAGGCTTTCTGTACAATGCTGTTGTACTAGAGAGCTCTTTGTTTTCATTTATTTTGAAAAGTTCTTTATTTTTAAATAAGTTGCTGATTCACTTCAATTGTTGGAGCCTGTTGAATTCAGGCTCAAAACAGTTACAAAAGGAAATCTATAAATAGGATGTAACTGTCATAAACCAGTTGGCCAGCACAAAAGTGTTATACTGTATGTTGTTTGGCAAAATCAGTTTCTCTTGGGAATTACATCTACTTTTATTTAGACATCGAGAATGCCTCATTATTGTATTACATTTTTATAATGAAGCTGAAAGAGCTGCCTGTTGCCAGTTTAATTACCAGATTTGCCTAAAAGCAGGTAGTATGTTTGCTCTTATTATTAAAAAAAAAAGAAAGACAGTGTTTCTACTGTGAAATGAAAAAGGCTTTTTACAAGACATTTATTTATTGACTGGATAACTTCATATCGAAAATCAGTTTTGACATCCTGTGTGAACAATGGACTCAAATTCTGGACTGTCGCTTTGAAAGTCTTGTGCATCGTGCTGTGCATCTGTACATAGTTCATGCTTTGTAAAAGAAGTTAATAGCCAGAAAAGGTTTCCTACTCTTCAATCTGCTTTCTGAAAGAGCTAAATCCAGTTCCCATTCTTACTGATTAATACAAATCAAACTTTGAATTTCGACTGTGCAAATTTGTGCTGCTTCTCTGTTATGTGTGCTACGATTGAGCACAAATAGAGCTTGGTCATACGAAAATTCATTAGAAAGTCCTGATCTCCAATGCAGAATATTTTTTGTTTCCACTTCTTAACATTTGCCTGGAAGCACTTTGTATTAACTTAATTTCCAGGTAAGATTAAAAATCTGCCCCTTTCCCCCTGAAGCTGATAGGAATCAACTGTATACCCTTTGAGATACACTGAGAGTATGCTAACATGCAGCCAACAAAGTGCTGGTATTAACACAAAAGGCTATGGAGCAAAAGCCAAAAATGGTATAGATACTTGAGCCTTCTGCTAGCTGATGAAGAGATGATTAATTTAAAACATAGAAATAGCCAGAAATACAATAATTAAAACCATAGACTAAGATCTTTATAGAATGATTTAAAAATATGGCAAAGGGGACGCAAGCAGGTTATGTTCTCCTCTGCCACCTGTATCTCAGTCATTCTTAGGAAGCATTTAGTCTCCAGTGATGGGAACAGCAGAACTTCCTTAAGCTATCTACCCCAGTACCTGTCTGTATTGTGAGAAGTTTCTGATTTCCTTGAACACATATCACTGTTGCTGTAAAGTAAGCGTTACTAGTACTACTTCCTATCTTGCTTGTAGTAGGAAGACAAATCAGGTTTTTCCTTTTAGGTACTTTTGTATCTACTGTTTACTTTTTTGACAATTATCGTCATGTAGCAGTCCTGGATAGTATTCCCCCTGGACTAAACCACCTCTTTATTCTGTTAATTTTCCTCGACAGTGGTTCAGTTTCATAATTCTTTCCTCTTTGGTCTGCATCTTTCTCCAGTAATCATTGTATCCCGAGGGAGGTTTTACAACAGTAGAGCTAAGTGTGCGTTTTAAGAGCCATGTTCCTGGGGGTTTTTTGGGGGTTTTTTTGGTTTTTTTTTTGAGGACTATAGTAAAGTGTAGAAGTATTGCATGGATTAGACTCCGTTAACCACTTTTTTTTTTTTTTAAGAAGGATTCAATTTTTGAAATTAAGGGCACAGAAAGTGAAAAGATGCAACTATACTTGGATAATGTCCTCTCACTTAAAAGCTGAAACTGCAGCCCAGGATCTAAGATAACATAGAGCAGCACGTGAACAGTTTAGATGCTTATCTAATCCTAAAAGCCTCAGTTGTTCTAAGCAGCAGAGAAAGCTGGCAGAAATTACTTAAACTCATTTACAAGGACTTCGAAAGGTCTGTGTTCAGTAACCGTTATTTGCATCTAGAAATGTGGATGAGAACTTTTCAAGATTGGCACATTAGGTTTTCTGGAACTCTGAAAGGCAATTGCTTAAGACTTTTTCAGACAATATTGAAATTACTAAGCATAACGGGAAAAATAGTTTCATTTTGTGTATTAGAGGTACACCAAAAACATACTGGTGGAAAGGTGTAATGAACTGCAAGTTAGAATTGTAAAATGGTGGTGGTGGTTGTTTGATAGGCACAGTGTTGTCTCTTTTAAAGGCATTGGAGGTCACAGTGCAGTTCCCCTGTGGACTTCAGTGAGTACAGCTTTCATGGGAATAGCGTTCAGTGTAAATCTTGAATTCCAGCTGTCCTCCTTATTGTATTCAGGGGCAAATTTGCATCATCGTCCTCATGAGAAAATGCATCAAAAAATTGTTTCCTTTTTGTTTCTTGTGATTACTTGCCCTCCTGCTGCAATGATAACATGAGATGTAACATGTAATCATCAGGAAAAGGTAGGTAGTTTCATGAGAAATAGTTACGGCTCCTCAGTCATTCACTCTGTAATGGAATCTGGCAGAGGAAAAGTTGCTCCCTGTATGACTGAATTTCTGCCACCTACTGGGAGAAGTAAATTTAGTTTTAGTGAAAACTGCTGGTAGGTCTGGATATGGAAGTCCTTTACTTGTTTGCAGAATAGGCAGCATACTGCTTTGAGTGTGCTTTCAGTGAGATCTTGAAGCAACATCTGTCGTGTCCCAGCCTGAGAGGAGGGAGGAGAGCGACCAAGGTTTTGATGATCCCCTCGGACTAAATTAAGGTGAAATGACACCAAACGACCAATTAAACCTTTTATTTTAACACAGAATTAACTTGAACTTGGAAAGGCAACTCGAACTTGAAAACATGGAAAAGTGTTGGCACTGGGGGTTCTTATTAAGAATGTTTGTAATGGAAAAGGAAAAGAAAGGATTGGGGCGGGGAGGGGGGAGAGAGAGAGAGAGAAATGTCATCACCCTTGGATCCTGCGACGAACCAGTGCCGCTGCCGCCAGATGTGACGATCCGGAGCGTGCGCCAGTCTCTTTGTGGTACTGTCTTTTATAGTTCAAGCCCCGCCTTCAGTCACGCCCCCTGTGAGCTTTTTTGATTCTTGTTCCAGACGTTTCTAAAGCTTCTGCGCATGTGCCATTGTGGGGGGTGGTCGTGAGGGCTCTTTCGGGCAGGCACAAGCCTCTTCCTCGAATAAACTCTGTGTGACCGCTGACCACATTTGGGAAGTCATTATGTCAGGCACCACGGAGCCTGGGACTGCACTGCCTCCGAGGCGACCCCTTGTCCTGTGTCAATCAGCCCCCCCTCACAGTTTGTTACGATGTTTGAGGCATCAGTTTGAATTAACTCGTTCAGTCCCTCACAATATCACAGCAAAAGTAAAAAGTTCAGGCATCAGCTGTGGCAATTCTGGCCACAGAATTCTTCCTTCTAGTTTATTTGGAATGCAGGCTGGTGATACTGTTGATTTTCCTTCTGTATGGTTAAAAGGCTTTTCTTTTACCTTTTTAACTCCTGATAAATATTTCATTCTCGTGTCACTTTTTTACTTTATCTTTTAGAAATACATGCACTTTGAAGGCCTCTTTATAACTTGTCTCTTGACTTAATGTGTGCGAGCCCATATTTTAATTAAATTCAGTCTTTTAACATTCATTGTAATTAGCATTTTTCTTTTTTTCTTCCATTTTTTGGTATACATTGTAAGCTGTTAAGATTTCTTCAACTTTTTTGACTGGGTAGGGTTATATTCTTTATTATGGATGCAGATATTTTAGTTAGACAGTGATAACTATGTGGGGTGTCCCCTGCACTTAAAAGGCAACTAATTACTTTTGTATAGCAAAGTCTTTTTTTTTTTTTTTGTTACTGTGTCTGACCAAACCATCTGCACTAAGAAGCAGTCACGTATCAACAATTTGCTTCTACAGTCTATATCAGAATGCATTAATAAAATAATAATAACTACATTGAATCACTGGAACTGGCTACGATCATACTATCAAATAGTTAAATCCAGTCATCTCCTTTAAGAGTCTGTTAACCATGCTTCAGGTTTAGAGGTCTTTATGCTGAGTATCCATCCCAGATACCTTGGGAACCACCTGAATTCAGCTGTGCACCCCCACTTATCATTCAGATGCTAGAGAGCCTTCCTGTTCTAGCCACTGGAAGGCACTTTGTCCTGCTCTGACCTTCCTGGTACTGGTTCTGCAGGTCCCCACAGACCCGGCCAATGTCCGGGTGTGTTCTGTTGTCCTGTGGATAAAATCCTGGAAGTGAGAGCACTTGTCAAAATGCCCCATGGAGTTGAAGAATACCTTGTTATTATCTGAATACCTAGGGATTGGACTTCATTTCAGCCAATGTGATTAAACTTTAGGGTTTATTGAAAGCCTTTGAAATAGACAGTATATCTAGAAATATTTCTGAAAAGTTTAACTGAACAACCAAAAGAGAAGCCACATTTACTGTGTTTAACATTGAGTTTGAACTGGAAAATCTTTTCTGTCTATTCAGCTGATGTGCTGTGGTTGCTGTTCAGGAGTGTTGCCTTTCTGTACTTGAATGCTCCAGGGTGTCAGAGGTTACCCATTCTCAGTGGGGCATTTTTAGCTTTTATCTTCAGTCTTCCTTTGAATCCTTCTAGATGTTCTGGATAGTATCTTTTTCTCTGAAGCAAATTTACCTTTCTGATCTTGGAGGCAGTCTGGCCATTCACCATAATAAGCATTATTGCACTTTCTTGGAAGTGCGGAATTCCCTTTATTTGACCAGATTTCCTGTACTTTTCTGTTCACTCATTTATTACTTTTCCAGAAAGGTGTACAACCCTCCTCCTGCATCTCAGTGATTGTGGATGTGGTTAGAAGACATACCTCACCAATTTACAGGGTAGCTGCCCCCAATCAGCTGTCAGTGAGCTGATTCAGGACAGTGAATTAGAAAGAGATTGACCCTGCTTTGTCTGCAGTCAAGATGAGCAGTGTTCTGGCAGGTTAGCTTCAGAAAATTGCTTGCCATGGGTACTAATGTTGGCATCAGTGGTAAAGCAGGATGCTGCCAGGATATAAAGGGCAGAAAGGGGAAAATCAGAAAGATCCCTGTAGTAGCAAGTATACCTGGTGTCTGTTTCTCTGTTATCATTTAAGGCAAACACTTAGAGTGGTTGTTGCAGTGTGTCTCTTAAGACCAATCTCATATTTTATTTTAACAGTCACACTAAAATCTAAATGAGACAGGCATGTAGAGTGCATTACCTGTTCTGAAGCTGAAACTCAGCACATGATGGTTTTAGGGATGGCGATAACGATGATTGTTTTTTTTAAAGAAAGTATACTGCTATGCTCCTCCATTCGTACATTTTACATGGGGAAATTATTTCATTCCTGATTATATGTAAATTTGAAAATTATTATGAATTTCCAAGTTGGCAAAATTTTGTTGTTATTTTTGCACTGTACAGGCAACATTTTACTCAGGGTGTACTCTGCTTTTAACTTTCTCTTACCGAGTTGTATTGGGTTTGCGTGGCAAGGTTTTGGTAGCAGGGGGGCTACAGGGGTGGCTTCTGTAAGAAGCTGCTAGAAGCCTCCCCCATGTCCGATAGAGCCAATGCCAGCCAGCTCCAAGATGGACCCACCTCTGGCCAAGGCCGAGCCCATCAGTGACAGTGGCAGTGCCTCTGGGATAACATATTTAAGAAGGGGGAACAAAAAAACCCTGCGCATTTGCAGCCAGAGAGAGGAGTGAAAATATGTGAGAGGAACAACTCTGCAGACACCAAGGTCAGTGAAGAAGGAGGGGGAGGAGGTGCTCCAGGCACTGGAGCAGAGATTCCCCTGCAGCCTGTGGGGAAGACCATGGTGAGGCAGGCTGTCCCCCTGCAGCCCATGGAGGTCCATGGTGGGGCAGATATCCACCTCCAGCCAGTGGAGGACCCCATGGTGGAGCAGGTGGATTCTCAAAGGAGGCTGTGACCCCATGGGAGGCGTGTGCTGGAGCAGGCTCCTGGCAGGACCTGTGGACCTGTGGAGTGGGAGCCTATGCTGGAGCAGGTTTGCTGGCTGGACTTGTGACCCTGCAAGGGACCCACGCTGGAGCAGTCTGTTCCTGAAGGACTGCACCCCATGAAGGTCCCATGCTGGAGCAGTTGGTGAGGAATGGTAGCCCGTGGGAAGGACCCACTAAGAATGGGTAACCTCTGACACCCTGGAGCATTCAAGTACAGAAAGGCAACACTCCTGAACAGCAACCACAGCACATCAGCTGAATAGACAGAAAAGATTTTCCAGTTCAAACTCAATGTTAAACACAGTAAATGTGGCTTCTCTTTTGGTTGTTCAGTTAAACTTTTCAGAAATATTTCTAGATATACTGTCTATTTCAAAGGCTTTCAATAAAGGACTGCCTCCCATGGGAGGGACCCCACGCTGGAGCAGGGGAAGAGTGTGAGGAGTCCTCCCCCTGAGGAGGAAGGAGCAGCAGAGACAATGTGTGATGAACTGACAGGAACCACCATTCCCTGTCACCCTGTGCTGCTTGTGGGGGAAGGAGGTAGAGAAAAATAGGGAGTGAAGTCAAGCCTGGGAAGAAGGGATGGGTGTGGGGAAGGTGTTTTAAGACTTGCTTTTATTTCTTATTACCCTACTCTGATTTGAAGAGTAATAAACTAAATTCATTTTCCCCAAGTGAAGTCTGTTTTTCCCGTGACAGTAACTGCTGAGTGATCTCTCCCTGTCCTTATCTCGACCCATGAGCCTTTTGTCATATTTTCTCTCCCCTGCCCAGCTGAGGAGGGGAGTGATAGAGTGGCTTTGGTGGGCACCTGGTGTCCAGCCAGGGTCAATCCACCGCACGAGGGAAGGGTAGAATGTGTGTAGGTGTTAGACATCTTTTTCAGTGAAGCACAATGTTATGGTAGTAACTTATATCCTCCCTAGAATTAAAATCAGTGCCATTATGAGTGTAAGAAACCTGAAATTCATGTAGCAATATTGTACATCATGGATGTCAGTGTTGAAATGATGCCTGTCCTGGGCTTTGTAAGCAGTTGTTTAAACTTGAGACAAATTAAGTTTAATGTACTAATTTCAAAACATCACTGCTTCATTGTATTGAGTAGGAGGAATATTATCCACAGGACTCATATTTCTATTTACAGTGGTTTATCATTTCCCTCACTAATCAATACACCACACAGGCAAGTTATGTGTATAATGGACTACTGATTCTCAGATTTAAAAAAGAAAGGCAGGGGGAGATGCTGAGGGAGTGTCAACATTAGATGAGCACTATTGGTTGTTTTGCTAATAAGCTGGCCTTCCTAATCTCTGCACCCTTTCTGCCATCTTTTATGGCTCAAAGGAGTATTTGAAGAAGGTGAGTATCCTTCTTCAGCAAAATCCTGAAGACAAGGAACCCCTGGGTCCTCCTTCTTGTTCGGAGCCACCGTTTAATGCGTGAGGGAGGTGGGCTTTCTTCCTGAATGGGACTCTTTCAAAAGTGTACAGCTCATCTCGAGTTGCCCTCCCCTGTCAGGCGGGAGAAGAGTCTCCCCTCTTTCCTCTTCCCTCTCAGAGGGGTTTCCTGCACCTGAAAAATGTATAAAATTAATTTCTGATGACTGCACTACAACACCCAAAATTGCCATTTTCATCCGACTCAGATGACTTAACCTGATTTTTCTCATAGCCCACGCTAAGGCCACATGTAATTACTTGCTTTTTTTAAGCATAGAAAATCATGTCACCATGGGGGTGACAGGGCAGGGCCTGGCAGCCAGGACCATCCCACTGCCCCAGCAGGGAGCAGGGCTGCTGCCGGACGGCTCCAGCCCCAGGCAGTGGGCAGTTCCTTGGGGATGGGGACCAGTTGCCCTTAGCCCCAGTAGCCAAATCCTGCCAGCAGGTAATAGTCTCAGAGCCCCTACTCTAGTTTCCTTGTCACTCCTGAAAGGAAATAAAGATGTGCATCTAAAATGCACAAGAGATTTTGAGTCTCACTAAAATGTTTTAGACCATGGATAACAAAGGCAGCGCCTCCTCTGAACTCTCATATTCATGTTTTGACAGATGATGAAGCATTTGAATAAGAAGAGAGTCATGAAATCCTAATATCTTCAAATTTTGCTATTCTGTTTTACATGCTGACATGTCAATGAGCCAGTGATTGCTGACTCACATTTCTAAACAGGAGGCATGATGGTAGGGAACGTTACTAACAAGATCCCAAGGTACAAGAGAAACTTGAATATACTACCATCTTTACGATACGTGTGTGCGTGTGTGTGCGTGCACGTGCGCATGCATGCGTGCATGATAGGTGATGCTCACCCACACAGTGGTGCCTAACCTGGCATACTTTATTCCTTTAGAAGTTGTGATATGCAGGTGACTTTATACAGGTAGACACAACTGTCTCAGAACTTGTCAATTCTCCTGTATTTTTAACAAAGTTAACGTGTTAGCCTGCAGCTAAGGTAGCTTTTTTCCAGTATCTGTTTTCCCCTGTGAAATCTCTGGTGTTTTGAAAGGGGAAAGTTTGGTCTCCAACTCTTTCCTTAGTGAGGCCACATATGTAGTGGCTATTGATTTTCACAGAACCTTTAGGAACTTAATGTCTTTGAAATCTCAGCTCTTCTGTCCCCAGAGTGAGCAGTTATTGATAGCATGGGCTGGTGTAGACACCTACACTGGACATGATCACAAGTCCTTTCTTTGCTTTGGGAACCTAGCTAACAACTGGAATATGGAGTTGTAGTTTAATAGATTTTTTTTGTGATTATCAGAATGTAGGTAGTAACTTTTTAAAAGACAATCCAGCATTAATTGCTGCCTAAATTATGTACACACACAGAGTAAGAACATAGGTATGTTGTAATGATGATGAGATTTTTTTTTGCCTCATAAGGATACTACTATTAAGATGAAGTTTATAATGGCAATGTTTATATGGCTATCAGGAAGTAAACTGTATCATGCAGCAGTGTGAAACAAAAACCCACACAAAGCTTTTACAATCCATACAGTATAATCTTGGGGACCTGTGTTGAGGTCTGTTCCTTGAATACAACAAGGAATACAGCTTCAAGGATGAAAAGTCTCATACTTTGACATATGTGAAACCATTACCTGACGAGGATAAAGTAGAGATGCGTCTGCCAACACATGAATATCACTTGTTGCCTAATACATCAGACTAATGAAAAGTCTGATTAAATATCAATCAATGTTACAACTTCATAATGAGAGTAATAATTCAGAAGCACTATAAATTAATTTTTTGTTGTGTAAGAGAACCCTTTTTTGGAGGTCTTCTAAAGCCTGTACATGAGAAATGAAAGTATGATGTTTTAGTGAAATTTTCATTGCTTGGCCAGTGCCTCATCTTACAGCTACATTTGTCAGAGATTTCTTGCAACCTTAGTGCTGTCAGTATAAAACTCTTTGTAGGTATCTGGCTTGATTTCTAATTAGCATAATTAGTTTTAATTTTATTTATTTGCACCTCAGCATAATCACTTCTATAAATTCAGTCCTGTATTTTAGTAGTTCTTATCTCCTTGAGTTACGTTGACAGCAATTTCTACTAAATCTACATGCAAATATAAAATTGTTGTTTTTAATCCTGAGCTGACAAGATGAAGGCACTGAATCGTTGCTGTTTTCTGGCAGTGTTTTGAAAACATACGTGTATGTACTACTTAATAAAGTAGTTTTAATAAAGTTTTTTCTCCTCTAATTGAGTCCCAGGTCAGGAAATCCTTACATTTATAGTTATGATTTAAAATGCATTTAAAATTTGTGTGCTTTCTCTCTTTGTGTCTCTTTCTTACCCCCGCCCCTGCGATATACTGGATGAAAATAAATCCTGAGGAACAACAGGAATCTAAGAGTGCAAGAGAGTTCAAGTAACCTGACATTTACTATCTTGATTTTCCATTGTGATCTTTATAGACATAAATTTTCCAGTAATCATGTCATCTTGTTCTGCCATAGGTACAAGCTGGTATTGAAAAGAGCATTAACAAAACGATTGTACTGTATTACAGCTATAGTATTTGATCAATGAAGTGTATACTGTAAGATCTGTGATATTGCAGACATTTCTCTGAATGGTTGACTTCTGGCTGTGCTGGTATGTGTTACTATTCATTCATACTGCTCATACTAACTTCATATTGTTTTCCATTGGATAAACTTTCATTAGCAATAATACTAAACAGTGATTTTTTTTCCATCTGTCCCTTTGTGATAGTTTGGTAAAGAATATTATTCATTCCAGGCTTGCACGATATCATAGTGTGCAATTTGTATCTTCATACTAAGCAAGAAATTTCTAGAGGCTGTAAAAACATGTGAAGGCTCTGCAAATGTAAAACTAGAAGAGAACACAACGAGTTGCCAATTTATGTTCCCGAGTCTCAGTGCTTTTCTGATAACTTCCACTTTTGCATCAAGTTCAAATAGCTAATAAGTATTAGGGACAATTTAAATATATGTCTTCCCAGAATGTAGCTGCGTTACTTGCATTCAAAGGAAAAGGAGAGCTGCGTCCTGCAAAACTGAATTGATTTACCAAAGTACTGCTAAATGAGGAAATTTTTATTATAGCTCACATTAGATATTATTTCAGACTGGTGGAGCATCAACTGAGCTGGAAGAGATGAATGAGTGACCTTACCATTGACCTTGATATTAAACTAAAGTTTGAAAGGTTAAGCCTGCAACCATATGGCATTCAAAACTGAGCCAGTAATGTCAGAATTAAGGAAACCCATGTGTTAAAGTCTGTCATTACCTATTGACATTGAAATCAGTAGGACTGCAATTAAAAAAAAAATTATAGACCTCTAGCAGCTAATAGTATTGGATAATACTCTACATTTGAAAGCGTCATGTTGTTGTGTTGTAAAGTCTAAGCTACGGTTGCTCATTAGCAATATATGACATTCATAGAAGGTGTTAGCTCAGATCCTGTTACTAGCCAAATTAAACTTTATTGAGGATGGCCTCACCTTTATTTAACAAAAAACCAGAAGGGGGGGGCATTGATTTTGATAACATAGTTAGTCTCACTTCAGATACTGGTAGACATGGGCTGACTGCAGAATGCAAACAGTGGTTATTATGTCCTCCCGTGAGAGTAGCTATGTGTAAGGGAAGCAGTGTACATGTGTAGCCAAGACAATTTTGGAACCATTTCCTGAACAGTGCCTCCAAAACAGCTAAATCCTGAACTGCAGGATCTCTCAGTTTCACCTGCCCTGCCTCTTGCATTACTCTGTACATGAACCTGTTATGGCTTTAAATATGGGTGTTGTCTATCTGCACATGGAGGGACTCAAAATCAAATTTTTAGCTGATGGTCAGAACCTTCATAAGAGAACTATAATTTTTCTTTGAGATACTGCCATTTCTTTCATTGTTTATTTAGGAAATAATAACGATGTCAGGTGAAAGCATGGTGGCTTCCACCCATACTGCTTTAAACATGAAAAGATTATGATGTTCACTTCCACAAAATTTAGAAATACAATTCTGCTCCTTAAAAAGGGGAAGTTGTTTTGACCTCACAGTAAATAGATGATGTGTGACTGGCTGGCTTATTTGGTACTCAAGTGAAAATCCTCAGTACAGTAGGACAGTGTTAAATTCATCTGGCATTCCTATGAGTATGGGTTCCTACGTGTAATGGTGTGGTGGGCCAACCTGGGCTGGCTGCCAGACCCCCACCCAGCCTCTCTCTTGCTCGCCCTCCTGTATTGGGTCTGACTGAGATGGAGTTAATTTTCCCCATAGCAGCCCTCACAGTGCTGTGCTTTGTATTGGTAGCTAGAAAGGTGTTGATAACACACCAGTGTTTTGGCCACTGCTGAGCAGTGCTTGCGCAGCATCAAGGCTGTCTGTCCCTCCCACCTGGAGGCTGGGAGTGGGCAAGATCTTGGGAGGGGACATAGCCAGGACAGATGACCCAAACTGACCAAAGGGATATTCCATACCATATGATGTCTGCTCAGCAATAAAAACCAGGAGAAAGGAGGAGGGGGTGGGGGCATTCGTTATTTATGACATTTGCCTTCGGGAGCAACTGCTACGCGTACTGAAGCCCTGCTTCCGGGAAAATGGCTGGACATCACCTGCTGACGGGAAGTAGAGAATAAAGTCTTTGTTTTCCTTTTGCTTCCATGTACAGCCTTTGCTTTTGCTTTTATTAAACCGCCTTTATCTTGACCCACGAGGCTTTTTTTTCCCATCTCATTTTCTTCCCCTCCTGTCCTGCTGAGGAGGGAAGTGATAGAGTGGTTTGGTGGCAACTGGCGTCCAGCCAGGGTCAACCCACTGCACGTCCTCTTCAGGGCAGGGGGAGAAAATAAGATGAAAAGGCTTGTGGGTCAAGATAAGGACGGGGAGATCACTTGCCAATTACTGTCACGGGCAAAACAGACTTGACTTAGGGAAAATGAATTTAATTTATTGCCTATTAATGTAGGTTTGGATAGTGAGAAACAAAGACAAAATTAAAAAAACACCTTCCTCCCACCTCCCACCTTTCCCGGGATTGTCTTCACTCCCTTCATTCCCAAGTCTTCTGCCTGCTCCCCATCCTGTGCCCTGAGCAGTGCAGGGGGATGGGGAATGGGGGTTGTGGTCAGTCCATAATAGCTCCTCTCTGCCACTCCTTCCTTCTCACCCTGTTCCCCTGCTCCATCGTGAGGTCCCTCCCATGGGCTAAAGTCCTTCAGAAAATATTCACAGACTCCATCATGGTCTCTTCCATGGCTACAGGTGGTCTCCACTGGTTGCCTGGAGCACCTCCTCCTTCTTCTCTGCCTGTGGTGCTTGCAGGACTCTTTCTCACAATTTTTTCCTCACTCTTCTATGCCTGTGTTTTGCCCTTTCTTAAATATGTTCTCACAGAGGCACCACCAGCGTGGCTGACTGGCTCAGCTGTGGCCGGTGAGGGGACTGTTGTGGAGCTCCCCCACTACCAATGTCTTGCCATTTACACCCACTACAAATGGAAAGACCAGTGCTTCACAGGTTACTTAGAAGTTAAGTCAGAGATTGGAATTTGATAGTGGTATGTTTTATAGTGAAATGATTGACAAGACTGTTCTCCATTTCCATTTAGCTGAATTTCTTTGAAATAACTGAGAATTCAGCTTAATTGTTCTTGGCAGTCGTATTGCACTGTGGCCTTTGTAATTACTGACAGACAGCTCCTCGCTATGTATAGTAGTTGCGTTTTCTTCTCATACAATCCATTTCCCAGACTCAAATTTTTTGTTTGGTTGGGGTTTTTTTGGGGTTTTTTTTGTTACGAGATCAAGAAAGAAATGGCAGGGAAAGGCGTTAGAGGGGCAGGGAGGAAGGATAATGGTGAGAGGGACCATACAAAGGGGGAAAAATAGCCTTTTTGTAAACTGTTAAGCATACCAGTAGTATTTAGGCATTGAAACCAAATATATTTTAATGAACTCTTAGTCTTTCTTAAAATAACTGGAGAAATAGATGTTAACTAAAAATTCCCTTGCCAATCCAAAAAGCTGTTTTAAAACATTTTGCTGTTATTATGCAGTACTGCTCAGACAAGAAAGAGCTAGTATTATTTGCTGTTGAAGAAAATTAATGATTAAATGTTGAGCTTGAAATGTGGAGTCACATTCTCAGATGTGGTAAATTCACATTTATCTGCTGAGAAGATAGCTTGTTTTTTCAACTGATTCTTTTACATCCAGAGTGACACTATGGAATTAACTGGAGTTGTACCAGTGAAAATGAAAAAATTATTTTCTACAGATTTACAGAGTAAATCCCCTACCTCTCTTCTACTGTGAGATGACAAATTCATCATCTTCTGTGATTTCTCAGCACTCTAGTCCTTTTCCTCTGTGGCAATTTGGCACTCTTCAGGTCTCTGTTCTGAGAGCCCTGAACATCCCTGCTTGTCGCTCTCAAGGAACATGTTGAATCATGATCATATTTAACTTCATACTGGTATAAACTGCATAGTCTTTCTTCAACTTAAAAAGGCAATGATGTATGCTACACCAGACATTTGTACTTGATTAGCTCTGACACTTGCACAGTTGAGAGAAACGATTTTAGAAGAAACAGATGGAAAAGATAGTGAAATTTACATTTTAATCTGCTTTCCCTGGTACTTCCTTGTATTTTTTTTCCTCCTGTACAAAAAGAAGATAAGTTACACTAGTCTGGGAGATGAATCAGTTGATCCTTGACAAACTTTACTGACATTGTGCTACCCAAAATTCCTCAAGGGTATGCAAAATTTTTTCTAAGGATTATTTGTAATGATCATAAGTTTTATTCTAACGGGATGCTATCTGCCAGAATATCCTTGAGATAGATACATCTATGTATCTTTTTTTTTTTTTTAATGTTACTGAGAAAATGTTATCTTTTAACTTACAGCTGAGGATATAAGTTTTACTATTGATTTTGAATTTGATATCAGTGCTGCTTCGAACAGCTGCTAATGGCCAGGCCTTCCAGAGGAAAGAATTGTGCAGGCTTTGTTAGAACATATGTTTTATCTTTTTAGAATCATAGACCTGTCTTCAGATATATCAGGTGGACTTTTACAATAGTTCAAATAGCATGCCACATTAGTATTAACTGGAGGTGCTTGAAAAGTTCCCATTTAATTTTTTGTTTGTTGATGATGATAATCTTAACTTTTCATTTAGTGCTAAAATCATCCTCAAAGTCATCCTAAAGTGACTCTCAAAAGCATCATGTCCATTGAAAAAGTCAACTTGGGATGAAAATGGAACATCTGGAAACTGGGAAGTTTAAACATTGGGAGCATAATGAGCAAATGCATAAACAAAAAGTGAAAATTAAAATTTGGAAATACCATTAGATACTTTCCTGTGTATTGCAGTTCAGGTATTCATTTCCCTAAATGAATGAGGTTCTGCACATCAATAAATTGGAGAGAGTCTGTGCAAGGGTAACAGAGGTCTAGGACGTATACACTGCTGACAGAAATAATCAAAGAAATGGAATTGTCTAGTATTCAGAAAGAAGGAAGTTGCATGTTAACTTTTTCCTTTTTTGAGGGCTTTATTCAAGGAGAAACGTAGTTTATAATTTGTAGTGTCCACTTGCACTGGAGTGCTTTTCTTCAACTACTGCTGGGAGCTTTACATTAGGCATTAGAAAAGACATTCACCTGCTAAGGATGACTGAACATTTCTTACAGAGATTGTGGTTGGTTCCTCATTGTGGTTTTTAAAAACAGGCTGAACAACTATCTTTCTAATGCTGTATTACATACATAACTGATTTTGCCCTGAGGTAGAGGAAAAGATGAGGTGTCTTTCTGAAGTCCTTTCTAAGCTTCTGTGGTTATGGTATGCTCACAAGGTACTTCAAAATTACAACAAAAAAAAATTGGGGAGGAATAGGGAGAATGAAGTACCTGAACTATGGTACTGTGAAATAGCAAATGTGGCATATCTCTCTTCCAATTATATTGATTATGTCAACACTTTCCTTTCCCCTCCAAGACAAAGCAAACAGAACCTGGGCTTATGCTTTTTTTGCCTTATAGCTGCATAATTAAAATATATATGTTCTGTATTTTCTAATTCAATCTAGCAATTAAAAGAAAAAAAAGAACTTTTCCGTGATTTCAAACTATTGATTCCCAAGTTGAAAATTCTGGTTAGGATGTTGCTAAAAATCAAAGATCTAACTAAAGGAAAAAGTAGAATTATTCATTTAAAGGAGTCTTGCAGAAGAGTCAGAAGAGCATCAGGTGCTGCCTTCCAACAGCTAAGAGCATTTATGTGTGCAGAATAGGGCAACCCAGGAATCATAGAATCATTAAGGTTGGAAAAGAC
>WAAD01013685.1:11632-34065 GCA_013389945.1 Fregata magnificens
GTCAGCAAAGGAGGCCGGGGTCGGCCAAGCGCCCGCACGCCGGCTGGCACGGCGCTCACCGAGGGTTATCGCGCTGACATCACGGCCGTCGCGCTGACATCACGGCTCTCGCGCTGACATCACTGAACTACTTGACAGCGTTAGCAGGGCTGGCGTTGCTTCTCTTCGAGCTGGAACAGTGCTGACAGGCGACAAGCGCCGGCCCGGAGGGGGTCAGAACAGCGCCAGAGACTCCTCCCGAGACGCGTTTAACGAACCCCCGGCTAATTAGCGAGGGCCGAGCGCGGGGATTAAAGACCCAGCCCCCCCCGCCGCTAACGACCACCTCCAGCCCCAGCAGGAACTTTTGAGAGGAGCCCTAGATTAATTACTTCCCGGTGAAAGGGTAGTGCTCCGGCTCCCGCATCCCCGCTGACGAAGGCGTGAGTAATTAACGACCTCCAGGTCATTAACGACCTCCTCGTTTCCCCATCCAAGCCGCGTTCACTATGTGCCGGACGTAACGCCGACAGCCGGTAGCGTTTGGGAGCAGGGGAGGTGAAACACCCATCAGTAGAGCGTGTCGGCCAACGGAAAACGGTTTTGGGGCGGAATCCCCTGAATACGGCACCTGCCTGCGGCCGGGGAGGCGACGGCACCGACGACGCGACCCCTGGCGCGCCAAACGCGTCGCCGACTTCACGCGGTGGCGGCGGCGGGACGGAGATGAGGGGGCAGCTGGGGGAGAGGGTCTCCCCGCAAAAGGCGCCCCGGCACCCCTCGACTTGTCGCCGCCGGCCATCGGAGCCGGTGTTTGCCGCGCCAGCCGGCACGGTGAAATCCCGGTGCCGCTCACCCGCGGGAAGCGCACGCGGATCTTTATAGAGGCGAAACGAGCGGGGCCGTCCTCGCTGGGAGGCTGGCGGCGACTCGGAGGGCTCTGGGGTGAGCTCCCGGCCCGGCAGCACCGGTGCCGCAGCCTGCCGTGCCTCCTCCACCCTCACGCCGGCGGAGAGGAGGTAAGGGGACGGCGCGGAAATCCTTATTTCTCGGTGCGTGAAGTCGAGGGGGGTACCTGGGGGGAAATCGGCCACGAGGAGGAGGTCTCCTCGTCGCTGAACTATTTACGTGGTGGCTTTACACCTGATTGGTAACGCCGTCCCGGTTGCTCTGGCGCTGTCTCACCGAAACACCTAGACGGAAGGGAATACCTTACGCGGCTAAGAAAAATTGCCGTTACCGCCGGCTAAAGGATTACGGTTTTTTCCCCATCCGGTGCCGGTTTAACCTCAGGCTCCCACCCAACGGCCTGTGAAAGTTTTAGGACCCAAAAAAGGGCGTCGGGCCCCCCTAGAGCAAGACGGGGGCTCGGGTAACGTCGCCGCCGCCGGCACCAGAGAACGCGTTTAACCCCAGAATTTTAATTGCCTAGCTCCCTCGCCCCCCCCGACAGTCACCCCCAGCTCGCTTTTCACAGGCGCACGCGCAGGGAAAAAGCATTTAGACACCGGCCCCTCGCTGGCCCGGTGCCCCCAGCCCCGCCTGGGCGAGCGGAGTCGAGAGGCACCGTCCTTATTTTAACGGTCCTTGTTTTTCCGCCCCGCCCTTCTCCGAACCCGCGCGAAGAACGCAATGGCAGATGTAAACTCCAAGAGAGTATCTCAGTTCTTGCAGAAATGCATTAAGCCGGAGGACGGCGGTGAGGCGCAGCCGAAGGAGGAGGTGACGGAGGAGCCATCTCCCCCTCTCGTCCCGCAGTCCCACCCGCAGACGGTACAAGGTACGTGCGCCCTTTTGGCTTCTTTTCCCCCCAAAACTGGAAACGGCGGCATCCGGACGTGGTACGCAGCAGCCACCGCCACCAAAGCGGTGCTTCCGGTTTAGGATGAGGCGCGGGACTAAGGAACAAAGACCCAAAGGGAGGTTTAATTTAAACTTTTAGGCTACGTTGTGTTGCGTTTGTCTCCTCAGAGGAAATACCGATGGTGTTCAACGCCTACAACATGGCAGCCGCCAACCTCGGGCCGTCGTCCAGGAGGAAGAGGGAGAAAGGCGGCGGTCAGGACGGCACGAGCACGGCACTCTACGTCGACCGTCGCAAGTCCAAGGTGTGGAACTACTACACCAAGCTGGGAGACGCCTACGTGGAGTGCAACGTCTGCAAGAAGCAGCTCTCCTTCCACAACAGCACCACCACCATGCGGGAGCACCTGGTGAGGAAGCACAGCATCCGCGACACCTTGCTCTCCCAGCTCAAGGACGACCAGACTTCCGAATCCGACTACACGGCTCAGGAAAACGCCGTGAAACGCTCCCGGCAGATGACGCCGGAGAGCGGCCTCTACCACGCCGCGTCCTGCTCGGAGCCCAGGACCGACGTGATCCTGGAGCTGGTGCTGGAGATGATCTTCCGGGACCTGCACCCTCTCTCCGTGGTGAAGGACAAAGGCTTTGGGCTCCTCATCGGGTACCTGGAGCCGAGTTTTACCCTCCCGTCGCCCGTGCAGCTCTCCAGCATGCTCTGGCACAGGTACAACGTGGTCAAGCAGCACCTGGAGCGCTACCTGCAGACGGCCCAGGCCATCGTGGTCTGCGTGGAGCTCTGGGTCTCCCAGCTCAGCCAGACCTACCTGACTATCACGGCTAACTTCATCGACGGGGAGTGGCGGCGGGCGCGGTGCGTCATGGAGACGCAGCAAGCGCACGAAGACAAAGCGGAGGGCGATTTAGGGGAGAAGCTGTACGCCGTCCTCTCCGAATTCGGGTTGTCCAGCAAATCCGTCTTCTGCGTCATGCACGACAGCCCGCAGAGCACGGCGGCCAACGCGCAGCGGCTGAAGAAGGCGTACGGCTGGAGCAGCCTGTGCTGCGCCGCTCGCACCCTTCACCTCTGCATCAAAGCGGGGCTGGAAGTCGAGCCGGTACAGGAAGCCCTGGGCATCGCCCGGGGCATCGTCAGGTACTTCCAGCAGGACGCAAAAGCCACCTGCTCCTTGAACACCAAGCTAGAAGCCATCAACAAAACCAAGCTGAAACTGGTGATGGACGTGGGGTCGCGCTGGATAACCACCATCGAAATGTGCGAGAGTCTCTTAGACCTGAAGTGGGCCATCATGTCCGTGCTGGAGGAACACCCCAGGGGCACGGCGGCTCTCCAGAACCTGGCCGACCACCAGTGGAAGCTCCTGCAGGACCTGGTACCGGTCATGAGGACGATCAAGATCGCGACGTCCTTCTTGCGCGAGGAGCAGAACGCCTCCGTGTCTTCCCTGATGCCTTGCATCCATGGGATCGTCGCTGCCATCGGACAGCAGTCGGAAGAGGCCGGCGCCGTCATCAAGACGGTGGTAGGCAACATCAGGTCAGAGCTGACGCAGCGCTGGGGGTTATCGGAGGATGAGAAACTGCTGGAAAGCCCAGCCGTTATTGCCTCTTTTTTGGACCCGCGCTTCAAGGAGATGAGGTTTCTCAGCCCCGGCCTGAGAAGCGAGCTGCACAGGAGAGTCAAAAACATGCTGTCGCAGGTTTTCCATCACCAGTCCCCATCTGCTGCCGCCCAGTTTTGGATGCCAAACTCGGATTCCAAAGCCGAGGGCGGAGACGCAGGCAGCCAGCTGTCTGCTCACAAGGACAGATGCTCGAGCGCCCCGTCGCAGAGCATGTATGACATCCTTTTGGGGAAGGACCCGACAGAGAGCATGCCCGAGATCCACCAGCAACTGGAAAACTACATCGTGGAGCCTCTCTGCAAGCGCAGCACCAACCCGCTGGACTGGTGGAAGAACAACGAGCATCGCTTCCCGGCCGTGGCGCGGCTGAGCCGGCAGTACCTCGCCGTCCCAGCGACCGCCGTGCTGCCCGACCGGGCCTTCGCCGCCGGGGAGAGCGCCCTGGAGCATCGGCGAGCCGTCCTGGCGCCGGAGAACCTGGACCAAATTCTGTTCTTGCATCAAAATTTTGATTTTTTGGAATCTGTGAGAAACAGTAATGAGACTCGGAACAGAAACCTGCACTAACACGCGTGGAGGCGGGCACGCAGAGCCCTTCCCCGGGTCAGCGGGTGTTTAACGGACCTGCGGGGTTTTGGGACGCCGGCCCGACAGCCCCACCGCAGTTACCCGTCTACGGCAGCGGCAGCCGGTGCCAAGTATTTTTCCAAACTCCCGCCTACGCCTTTTTGTAATCACTTTGGCAACACCCGCGGCGCAGAGCGAGCTCGGGAGGAGGTGCGAACACGCCGCCTTCCAGCACTCGCTTCCTCATCCCCCACGGAGCCTGCAGCCCCAGCTTTATTCCTCGGGCTCAAAGCATCTGCTCTCCGCTCATCCCTGCTCACCTCAGACCCACCCAGGGCGCTCGCCCGAGAGCCTGGGCCAGGCCTAAGGCCCCCCCGAGCATATTCTCAAGCGCTCTAAACTCAGGCCTAGCCCGTGCCCGGGTGTTTTTCACACATAAACAGCGCTGACCGCGGGCAAGCCGGGAGTTACGAACAGGCTTGGACAGGTGCCGAGCTGCCAGCACAAACACAGCCCTGGTGACGTTGATGTCCCACGTGGATACGAGACACGGGTGTGCCAACGCTATTAATTCACCCACAAATCCCACGTTACTTGACCGCAGTGCACTGCGCAAGAGGAGGGCAGCCCGGAGGACGTCTGGGCTCTGCGGAAGGAACAGCCCCCTCTTTCCAGNCAGCCACCCTCCTGTCTGCCGGCAGGGCTGCTGCTGACTTAAACGAACGTTACTGAGAGGCCTGTCTTCGTTTTCGGAAGGCAGCTGGTTTCCCTTTGGAATCACAAGGGCTAGATTAAAAAGTTTCTTTGACTTGTTTCTTTTTTTAAAAATACAAGTTAGGAGAAGCGAAAGGCTAAACGTTCACACCTGCTCTGCAAAGCCTCCTTCTGCTTTGGGTGAAGAAGCTTATCGAGGCCCAGACCTGAGGGTTGGTCCTTTAAGGAGCAAATGGAACTGAAATACAGCTTTGTTGGTGCTGGGCATGAATATGCAGCCTAGCAAAAATTGAACAGAGCCATGAAAATCTTGGGACCTGGCAACAAAAAAAAAGCCTTTTGTCCCTCCTCGTATAACAACAGCGGAGACAAGACCCCTTATTTATATTTCATTCATCGGACTAATCAAACCCTCGATTTTCACTACTGAATGCAGCTCAGCCGGGCGGTGTTATTGATGCAAATAAACACAAATCAGTGCACTAACACCCAACCGGATACGGTCTTTTAAATGTTGCAAAAGGCTCGCACCGACTCCGCCGGATAACTACGCCGACTCACGGCAGATCAGACACGTTTAACCACGCCGGTTCTGCTGCCACGCCTATCGCTGCAGTGCCTGAGCACTCTCCGGCGGTAAAACAAAGAGGGGAACACCACCGCCACCTCGCCGCGGCTCCCGCTCCGTCCCTCATCCGATGGGAACCGCGCGACAAAAGCCGGTACCTTGTATTCTGCAACAGCAAAAGGAAGGAAACGTTTGTGTTTGGACGGGAAAGCGAAGGAGCTTCAACGCAATGGGGCAAGCCGTGGCCCGGAGCACTCCCCAGACCCAAGGGGTTTGCGGTCTCAAGCTTTAACTTCCAGGAGAGCTTTAGGAATAATAAGGGTCCATCTTTACACTCCCCTGCCCACCGACCGAGGGACTGGGCCCATGGAAGCACACGCCCGGGTTCTTCTTTCGAGACTGATGTACACGTAGCATGCCACGTTCGCACCACCAACCACGCGTAACAAATTTTGCTTTAATTATTTAAGTATTTATAGCATAACCAGCAAGAGCAGTCCAAGAACTTTTACATCTGCCATTCAAGAACCAATTTAATAAGCTAAGTAGAAAACACATAAACCGCCCCCCCCCTTACCTGGATCAGAAGAGCGCTATAGTCGAGATCTGAAACGCTGTGCATGACTACCCCTTCATGGCAAAACAAGATATTAAATACGATGACAATTTCTCAGTGATTTCCCTATTCTGTTTCTTTCTAACACCACCAAACCCCAAAACCGACAGCAGAAAGCGAGGGCCGAGGGCATGCAACTTTCGTTTCAGATGGAGGCAAAGGACTTCTTTAAACGAAAGCAGAAGTCAAGGGCTTCTGCTGTCGGTACAACAGCTATCTTACGGTCATGAGCAACTGCATGTTTCCCCAACCACGCCTAACTGTAGCTCAGTGCCAGGCACGCACACTTCACTGAGCGCACATCTTTGCGGTGTTGATACAAATAAGGGACGTGTGATGCTTTCACATTTCTTTCTGTGAAACTCCACACCAACCGTCGGCGCCAACTGCTGAGAAAACCCAAATAAGTTTTTAAAACGCACTACACACACCAAGTTTCTTCCAGAAACCCTTTAGCAAGTTCTCCGCAGCTTCGCCGAGCGCTTTTCCACAGCAGGAAAAGCCGAGGCGGTTTTTCAGCAGTGGTGCGACCGCCGCTGTGCTCCCGACGGATTAGACCAAAGAGCGGGGGCAACCTCGCGTCGTCTAATCCTCCCCGGAGCTCAGCCACGGCTCCGATGCTAGAGAAGGTTTCTGTGTTTTTCTAAACAGAGAAAGCTAACCTCATTGCTACTCGGGAATGACAGCTTCCCAGTTAGCACTGCAGGAGGTCAGCCTCTGGGTTTCTTCCACCTTTTTCTCGCTTTTAAAATGCTTCATGGGCCACTTGATCTTCAGGAGAGGCTCTCCCTGCTCCTGCAGGCGATGGCTTTTCATGTGAGCGTTCCGACCTTTTATCTTGTCAAACACCCTGCAAGTTAGAAAGCAAACAGGGATTTTTCAAATTGCTTTTTTTTAATTCCATAAACACCGTTAAAGCCGGCTTCCTTATCTCCACTTCTGTGACTTTCTGTATATTTTGATGCGAGGTACGACACAGTTTCATGGCTTCGCTCTGCCGGTACTGTGTCGACCTCGGGGCTTAGACAAGACGGATGTTTGGGCTGAACGTCGGTTGTGAAGTCAAACCAAACTGCAGGAGGGCGAGGGGCAGGGGTAACCCTCCGGCTGCCCTTAGCTCCGCTGCCCCTCTGCCCCCTGGGTGGCTTTGAAAGGCTAAATCTGTTTTGGCCAAACGCAGCAGGTTTCTAGAAGAAAGATTAATAGCTACCTTTCACACTCTCTACACGGAAATACAGCCCCATCGTCCGCGCTTCCAGCCTGGTACGGAGACTCGCTCAGGTCGCGGGACGCACTGCCTGTGCTGCCGGGCGTCTGTTTATAACTCTTCTGCTTTACGTTCATGCTTCCCTTAGGCAGAAGACGGTGCCTCTTCCTCGGGCTGCCAACAGCCTGTAAATCAGAGAGGCTTTACTCATTTTTCCTTCTCTTGGGAAGGGTGGGTAGCTACGGTAAAAAGCTAGCTCGAAAAATCCCCGAATGGGCCAGGCAATTAGAACGCACTACATCCCGCACAGAAACGTGTCGGCCCAAGTCTGCCCAGGTGAACCCCTCTAAATAGCCAAAAAACTGCTTTAATTCGACCGTGAGGACGGGGCGCAAACACAGACCTCGAAAGAAAAACCATATTATTTATAGTACCGTAAGTGGAACAGCACTTTCCTCCACCTATACCACAGGTTTAAAGCGCAGAATCACGACATGCTGAAGTTACAGGGTTACCCAGCTTCTGTCTCACACACACACAAAAAATATTTCCATGAACCAAATTCCCATTTACTGGCAAGGAACGTTTTAGTAACCCCCGTCCGGAGCCACGTCACCAGCAGTGCCTTTTACGGAGCGCTGGGATGTGACAGAACATCCCTGAAAATCAGCAGCAGCGACTTTAACGCGAACAACGTTAGTAAGTAGTTGGGAATTACCTTACTTAAATCAGCAAGGGTGCCAGCACATTAAGAACAAACTGTCTGTGAAGAGTACCAGCCCCTTTCAGTAATGGTGCTAACTACAAAGCACCGCCTCGTTCTTTCCGAGTTGTCCTACAGAGTAAGTTTATCAAAGCAGCAGCAGAATAAAACCAGAGCCTCTCCCTGGGCAGCATCCGCTGCGCCGTTCACAGAGCACCGGAAGATGTTTCCGTTGAGGAGCGGCATCTCGCACAAACCCCCAGCAGTTTTTCTACCTTTTCTTCCGTCTCTTCCACCTCATCCTTGTCTCTCTTGACCTTTTTTCCTATGACTTGAGCTCGACCGCAGTCAAATTTAATTTTTTTTTTCCAGATATAGTAATATTCAACACACTGGGACACATTCTTAGTCTGAATCTATTGTGAGAAAAACAGAAGCAGTCTATAATGGAAGTACTGCAGGGAAACATTTAAGGCACAGACATACAACAGTTTTTCTCTCCGGTTATCGCACTGCAACGTACAGGTGAGATCAGACAGAGAACAAACCTTCCTCTTCCGAAAAGGCTGTAAAGCAGCGCTGGAAGGGCAGAACCGTACGTTTCACGCAGGCGATCACATAACGTTTCATTACCATTTTAATATCTCTGCCATTTAGTACCAGAGATATTAAATATTCTGTTGTAATTATACATTAGGGCAAACAACGTCTTGTTCCGGTGTCTTTTTAGCATTAAGAAGCAAACGCTGGTTTTCAAAGAACAGGACTCCAGCGCACGATTCAAAACGCGACTTTCTGGGTTAAAACTGTCAATGCTAGCGGCCCGAGATCCACCTCGGTCTGACGGCTTTACCTTCTTCTGTATCAGGTAAAAATCCTTCTTGTGCACACAAAAAGCCTTTCTGAACAACTGCTTCTCGAGAGGCGTCCAAGTATCTGAACCTGGTAATAAACAGCAACACGCCAATCGTTAGACCACTCACAGCCTAAGAGAAACCAGCACAATTTATTACTCGCGTATCGACGTCTCTCCTCCTTCAGAAAGCAATTACCAAACGCAGCAGTGAATTCGTTAGCAACAGCAGAGCAAGCCCCGCATGCCGTAAAGCACGGGCGCAACTGAAAGGAAGAGGGTACGGCAAGGAGGATTTGGCAGTGCCGCATTTCAGCGCGCTTCTCCCGTCGGGTGTCACTGCAGGGCAGCGCGTGTTACCGCAGCAGGCTGAAACACGAGAGCAAGGCATCCCCCGTGTGAAAAAGCGCCGTAAAGAGATTAAAAACGAAGCGCTTTGCTACGACTTTCCCCGCCCCAAAGAACTTGGATCGTTGTTCACGCGTGTTCTAAAATAAACTCTTTAAATCGGAACACAGAAAGGCAACTGCGGTATGTGTTAGCGTCCCAGGTGAAGGAACAAGCTCTGCTTCCAGTTTACCTGCGTAACGATAATTAGCCAGAGGATGGGATTCAGATTTCTGAGGCGCCCCAAAGAGCAGCATCTCCAGAGCCTCCTGCAAGGTTTAACACAAAAGGACTTTAGATTCCCCCTCAGGAGGGGCAAAAAGGTAAATTCACGCTTTCAGCTATTTTGCTACTTCAGCGATTCAGTCCACTGTAGGCAGATTTTGCTCAGCCAATGCTCAGCGACAGCGCTTCGGGATCGCCTCAGCCCACTGACGTTTACAGAAATATTTCCTCAATCCACACCAAAGTGTTTTAAGAAAACAGAACCTCGGGAGATCTCTGGGGACCAAGCGGTGGGACCCCACCCGCCACCACCTCCAGGAGAAGATTTCTCTCTGCCGGAGTCATTTTCAGCTCATCCCTGCCGCAGCAGACGTGCTCATAGAGCCTCCTCGTGGAGACGCGGCACACGCCAAGTCCTCCGCTAGATCCAAGCGTTGTTAAATCCCTTCTTCAAAGAACACGGAGCAAAGCGGACCCGCTCGGGGCTTAACGGGGACCAGGCTGGAGGCGTTTGCTCGGCAAGGAGTGCCCAGGGATGTCGCAATTGTCAAGCACAGGATGTTTATGCAGGGCAGACCTCGGGTTTATCTAATAGGGCAATTCCCCCGCTCCTGGCATTCGGGGTAGGAGCACGTATGTTCTCCCAATTGTCACACAAGTTACAAAAGACAAAACAAGCTCTTATTTATTTGCCAGGACAGGGTCCGTAACCCCGAGAGACGTTAACGCAGACTGCGGCAACAGGCAGCAGGCAGGAACTCTGCACGTTTAGCAAAGAGACCAGACTCCAGGCTCCCAGCTCACACCAGTAACGAAGGCTGTCCTAGTCCGTTATTAACGATAACCAAATAGCTGCTGCTTACCAGAACGCTGCCTCGTGCTTCGTGCAGGCAGTGCAAGGCTAGCTCTAGGTTCGTTCCTCCCCCCGGCATGACGCTGGAGCAGGCCATGTTGAGCAGCTCCGTGACTACAAATGCAACGAAAACCATCAGTTTCTGTCAAGAAAGGAGGAAAGGTGCGATACGAGACAGGGGGAAGACAGAACAAGTGCAACAGACAGACTGGAGACCAAGAACAGGCATGGAAAAAAACTTAAGACGTCCCAACCACCTGGGTATCGCTGCCTCTACCTTAAGAACAGCTTTGGGACCGGTAACTCCAGAGACACGTCTCCCCTCTCCCAAGGCCGCTGCAGATGAGGTGGGACAGATACAAACGCCCCCGACCATTTCTCACAGAAGAAGCTACTGAGAGCCTAACGGTTGTTGTCTGTTCACTGTTCTACCAGAACTGAGCGACCTCCTTCCCTCTAATGCCACCACGTGTGAAGGTGGTCAAGAAAAGAAGGGAGAGAACCTGAACGTACAAAAAGCTGCCGTGAAAACGTGGACTTTTTGAACCCTAGTATCTCGGGGGCGGCCTTGGAAGAAAAAGTGTTAGAGAAACCTCTGTCCTGTGTTTCCGGGTTAGTTGCGATGTCTCCCCAGGGCTTCCACACCAAGGACGCTGCCTGTTCTTCCCTTCCCAAACACGATCTATCCCGGAGGTTTGGTACCTCTGCCTGAAATCGACTTCCAACGTTGATGTGCCTATATAATCAGAAAGAAGAGGCGAGGAAGGCAAGTCACGAATGGATACGGCACAACCACACGCAGCCAGGCGCACGCCTAGGAGGGGATATGCGACGAGCAAGGCTCAGCACTCAAATACAGTGCGTATACAACACACATTTCCCAGCAAAGCATTACCAGCTCTCCTCTACCAACTTTCACAGTCACTTCTCAGCACTAACGGCATCACCGTGCTATCCCTGGAATCCCTTTGTCCCCAGTCAATCAGGAAAGTTTGTTCTCCCTTCCTCAAAACCTGACCAAGTTTGTGAGGTTCACTTTGAGACTCATAGCGAGCAGCAAAAGAGAGAAGCGGCCGCGACCACGGACAAAAAAGGACGCCTGAGCGTCACGTAGAACGAGAGAGGCGGGCGTCTTTCTTGGCGACGCCAGCTTAACCAGTAAACGAAGCCAGTACTTCACTGGGACAGCACTGGGCATTTTGCTGTGACTTCATTCTGGCCAGCACATGGGATCATCCAGCCAAAAAAAACGCTATTAGTCTCACCGGCGATGCAGGACAGCGAGAGAACGGGCCGAGCGACAGGACCGTGGGAGGGAGAAGGTCAAGGTCAGCCCACGCGCCTGAACCAACCCCCCGCTAGGCTCTTAAGCTGCGGTTCCCTCATCGCCCGTTTTCCAAACGTTTGCTGTCATTCTAACCGCCGGGCCGTCACTCACGGCTGAATGCTGATTTTGGTGTTATCCTTCATCAGACAAAATCCAAAGTCCCTGTCCATTCTGCCTGAAAGAGACAAAAATGCTCAAGATAAAAATCATTCTGCCGAGACCGTCCTTTAGCCTTCCTTCACATCCTCATCGTCGCAAACCACTAACGATTCTCTCGGAATTCCCCTCCTTTCAGTGAAACTGCTCACTTTTTCACTTGGAAGCTCTCGAGATGGACCAGCCCGATACAATTTCACGGCCGCCTCTGACCACAGGTCAGCCGCGCAGGGACTGCAAGCGAAAGCCAGCATCGGAACGAAACCCTGGTAGGCTGTTTACATCCCCTCTTCCACAACAGGAATCACAAAGTAAAAGCCATGTCCTACTTTTTCAAGCCTTCTTTGGAAGGCGGGAGCAGAGCCGGGGGCTGCCCACACTTGCAGGCACAACTCCTTGACTCGGCTGCGGTCTCTGAACAGCTACAGATGACAAGCCACCGAGCAGAAGCCGAACCCAGGGGAAGGCTGCTTTCACCGGGCTGCTGCCTCTGACACGCAGGTGTCTGTAGCACCTGGGGCCGTTTTACAACGGGATTGTTCTGGTGTAACCACTACGTATTTTTAATACTTAGGTTAAGATAAATTTTTACCACAAACTGGCACAATAAAATCAGTTTACCAGTAAAATGCTACACGTAAGTGTCCGCTTCCACTGGGAGTGGGAGTCCACTCCACGAGGGAGTCATTTATTCTACAGGAAGGTGGACACCATTTTAATTTATAACCCACGTACCCCGGAGAAAACGACTGCGGGTCAAGTTTCTGTAAGTCTGTATGATAGCCAGCTGGATTCTTTTCCAGTTCTATTATCTGTTGAGTGCAAACATGAGGCTTTTATTACCTAACACAGCACCGAACAGCTGGTTGGGATCACCATTAGCAGAGGAAGAGCAGAGAGTGCTGAAATAGAGGCCTGATCCTTCCCGTACGGGGCTGAGCATCGGAGGGGGCGTGTAAGGAGAGCACTGGAACAAGTCTCTCAGCAGGTGATCCACCAGGAACACAGGCGAACGAAGGTTGCTCTGGTAACATCCCCCCGTCCCCGGCTGGGCTTCAGGGGCCGGCGGAGGCGGGATCAAAAGTGACTTTGGCCGCATTTGCCTCTTCCTCTTTTTCTGGTGCAAGCTTTCTTTGAGGTCCTTCCCACCCGGGCTTTCCTTTTCAGTAACCTGGACAAACAATTCCAAACAAACGGCCAAATCCCTGTTTATCACAGAAAAGAAGCGGAACGAGCGCGAGGCGCTTGAGAACATACAGAAGAAAGCTTGAAATCGCATAGGATTTTTATCTGGTTTTCCTCTAGGCTCTCGGTGTCATTGTTTATTACTCTGAGCTCAATAACGAACACCCCATCCCAAAACTCGCGTGACACACTCACGAGAACAAGAGCTGCTGAAAAGAACCCTCTGCACGGTTTTTTTGTAGTAGAGAGAGCGCTGAAAGAAAAAAAAAAAGTACATTCTGAAATCGTCTTGAAATTCTTTAAATCGCCTAGTAACGTTCCAGGTCTTCTCCTAGGCTTTAATGCCAGGTATCTGTCCTGCATCGTACTGTCGATCCCTCCCACGTCATCCTTTATTTTCAGACAACTCAAGATGATTAATGGGTTACACATTTCTGATAAATTCCTCAGACAGACCCTGGAACCTTTACCGAGTCCACTGCTGTAGTAATTACCACCGAGTCCATTACTGCAGTGTTATTTGAATATAATTTGGGGGATTTAAGGGAGCCATAACGCTAAGCTGCCGGCTAAGCCAGTGAAACTCGCAGGCTCGTGACCAAAGAAGCAACTCCAACGAAGTCGGCTAACGAAGGTGTTCCTGCTAAATCACTAAAATACTCGAGGAACGCAATCGTCACCCACCTTGTTCCCGGCTTGCGAGCTCGTAGCCGTCACCGGCACCGAGACAGGAATCACCAGAGGAGCCGCTGTGACGTCCCCTAAAGGCATCTCGGGGTTTGAGGGAGAGTTTCCACCTCCTGCCGCCTCGAGCGACAGCTTCTGAGCGTTCACGGCTCCCACACGGCACACCTTACCGCAAACACAAACAAGGGTACGAGGTCTATCTTCTGGCATCAGCCATCTGAGGACCTCAAAGCACTTTGCGAACTATTCTTTCGGGTCGCTCACTGAGCAAGTTCCTCTAAGCGCAACGTAATTTAGCGAGAGCCCAGAACAGCGATCCTTATCACCACAACTCCTTATTTTTACAGGACCGAGCTCCCAAGCTCACACTGGCAGCTAGAACAGACATTTTTCACTCACGCTTCACAGCTGTGGGGTAAGGAACGTCGCTGGAAACAGCAGCAGCTTTCAAACCAGCACAATTATTCAAGAACGTCCACTACGTAACAGCCACCCGAAAGGCTTCGACAGCACCGTGATTCTGGATCCCGCTCTGGTACTCACCTCAATTTTCAGGATAAAGGTTAAGTTGCTCCACGGCCTTTATCTCCACAGACTACAGGCATGTTTTAAAGCATCCTCACGACCTTAATTCAAACTCCTGTTAAATAATAAGCACCGAAGGATTCCGCTTCCCTTTACCTGCTGTTCCTCCTTCCTTTGTGGCAAGTGCCATTGTTCACCACGAAAACGCGCATGGCTCTCCAGACCGCTCTCGGTATAAAAGAGCTGACCGCAGTTCTTGTGGGGAAAGCCGCTTTCACAGTTGCTGCTGTCAGCAGGAGCAGCACCGGTCTTACCGCTAAGTGAAAAATCGAGATGAAGGGATGGAAAATTAACATTAGAAAGTTGAAACACTTTTTTTAAAAAAAAAAAAAAAAATTCAATCACTATCGACATTAGATCCCCGCTTGCGTTTCCGGCCGTAGAGCTCATTTCACGTCTAGTTGGGGAATCTCTGCAGTTCATTTAGTGACAAAAGATGTTAAGCAGAGAAAAATCCCCAGCGGGACATCAATCACCAGCATTATAAAGATAGAGCTTTAACCAAGAAACACGGTTAAGGTCCCTTCTCTTTTGAGCGGTTACAGGAATTGTGCCTATTAACAGACACGTACAAACGCTATTTTCAAAGTTCTATGCATCGCTTTTTAACTGCGACACCAAAAAAGAATGACCTGCGTTCAAAACTCCAGAAGCATTTTCTTTCAATACCACGCATTTCACACACCGTGGCATTTCCGAAAGATCCCATTTTGTGAGTGGAAAAACATATCGTTTGCGGATAACCGCCCCCCTCGTGAACTCGGCGCTGGGGAAAGGTGACGGCAGAAGTCGATCGATTTCTCTATCCACACGATGAAGAAAGCAAACGAAGTTAAAGCTTCCCAGCACATCATACTTACTGCCTGGCCGTTCCTATAGCCCGGATAACCCTCGGAACCTCTTCTGGCAGGGAAACGGAGGCCCGGGCAGACCACCAAGGCCGGCTGGACCAGGTAATTATTTTCACAGGGCTCACCAGGAACCACGGCTTTCATTTGTTGCCACAGAGTGATTAAATTCTTCTTTCTTAATGGGAGACAGCAGCTCCCTTACCTGCGACGGTGAGCAACACTGCAGGAGAGGCACCTCTTCCGAGGTTGCGTGGGGACTGCGCTGCTGCTCAGAAGGACGTAGTTTATAAAAATCTCCTTTTCTGCAGGGAGCAGCTTGCCTTCTTGCTCAGTGAACGGCAAGCTGTCTCGCCTGGGCAGCAAGGCGGCAGAGCCGCGGTCTACTTACAGGGACGACACCAGAGGCGTGCGGTCCCTGCCCCAAAGGAAAGCAGCAGTTACCAAAGATGAGCGAAGTATGTTTCTTTGCTTCAGCAGAGAGAACTGAGTCACAAACTCACTCAAAAAAGAATAATTAACCGTAAAATCAGCTAAAGGCTTTCAAAACCTCAATTCAGGGCCTGCCTCCGTGATTATAATGTGATAACACTCTTTACAGGCAGACTGCTCGCCAGGGACAAGATGGAGGGTGAAGCCCGTGCCCCCTCCAGCCACCCGGAAAGCCTTCGACGAGGTGAATCCCTTAACCTTATCCCAGATTTCCACTTCTTTACTTCCCTGGTGAACTTCTGGTCTTTTATTGCTGTAGCGTGTGAAAAGAACAAGCCTGGTCATTCCTTACGACAGCCTTAATAGGCTTAAACATTTCACTCAAGTTACCTCCCTGTCACGCTTCAGTCACCGCGCGATTTTTACGATCGTGAGTTAGAAATCAGGTGGAAAGTCTTGCGGTTCTAATTTAAACACCTATTCACGAGCACAATCTAAAGCTAGCCAAACGAAAAGGCTGCGTTAAATCTCAACCCCGAGGGAAAAGCACCACCACCCTCAAAACTTCAGCACGACCTCCTTACCACCCAGCTGCCCAGTTTTCTTCCTTTGCCGTGTTAGTGAGGCTGTAGATATTTCCACCCTGCAGTTGAAGAAACAACAATCGAGAGCAGATGTTATTCTGCCTGCAAGTAAAGCTTTAAAATACAGTCATTCCGTTTTTAAAAAAGAAATGGAGCATCGGAGCCGTTTTCTCCACAAAAATAACACTTTGCGCTTGCGCGGGAGAGCAAGGCTCATTCACAAACCCCATAAATCTTCACAGTCATTAAGAAGTACTCCTCGTAACACTGGGATACATGCGTGCACACCGCAAGCACACGTGCACACAGGAATCCCCCTTTATGCACTGCAGATATCAAACCACATTATTTCCACCGCAAGCCGTAGGCAGGGGCAGCCACGCTCCGATTCCTCGGCCACGCGCGGTTCCCGTGCCACGCGCCCGGCTCCGGCGATGCGGGGAGGACTGGATCATCCTGATCCCCAGCTGCTGCGGGCATCGACTCCGCTAATGTCACGCTGCCGGGTCAACAACGGGCGCTCGGGAGCAGGACGGGGATTCGTTCGTGCCCCATGGATCACCCAGGCTCCCAAAATTCTCCTGGAGTTAGAGGAATGCAAATCCCCAGCCGCAGCACGTTTATCCATACCGCAAGCTTCCACGACTACCCTCAACGAACGGATTTTGCCTTTGACCTCCAGAGACCGATCTCTAAAGGTGAGAAGCTCGTTAGGTTGACTTTTGCTCTCCCTGCCCTCCCGCGGGCAAGCAGACACCAATCATTTCCACTCGAGAAAGCGGTTCCCGTTCCACGAGCACCAAGCTCGCCGAACGTTCAGGCGTTCGCCGCTTTTGATTCCCGCCGACCTGCGCGCGAGCCCGACCAAGAAGCCAGGCGAAAGGCTACGTACCCCGTTACTAAATATCCCAAGACTTGATCTCGTTAAATTATTTCTAAACCTTTGGCACTGGATTAATTAGTTAATGGTTTTCAGAGCGCTCTGGATGTGTAAAGTGCGCTGCAAGCGCTAAGTACTGTTATTGGTGAATCTAGAGCTGTCAACACTAATAGAAAGCACTTAAAAGAGTGCAGGAAGACAGTAAATGGCTCCGAGAGGCAAACTGAAATAACAGACCGCTAAAAGCGAAGGAAGAGCACGTTGACGTACTTGAATCCGGTTGAAAATGGTCAGCCTGCGTGTCCCCCCAGCCGCGGGAGCCGACGAGAAGGACGCCATGGCCACCTGACTCGGGGGAGCCGCGCAGCTCAGCCCGAACCCCAGCTTCTCCCTGCGGACGGCGGGCAGACGCCAAGACCGGCCAGCCCCTGCCGGCGGTTTCCCGCCTGCCTCCATGCTACCGTCTTTACTCTTCTCCTTTTTAGACGCAGAAGCCTTGTTTTCTAGCCAATTCCACCTCCCAGAAGAGCGGCTTCCCGCGACGCTTCCACGCGTTCCACACTGGAGCCGACTAGGAACAGAGGAGTCTCTCGACTCCACGTATTCTTTCGCGGGGAACTGAAAAGCAGGGGCTGCCTGCGGTCCTTGTTTCTCCCCGTCGGGCGAAACGCCCTGGAACTGGGGTAGAGACTTTTGGAGGGACGTGGAAGGCCCTTCGTACTCCATCGGCTGCGGAAGCTGGGGAGCCAAGGGGGGTGGCTGCTGAAATCCCGCCTGGAGGGGGTTTGCTGGCAGGCGCTTGGCCTCGGGAGCCACCAGCGGGGAGGGAGCCAGCGCCTGGGCGGGAGACAGGACCTGCTGAGACTTGGTGATCACCTGGAAGAGGTGCTGCTGCACCTGCAGCGGCTCCGGGCACGCAGCTGGCTCCTGGGGTTTTGGGAAGAGCTGCCTGGTCTGGCTCTGCGGCGCACCGCGCTTCCGAACCTCCGGAAAACTCAACTCCCCAGCGTTCTCCCACGGGTGGGAGTCGTGGGTTCTCGCCGACTGAAAGGTTTCCTCAAAACAACCGAGGGCCGACCCGCTCGGCACGTCCTCTTCGGCTTTCAAAGGTGCAACGGGGAAAGACAAAGCGTCCGGATGCTGGTACGCGGCTGAGAGCATGCGGGAAGGTCCAGCTAACCCCTCCGAAACACCCTGCGCTGCGACAGGCAGCTGGCGAGCAAGGCAGACGCCGTTCCTTTTGGGTTTAGCACAAACCGGCACGTTTCTTATCCGCTGAAAGTTACTGCTCGACTGGTTTGCAGGCGGCTTCTGCCCTCTGAACACAGGAAAAGAAGGCAGGGCGCTGTTGGGACAACGCTGGGGCCCCGCAGGCTCCGAGGGGAGCTGGGCTTCCGAAAGGAAAGACCCGCTGGTCAGATTGGTAACTACGTTCTCGCCCGGCGCAATCACAGACGCACTGCCGGGATTTGTTACAGCACAGACGTCGGAAGAAGCGGCGCTCTTCGGGCAAGAGAGGCGATCCTTTGCTATATCATCTCCTGCGGCCTCTGAAAGCTCGCTGCTGTTAGATGCAAGGCAAGAGGCCTGGCTTGCTGGGGAGGAAGCCGGCAAGGCAGCACCCGCGTGCTCTGCGGAGGGCAAGGCGGCCAAAGGGAGCTTCTGATTTGCAAAGCCGGTCACAACGCACCTCAGCAGGTCTCCTCTGGGTGGGAAAGAGTCCGACCCCGAGCGCGCGGTCAGTCTGTCCCCCGATTTCCCGCTGCCTTGGATATACGGACCGGGAAGAAGCGGGGATTCCTCCCTGGCACCTTCCTTAGGAGGCTCCTTCAAGCCGCGCAAGCCGTGCTGCAGTTCGTAATGCCGGCGCAGCGACCGGTGATCGCAGTAACTCTTATCGCAGTCTCGTTCCGGGCACGCGAAAGGTTTTATTTTCTGATGCGTCAACATGTGCCCACTCCTGCGGTGATCAAGAGAAGAAAACATTGCGTATTAACATTTCCAACTGAAAAAGGAAGTCATTTTGCACCTAAGCTACTGCAGCTCGTGCACTCCTTTTATTTAGTACAGTTCTACTCAAGGCAGAGACGCTGCACAGGACCTACATCAAAGCAGAATTTGGCCTCTATTCAGAAGAGGTTCACTGAAGCGCCCTCCAACTGCTCTTCCCGCTGGGACGCAGAAAAATCCCGCTCGCTCTATCGCCATCGCTGGCGTCTCTCCCGAAACACAACTCAAAAGGGATCTGAAATTCTCCCCAAACCCAGGAGGATCTCTCCAGCCTACCAGTCCCCCGCGCTCAGCAAGGATGAGGGAAATCAGAGCCCGGCTCCAAAGGGATCTCAACCCAAGTTCTACCCGTGAGCGTGCACGGGGATGCCGGTCAGCACAAGCCAAAGGCTGGTTACGATTCTCTTTTGAGTAGAAAATGGCAGAGTAGAAATTGGTAGAGAAAAAATTAGGCAGGCACCTCACCTAAACCAAGGGGAAACCGAGTGGGAAATTGCAGACTGTCACTTCGTAACGGCACACTTTAGGACAGAACAGGTTTGTGGGCAACCGCTCCGGTCTGACACAACGCAAAACGGTGTTTTACTCAGCCCCGGACCGCCGCCGCCAAAAACCGGACCTGCACTAACCCGCTGGTGTTTCGAGAGCTTTTCAGAATTAGTAATAAAAGCTTTGCAGGACCGGGACGCCTAGGATTCCAGGCAGCAGCTGCATGGGTAAGCAATCTTCTGCAACGGTTCCTAAAACCGCGGCTGCCAAAAATCAGAAGTCGGCTCTCCAGTACAAACACCTTCCACACGATTTCCCCCACGCCAGTCATCAGACAGGAAAAAAAAAAAAAAGACTAGGTGCAATCGTAGGGCTCAGTATTAGAGATTTTTCTGCGGGTGGACAGAAACCCAGACTTTTGAGGCTCTTCCTTGCACCAGCCCGCTCTGGAAAATGCAAAGCTAATTTGCATCTGCTAGGGAAGTCGTTTTGTAACCTAACATCGCAGCGTTGGCTAGCCTGGAAACACAGCAAGGGCTAACAAGCGCCATAACTTCCGAAATTGGAAGATAAAGTTCCACAGAAGCCAATCTTATTTACATTTGGTAAACAAGGCCGCAGCGGCTCTGCCCGTTTTTAACAGCAAATGCCTACGTACAGGTGGTCCGGCCGTTTGAAGGCCTTGCTGCAGACGGTACAGACGTGTTCCCGCTTCTGGCTGTGAGTCAGGCCGTGTTTGCTGAGAGCACTGGCGCTGCCAAACACCTTCCCGCAGCGGCTGCAGCCCGGCAGCGAGGCCCGGGGAGAGCCGAGGGGATGCTTTCCTCTCCCCGCACAGCTGCCTCCTCCTCCAGCCTCCTCCGGTCCCGGCAGCGTGGGAAGCCCCGGCTCTGAAGGGAGGGAGAAAGCGATATCCTCAGGTTACTCTCGCAACGACACGCTTCTCACTTTAGTACTAATAAAAATGCCTCTTTTTATAACCCTTCTGTCAGAGGGCTCCGGCCCGCGGGTTGTGACGACCGAATATCTGCGCAAAAACGAGCGGGGAAGTCCCACAAACCTGCTCCACCTCCTACGATTCACAGCTCTGGAGCTGCTTTATTGCTGGGGTCTCCCCAAACACCGACAACCACATCCCACCCTCACGCAAGTAACATCATTTGCCATTCCGAACCTCGTTGTAACAAATTTTACCACTTTCCCCTCTTTCTCGGGAAAAGCAGGAGGAAACGAGGCAACTCCTACCCGCTTTATTCAAGGTATTTTATCTACAGCAACTTGACTAGGTGATAACCCAGGCGCTTCCCGCTGGGTTGGACTCTGGGAGACAGTTCAAGGTTCCCCACCCACGCGTAAGGAATGAGCCATTAGGAGCTGTCATTAATTGGCGAATGGGTAGAAACGCAGTCCCCAATTCTTAGGGGAAAGCCTCATTTTCTTACTGGAGCGCTGCTCGTTACGGATTTTCATTTGTTTTGTTTCCAAGACACCCAAACAGGGCGCGCTTTTATATACCTTAGCGATTAAGTTACCCGTTCCCTCCGGAAGAGCGTTTTACTAAAGGCGCTCTGCTTTCAACAGCAGACCTAGAAAAAGCCCATTCCGCTTAATCCATTTCACAGAGACTTTGAAATGCAGAAAGAATTAAACAGAATGCCTCTTCTCCGCTCCGGGGAAAGGCAGTAATATAGATGTTTGCAACATATTTAGCAAATCTATCATTTTAATGCCTTCGCATCTTCCATTTCCAGCTGGAGAGCAGGTTGCGAGGAGTCTCGGAAAAAAACCCAACAAAACAAAAACCATACTCCTGCCTAGGGTCTAATTTTCAGAAAATAGGAGAGAAGTGAAACTCCTGTCAAAGAGAGGCGTTATAATTATGATCACCTTCTACAGCCTTATCCATTTGAACGTCATTTTACAGGTAAAAGGCAACAAGAAACACTTTTGAAGCACCTACTGATTAAAAAAACCCGCATATCCACCTCTCTACCCCAAAAATATTTCCACGTAATGGACTCTGTCACCTGTATAAAGCTACTAAATAACTCCGGCTGCTTTGATCTGTAAGACACCCTTCAAAATAACAGAGAACGCAGAGTCCGGCGCGCTCACCGTGCTGCGAGGGCCGCGAGTCAGACCCATCAAGGAGCTGAAGAGAGTCGCAGTCCTCGGCCGGATACAGAGACAGCGCGTTTAAATCGGCCTCCAGAGCATCACTGGCCGCATCCGCAGCCGGAAGGCCGGGCACCACGTCCAAGCCGCTCAGCCCCGCATACATCACCTCTTTTGCAGTTAGGCACAAGTCGTGGTTGAGAGCCTCGCTACAGAGCAGCCCCTGGCTTTCGGAAAATCCAGGGAGATGCATCTCCAAGTGAACCGCGTTCTCGTCGGCGAAGGGGTGCTGCTCCATGCCCGCCGCCGCCCTTAGGGCCGGTTAAACGTGGTCTCGTTTCCACCTAGAGCAAAACGCAAGGGCGTGAAGACAATGAGGTTCCTAAACAAAATGTGAAAAGGAAAAGTTAAATAAGATTTGACGTTACTCACCAAACCCTAAGCAGTACCGCAAGCGGGTTATCGGCCCTATGCCAAACGAACCTTATCAGAGAAGGAAGCAGAAGGACCCCGATTCCCATTGCAAACACAAGGCATGCCCCTGCCTTCTCAAGCAGAGGAGGGCTGTTGAGAGCCTGCAGGCAGGCTTGGAGGGCTGGGGAGTAGAGCGGGCTTGGGGGTGAGGGGGGCTCTCCCTGAGGGAAAGGCTGCTCCCGGCCTTGCAGGGGGCTGCAGAGGACCAGAGCTTGGGGCGAGGGGGTCTCTCCCTGAGGGAAAGGCTGCTCCCGGCCTTGCAGGGGGTTGTGGGGCCACCCTAGGGCTGGGCTTGGGGGTGAGGGGGGCTCTCCCTGAGGGAAAGGCTGCTCCCGGCCTTGCAGGAGGTTGTGGGGCCACCCTAGGGCTGGGCTTGGGGGCGAGGGGGTCTCTCCCTGAGGGAAAGGCTGCTCCCGGCCTTGCAGGGGGTTGTGGGGCCACCCTAGGGCTGGGCTTGGGGCGAGGGGGTCTCTCCCTGAGGGAAAGGCTGCTCCCGGCCTTGCAGGGGGCTGTGGGGCCACCCTAGGGCTGGGCTTGGGG
>WAAD01013685.1:40028-58462 GCA_013389945.1 Fregata magnificens
GGGCTCGGGGAGAGGCCGCCGGTTCGCGCTGCCGTGACTCGGTGTTGCCCTCTCGCTTGCCGAGCTGCCGCCGGCCTGGGCGTCCCCCCCACCGCTCCCCGCCGCCCCGCTCCGCTCCTCCTCCTCCCGGGGAAGAGGCAGGGATGCCCTGGGATGGGGCTGGAAGCGCAGGCACGGAGGGGAAGCGGAGGGTTTGCGATGTCAGGATTAAAAACCTCCATCGCCGGCGGTTCCCCGAGCCCGCTGGCAGCGCGTCCTCCCCGGCTCCCCCCTGGGAAATGGCAAACTTGCGCTCCGGCCTGCTGCTGCCAGCCAGAGCTCGGCCCCCCGGCACCCGTTTACTGGGGGGAACGCACCCTGCGGGGAGGGGGTCCGCTGGCAAGGGCGGCCGCCTGGCTTTTGGTATCAAACGGGTGCCTCGCGACGCCTTACAGCTCCCAAGTTTTCCCCTCGGTGCATTAAAAATACATCAGCCGAATAAACTACAGTTCGTTGCTCTTCAAATCCTCTTCTAGTTTTCATTCGTCTGCCGCTCGCAGCTTAATTTTGAAACGTATTCACCGTTCGCGTCGTGTTTTGGCTTTGCCTTTTTGCGTGAATGATTCCGGGCGTGTGGTCGTGGGTTTGGTTTCTGTGGGCTCCGTAGTTTTCTTGACACTCGAATGCAGCGCAGCGGCTCTCGTTCCGGGGTGGTTTTTCCCTCTGTTTTCAGGGATTCCGTATATCCCACCTGCCCTCCTTTCAGGTGGATTTCTGGTGCCGCTTCAGTCTTTGGACGTGCTGTTCGCCATCCTAACTTTTTTGTTTTGCTGAAGAGTAGTAGTTGAACTGGTGGAGGGCGTATCTGACCCAAAGGGAAACTGAGGCATGGGGGGCCTTGGGGTTTGTCTGCCGCCCCCCCCCCCCCCCCCCCCCCCCCCCCCCCCNGACCCGTCCCGTGTGACGGCCTGAAATGGCCGTGGCCAAAGTCGCGCTCTCAGCAGCGTTTCTGTGGCTGCGGCACCCATCGGAGCTGCCCGCGCCGTGCCGGGGGTGCTGTGCCGAGGGTGCCGTGCTGAGGGGCACCCCTTGGGCTGTGCCGGGCTCGGGACGAGTGTTTGGCATAACGATGTGGGTTTTGTGCCGCTTCCTCATCCCCTGATGTCCCCGGTGACGCTTTTCTGTTTACATTTGAACGCTAAAATACTTCACTTTTTTGCTGTCAGTTCTTTGACACGTAAACTTACTGCGCTGATCTTTGCATCGTGACTCTATGATTATTTCTAGAATGAGCGGACAAGGTAATAGGGGCACCTTTACCCCAATCGTTAGCCAATGCCGCTTGTTGTTTAACTCCAGAATAACCGACAGGGGAACGATTCCTCTCGAATGGCGCGGGCAGCCGGTATTTCGTGGTACCGAATCCGTTTATTTCTACAAATTGCATCCTTTGCTGTCGAACCCTCCCGGCAGCCGCTGCGCTCGGTCTCCGAGCTCCGGCTGCCGCAGGTCGTCCGCTTATAACCCAGACCGATGCAGCTTCTGGAACCGGTCAGCATTGAGTTGCTGTCTCTCGATCCTCGGTTTCTTCCCTCTTTTTTTGAAGGCGTGGGGTGGGGAGGCAGCGTTCTGGCTCCGGAAAGAGGAGAGGACTGGATCCCTCTTGGCTGCGCCGTCGGGGCTGCAGCTCAGGCCCATGTGGCATTTCCATGAGCGCTCCTCGGCAGCAACCGAGCTCCTGCCTTTTGCCAAATACTATTTTGCTGCTTTGGTGCCGATCCACCGCCTTGTGCCAGCTGGGAGCTGGAAGTTCCCCGCTTCTTTTTTTTTTTTTTTTTCTCTCGTTGTGAACGGATTTCTCGCAGCGGGGGGCTAGGAACGCTTGGGCAAATGGGCACTAAAACAGGGTAGCCTCGTTAGTTTATTTGGATTCGAATTATCGTGGCATCCCCCGTCTTAACGCCAAGCATGTTCTTTATTTCAGAGCGTTAATATGCGGAATTTTAAGCGACGCGCTCGTCTGATCTCTCCCTGTCCCCTGCGCACGCGCGCGTACGCAGCCCGGCTAGGGTACCCTGCGTGAGAGGATGGGGGCTGAGAGTAAAGTCTGCTGTAGGTGCGTGCGTGTTTTACGGACCTGGAGCTTTTCCCTGGAAAACGCCATTTGTGGAGACCCACGCTTCTCTCTCCCAAAATATTCAGCAATTTAGACGCTGGGGGAGAAACCCAGTGACCCGAAAGCGCACGATAACCGTTCTCCTCATTCTCTCCAACAACATATTTGACCAAGTCCTTTCTTCCCGTCACTTTAATAAAAACCAGAGGGGAAATCATCTCCAGGGTCCGTCGTGCGGGAAAGAAATACTTTGCGGCAGAAAAGGTTTTGGCGACAAACGAAGTAAACATCCTCCGTGGCTGCGAGCTGACGCCTCGCTCCTGCGATGTCACGTTCGCCCCGAGACTCCTCGGCTTCGCTGGGAATCTCTGCGGATGAAAAGGATTCGCTTCTGCCTCTCGTGTTGCAGGGAGACCCTAAATAATACCGTGTCCTGAGGGGATTTAGTCCTTAAATGTCTCCTGAGGTCTTTTTTGAGTAGAAAGAGACTATTTCTGTAAGTCTGGGGGGGCATCTAGAGGGCGGCAAGGTTTACGTGGAGCTTTTATGGGGGCCTTATGCCGGTTGTCTTGTGTAACGCAGTTCCCGTTGTGTGGACGAGGCTGCACTTTCAGAGCACTTTCCTCTTTTTCCCAAGGGAAAAAACTGACTCGGCGTTTCTTTCCACTTGGTTTTTCACGATGTGAGAGACTCAACGCTAAATTTGAGTCTCTGTAGGAAAGAGAAGCATTGAAAATGCAGCCTCAAAACCGTCGCGTTAGCAGAGCAGGATTTTTCTCAGCGGTGGCTAGATTTCATCCTGTAGTAGAGCAGAATTTTTGGTTTAAGAAATGGGCGGATTGCCATCAGAGGCGTGAGCCGCTCTGTTACCGCACTCCGGCTCTTTACAGGTGTTTTGGTGCGGAGCTTGGTATTTCCCTCTGAACCAGTGAGCTTCGAGCCCGTACTCTTCCGCCGTCTTTTTATTTCTACATTTTCACAACCTTTTCCTGCTGTCCCATCGGAATGGATGTATTAATGTCAAAACACACGGCTTTAAAACACAGCTGTTAGCCTGCGGGCGGCTTCGCACTCAGTCTCGGTCTTGCCGCGCTTGCCTCTTCCCTCTGACCATAATTTGGGCGCTAAACCAGCGCGATGCGGGGCTTGTCCCTCAATTCCCGGGTCCCCCCCTTCAGGGAGATGAGCTGTGAGACCACGGCCAGCTAATTGCGTTGCCGTAGTTGAGTTTACCGGGACTTCTTGCTTGACAGCCCCGTGATGCTAAAAGTTAGCGTAGGCTAAGAATAAATGCCCCGTCGATCCTCGGCGGGGTTAGAAATGGTTTCAACCCTGCTAACGGAGTTTGAGGAGAGGGGAGGTTTCTGATGTTTTTTGCCGGAATTCCCCGGCAAAATAGCGACACGTGCCAAAAACCTCCAGCGCGAGCAGGGCTCGAGCTGTCCCCCTGGTGAGGACGGCGGCCGTGCGTCGGTAATCTTACTGGTGGAATCGGCAGAGCAAGTGATTGCTATGGAGACTGAGCTATCGTTTCATCTCTTGAGGTGGTCCTTCCAGCCCAGGCCTGTTGGCGAAGCCGAGCGGGGAAAGCTTTTGTTCTTCCTGCCCGTTTCGTACCTGCTCCGTAAATAAACGGAGGGCTGTGGCGTCCAGAGCTGTCGGGCGAGTGCCTCTCGCCCACCCGGGCGTCGGCAGACTCCAAACAGGACTCCTGCGCGTTTTTCCCCTTTTCCCCAGCGTCGCCTTCCTTTTGCAGGGAGTTTGTTTCTTCGAGCGATCGGGGAATTACGTTTCTGTTCTGATGCAGAGCCTGAGGAGGGTTTTCATAAATCGGCTACGGGTGAGACTGCATCTTCCCCTATTCGGTCATAAAAGAAGCGATTCCAGGAGCAAATCTTGCTGTCGCCTGTTTGTGCGTGACTCGCGCTACCCGTGTTCGTTTGAGGTTAGTTTGGGCCGCAGAAAGCCCCCCTTGGGCGGCGCTGCCGCCGTATCGAGGCGAACGCCTCGGCCCTTGCTGGGCGCTCTGTTGGCGTCTGCAGGCCGTCTGTGCAGAAGTGTTATTTCTCTGCCTTTTCTTGAGTAACATTCGATGTCGTCTGCCAGCCGCAGGTTACCTGCGATGCCCGTTCAGCCTCCCAACCCTGTCGTCTCTAACTCCTGGCTGTGGAGCTTGCACCCGTTCGGTATTCCCTGCAGGAGCTTTTTATGGGGAGACGGAACTCTGGAGCAGGCGGTAGCTGAGGGGGCCTGTCTCGTCAAGGAAGTAACGAACCAGGCTGAGGTACGGGTAGCTTTGCTCCCGACCCCGAGCCAGGCTCACGTCTCCTTGAAAATACCACCGGCCATCCCCGCATCCTCGGTCAGGAGCACGCGGAGAGGCAGTGCCTGCGCTTCGGAGATCCCTCTGAGCGATGTCCCGTCTCCGCAGCCCCTCACGGGGCGGAGAGGAGGGTCTGGCAGAGCTCTCGCCCGGGCAGCCTTCCTCCGGAGCTGCTGCTTTCCCTTTGGTAGAAGCAAAGGTTACGTGAGACGGCGTGCGTAGCGTCCCGCACCACGGTGCACGCTCCTGCTCTTGCTGTAGGCCCAGGCGAGAGCTTCGGTTCCCACCTACGGGGACTTTCGGCTGTCTGCCTTGCCTTCTGGCCCAGACGCCTGGCCGGCGTGCAGAAACCGTTGCTGTCTAGGTCGTACCGGCACCCCAGCAAACCCCAAAATATCCCTCCGCTTTTATCCTGTTAGCAAAGAAGCGGAAACCGCAACCCGAAATGTCTTAATCGTGCTTGGGTTTTGTATGTAGCGTGGAGTTGTTGGCATGCAGTGTGGGCCTCCGTTACGCTATGGATTTGTCTTGAGTATTGCTATTTGATAGCTGAAATATTTCAAAATCCTCAAACAGGGAGTTAAAACAGCGGCTGTGCCGGAGCAATCGCGCGCTCCGCTGTACAGGGCAGCTCTGTCCCCCTCTGAACTTCCCAGTGTCCTTCGTTGGAGCCCCGGCTCCTGTGCTCCCCCCGGCCCTTGCTCCTCGCCTTCTCCGGCAGCAAATTGACCTGATTTTTGTCGTTTTCCTCGCTGTCCGGAGAGAACTGAAAATCAGCCGCGAAAACAAGACTCTCCTGTGGCTAATGAGAGCAGCCGCGGAGGCCGTAGGACGGGCTGGCTGCAGGCGGAGGGCAAAAATACTTCAGTTTACATTCAGTGCATGTTTGAAAGTTGTTTCTGCTACCATAAGTAGTTGAAACATTCGTTGTGGTTTTGACGAAAAGGTCATAGATCGGCGCATGATGAGGCGTTCACCTGCAAAAAGCTTTTTTTTGCTCATTTCGGACAACGATTTCTCGGGCGTTTTCTGAAGAGAACGCTGTGAAATTGTTGGGGAGCTTAAGAAAACTGTCAACGTTTATTTTTTTATCAGTTGTCATTAAAAGTGGCCGCCACTGAAGGCTTTTCAGCCAGCCTCTGGGGAGATGGTACGGGTTCGGACCTGTTCCCTGATAGGACTGTGTGTAGCTGAGTGTATCCCTCCTTTTTCTTTCCTTCTGAAATCTGCTCCCCCCCAAAAAAAAAAAAAAAAAAAAAAAACCAGCACCCCGCTGTCATATTAACTGGCCTGGTTTTGTGCATCTGCTGTCAGAGGCACGGGACTCGTAAATCCGCGTGGTGGAGGAGGCCTTCCCTCCAGGCCGGAGGTGCGTGCGGCCGTGGGGAGGACCTGCCTTCGCGTCCGATTTGCCTCTTCTCTGGACCCGGGCCACGCGTCCGCAAGGGCTGTCGCGCCTTTCCCTGGCAGGAAGAACACCTTCAACGCTACGCCGGCTGACAAAACGATGAGCGATTATCTGTAAGTTTGAACCAAAAGGCAGGCCAAAACAACCCGCAACGGCTGCTCGCTGCCTAGGTAAATCGGGAGCGGCGTTTCCAGACCGGGAAGAGCGTTTCCCCTCCGCACGGCAAGTGTTTGCCGAGCTCCTTCCCCGCATCATCTTCTCCCCCCTCCGGCCCCGGAAAGTTTCCCCCTCCTTCCCCGAAAAGCGAGCTCTTTGCCTCCCATTGTATTCCTCCTCCTCCTCCCGCTGCGGTCAAGGGAATGCAAGTCTGGAAATGATTTTGAGCAAAAAGCTTCAAGTAAATCCTGCGCCGGGCAGGGGGAGGGGAGGGCGGGCAGCCCAGGACGGTGCGAGTCCCCGCCGCCGCGAGGAAAACGGTTCCCTGACCCAGAAATGGGACGTTTCCCGTCGACGCCTCGGGACGGGGCAGCGCTGGGAGCGTCCTCGGCACGGCGTTGTCTCGTCCCTCCTGCCCGTGCGAAGGGGAGAGCTGTCCTGTGCGTGCAAACAGATGGATGCTGAATGAGTTACGGTGACACGAGATAGGAGGAGAACTTACTTTGGTGGATTTAATCATTTTTTGAGTAATAGTTAACCTGGAAGCTGTACGCAAATATTTTTACTTTGTTTTTAACGGTGCTCCCATAGGAAGAAACGTCCAAGGTTGTTCTTGAGCAGCCCTCACCCGCAGCTGCCGCCTTGTTTGCGACTCGAGGGAGCCAAAGTCGGGGGTTTCCTCCTGGTTCTGCCGCTCCCCGGGCAGTCTCGGTGGGGAGTCTGGCGCTCTCAGACTCTCCACCTGTAGAAATGGAAACAGCCATAAAACGCTTTAAGCTTCGGGTGCGCGATTAGGAACGGGCTTTCTGTTGTTGAGAATAGTTTCCCAGGGAAGGGGGATGTAGGTGCAAAATCGCTCGTTTACGAGTCTCTTGCTTTCGCCGCTCAAGAGCGCCTGCTAGAAGAGTTAGAAAACCGTTTTCCTTCCGCACGTAATCTTTGTAGCTCAAAACCAGGAGAAATCCCTGAAGGAAGGTGCGTGGACTTTGATTCCTCCAGGAGTCGGGGCAGGGGCCGTGGGGCTGTCAGTGTCTCGTCCCTGCGGGATGGAGGAGCCGGGACGACGCTCCTGCTACACCCACCCGAGGGGCTGGAAATGAAACAGAAGCTTCTTGAATCCCCTGGCAGCTTCCTGCTGGGATTTGCTCGTCTTGCCTCTGAGAAGGAAGGAAAAAGTGCCCCGAAACTGCTCGGAGCGTTTGAAGATCGGGCTGATGTGTGTTTCTTAACGTGTGCGTCGGATACGGTACCAAACACTGAAATAAGCACGGAGCGTGGTATTTATCTGGATATTCGGAAGCTAATCACAACGGAGACGTCCTGAGAAGCATACAAGACGGAATTCCGCGGTGCTGTGAGAGACAAGTGTCTCCGCCGTTTCTTACGAGAATACTTAATGTAAAAAATGTAACCTTAGTCACCTCAAATTTGACTTGTTTACTCGAGATTCGTGGGATTGGAACTCCTGGAGTCTGTTCAAAAATGCGATAGTCACCCCTTATGTAATAAAAGACGGGGGGTTTTGCCTGTATTTTCAGCGAGGCCAGAGGAAACCGGGCACTCCGATTTCAGGGGAAGTCGGAAACCTAAATTCCTTGTGGCTGGAATTTTAAAAGTGCTGTAATCTCTAAAATGGGTGTAATATTACCGGTGTACTTCACAGCACGGGAGGAATTTGAGTTTAATTCACAGCAAAATGCCGCAGGCTCTTTAATGCTTCGCATTTCCATGGTATTTGTCGCAGAGAGCAATCGCTTTTTAAATTTTCTGCTAACTTCTAGATTATAGGAAAGTGATGGCAGGCAAAGACAATTATAACTTGTTTATTATACTCCTGGGTTTGTATTTCTAGATAGTCAGCTGGAATATAACGTTTATAAATCAGCGCGTCAGAAAACATGCAAGTTAACTGTCAGCTGCCGTAGCCGATAACAGAACTGCTAAAATCGTCAGCCCAGGTACCCTTACTCGGACTAAGCACCAATTTCCAGCGTCTTTTTGTTATGGGAACAGCAAAAAAACGTTACCGGGGCCGACGGCCAGAGCGCGTGTGTGCGTTAAGCTATATGGGGAGCTGATTTATGCACCCCTCTTTTGAGAACTGCTTATCCGTATTTAGGGCAGCATACGTTACCGAGGACAGATTAGGCCAATTAATTTTAGAAGGTACGCACGGACTTGGTCCATTTCTGGGAAATTTTAAATATCCTCCTCTGTCCTCGAGGTCTCGTACGGTTAGATGCTCGGTACGTTTAAACTCTCTTGCTGCGCTGCAAGAGCCGCTGCTTTTCCTTACGCGTCGCAAGTTTTATTGCAGGGAATTCCGATCTTAACCCTTGAATTGAAGACAAGCATACTTCCGATCCTCGTATTGTCGGTTTTCCCCAGGAAGGGAAAATTCAAGTTCTCCTCGACAGAGGCAGGCCGGCAAACGTGGTAAAACAGCGCGGGTTGCTTTTGATGTCATCCAAAACAGCGACGCGTACGATGGAGGGTGCGACGTGAAAAGAAATGCTGCGGTAGAAACTCAGCGAGGACGGCAATCTGGTAAACGATTAGAAAATGTGAGGTCCCTCGGCTTTGAGCTGGGAGGGTTGCTTTCCCACGCGGAAACGGCGATGTGTCACTAATACTACGCGTATTAAGAACGCTGACGTACGGGGAAGATGGATTGCTTTCGCTCACCCGTTCTCTTCTCGTTCACAGACGTGTCGTAATCGGCAGCAGGTCTGATAGGTGCATCCCGTAACCTTTGAGAGCGGTCGGAGGTGTTCGTATTCGGATACGCGCAAAGCTCGTTTATTGCTTTAAACTTTCGGTAAAGCGCGTTGGCGGTGGGTGCCGGGCGTGGGATCCCTTCTGGTGCCGAAGAACGGCAGCCAATCTATTCCTGGTCTCCTTGCTGCACGTTTCAATGCTTCGGAGCAAAACGAGGCTCATGTTGCTCCGCTTTTACCTGCTCGTTTTCCATTATTAATGGAAAGAAAAAATCTAAACGCCCCTCGGCTGGTTTGGCGGCGCGGCGGCGCTGCGGCAAGCTCCGGCGTGGGTGTTCGGAGGGGGGAGGCTTGGCTTCTTTAAGGGGGTCAGTTCTGCATCCCACCAGCCTCGTATCCATGACAGCATGCTGCATCCTCGGCGTCGGCACTCGCAGCCTAAATAATTCACTCGCGCCTCTTGCAAACGGAGATTAACATCAAGGGGAAATAACGTCCGATCGCGCAATCTCGGCTTTGAGGGTTTTAAGGCATTCCGGAATCCCGGCACGCTTGGTTTCGGGTGTGGGTTTTGAGCACGGACGATCAACAGCGGCACTGGAGTGCCTGGATATCTGGTTCCTGGTCGAATTCCGCCTTGGCTTTTCAAACTGGCTCCTTACGACTTAAAAGGGACCCGTTGCTGTGAAAAGCCCCACGCTTACGCTTTTTGGGGGGCTTTCTGTGAGGTTGTCGGGGTCGTTGGCGTAATAGTCCCTCTCTGGCTTTTCCCTTACAGTATGACTGCGTAAAGCAAATATGTTCTCTATCTCGTCTCCCAGCCGTAGTTGGCACAGAGTTGCTAAAAACAAGAGGTTAGTAAAACACGAGCGCTCTCCTCCCATCCCTCGTCGTAGCGGGGTCCCTGCGAGGTCGCAGCCACGCGGTGGTAAGGCAAACGGGGGTTATCCGTACGAGTAGTAGCGGGATGGGGTGGGAAAACCGAGGGAAGACCGGGGCTGCTCCCAGGTACGTCTGAAGCCTTTTGATATTTTCGCTGAGGAATAGCGGCGATGAAAATCTCAACCCGGAGAGATGCGTGCTGCAAGCAGTGGGGTTTTGTTTATGTTCTGGGTCAAAACGGTGTTTTCATCGCATCCTGAGTGGCAGCGGACGCTGCGTGGAGCCCTAATTACGCGGATTGTGCTGGGGTGTAAGTTGGACCTCCTTCGCTCTTTCCCTCGTTACTTCAAGCTGCCCGTTAGGCACCGTCTCCAAAACTATCCCAAACAGAGCTTTCGCTCCTTGAGGGGACTCTCGTGTATAACCTTATCCTCTGACACGGTGATGGCTGCCTTATAATTACAGTCGGAGAAGGATTTACGGAGTCGACTGGATCGAGCCGGTGGAAGACGTGCACCGAATGGTGAAAATGAAAGGCATTGGGTTAGGAAATCATCGGGAGAGCGGCAAAACGCGGGAACGCTAATTCGAAGTTTATCTGTTAAAAATAGCCGTTTGTCGTTGGTATGTTCAGAATCTGGGCTGTTTCCTTTTTTAAGTTTCTTGCTAGAAAAAAAGGCTGTTTGTATTTCAAATATTTATTAGTACCGCGGAAATAAAACATAGGCGGTTTGGTTTCTGTTTTGGGGGTTTGTTTGCTTAGAAACATGAGCACCGGATGGGTTTCTGGAGGAATCCTTTCCTTAAATCCTGTCCGCCGCAGAAAGCACGGTGAAAGCCCGGCATTCCTGCAGGTCCTCTGGCAGAGCCCGCATTGAAATGGAGATTTCCTCGATTCCCAGCAGGATTCTTGCAGACTCTGCAAATCCCTCCATGCAGTGCCCTACGGGGAAATGATAATTTCCAGCTTTCTTCCCTGGAAGATGCTTCTGTTGTTGCGAGGTTTGCCCTCCTCTCCCGCCCAGCGCACCTTCTTTTCTGCATAATGGATAAATCTGCTGGGATGCTGGAAAAGGAGGATGATACCGGAGAAGTAGGGGGCTGTGTTTCCTTTCTCATCCGCGCGCTTGTGCTTCCTGTTGTTGCCAGTACGATTGACGAATGCGCCTTGAGCTGTCCAGAAATGGGTATTTTAATTTTCATCCCTCTTCTGGAGTACAAGCTGCGTGTCCTCAAAGCTGGAAAAAGTCCAAAGGTTCAATTAACGGTGATGTAAGGGTAAATCGGGGTTTCCATCCGGAGAGGCCCCAACGACAGTAACCGAGCCCGTCTTAGAACCTCTTAGGGTGTCCGACGGCGCAGCAGCTCTGTGTTGCTGATTTAATGTTGGTTTCGTGGTTTACCTCCATCTCCGGAGTTTATCCTGATACGAATGAAAATATCTCCGTTTCGGTAAAGCCCTGAGCGTAACATCCCTCGGCAAGGGCAACTGCTGAAGTCGGTGGTTATTGCAGAGGTTTTTCCAAGGGTCGCAGGGGTGGTTCGGCCCTTGGCGCCGGAGGCCAACAAAACCCTACAAAACAACCGATTCCGGGAATGAGAAACTTCGGCGGGCTCTCGTAGTTTTAGCGAGTTATTTTCCCAGTTGCTTTCTTTCGCTGTTCTCTGGGGCGGTTGGTGATAAATTGACTCTTGATGCCATGAAAGAGGGCGCTGAGGAAATATTTGGTACTTCCCTCGCTGCCTTCGTTTCACGTAAATTCACTCGCAAGTGGTTTTGGATGTCCTCCGCTCGCTCTTCCCCGATCCTTTTTCAGTTTGGTTTTCCTCACTCAAAACCCCCTCACGTTTTAAAGCGTTGCTGATGCTCTTAGCAGACCCTGCTCTTCGGCGGCTTCTCGCTTGTTTTTATCAATGACCTCGGTAAGAGGAAGCCTGAGAAAATGGAAGGAATAAAAGTAAACGTTAATAAAACCTAAAAACCGAAAAGAAAACATTTAATTGGTGTTGAGGATATAAACTTTGTGCGCGAGGCGTAACTTGATCTTACTCTGCGGTAAGAGCACGAAACGTGGAGAGAATAAAAGGGATTCTGTCTGGAAGGAAAAAGTGTTGGCTCAATATGAGTAAAACTTTCTGAAGTGTCTGCCCGCCTTAAGTAGCTTCCGAAAACTGTATTTCTCAGAACAGCCAGCTCCCCTTGAAAGCCGTTTTTAAGGCTGGCAAGGCATGTCGGTGTATTTTAAAGTCGTATTTGTTCTGTCTTAAGAGCATGGGTGGGGAAAAACACGCAGCAAGGTGGCTGCCCGTTAGCAGAGGATGAACAGACGAGGCTGCGACTGTAAGTAACTACTAAAAGCTCGGGCGCTGCCTGTGGAAGGGCCGAGAGAGGTGGCCGGCGTCGGGGACGGAGCGGGTGTTTCTTCTCGCCAGTCGAGGGACGTCTGAGGCCGCTTTTTCAGCTGGACTCTTTCCGCAGCTGCATAGAGATCCGTTAGCAGAAGCAGTCCAAAACGATGACTTGTCAAGTAGCGCTTTGATGTCTCGCCTCTCTTGGCCGTCAGCAGGCATTCTGTCCAGCACCGCCTCGTTGTGAGCTGCGGGCGCTGGCTGCCCGCTCAGCCGAGGATGTCCCTGCCTAACGGTACCACGATACCTCTGTTTCCCACCCGTCCTGGGGCGCTTCACCCAGTCGCAGGGCGGTTCGTTTGCGAGGTCGTCAATGGCCGTGCAAACGAGACGTAAATGCTGCCACTTCCTACCTTTGGTTGCATAACGTTTACACCTGGCCGTGGTGTCACAGACTGCACGGACTTTGAGACGATGGAGGACTGGAGCCTGTTGCGACTTCTCTTTTTTGTGCCTTTCCTCGCTCATTTTCTGGTTCCGCGTATCCCTTGTGCTCCCCGGTCCTCTTTCCCACGAAGCCGAGCGACGAAGGCCTTGTGGGAAAGGGGACGAACTTCGCAAGAGAACTTAATCCTGGGCTCGTTTCAGAAAGCCGGAGGAGAAACGTTCTGGTTTGAAAGACGTGCAGCTTCAGCGAAGCTTGTGGAAACCAAATTTCACAAAAACGCCTCCCTATTTTACCTCGCCCATCTTTAAATTGTGACTTATTTCTGTTAGCTTGTGAACGTTCTCCAGACCTTTTTTTTTCCCCAGACCGAAACGGACTGCGAAATACAACAACTTTTGCGGAACGGAGGTTCACGTGTGCGTCCGTACCTCTCGGTGCCTCGGCGTCGCCCTGGGTGCCAGCAGGACGCGAGCAGCGTTGCACGTGGCTGGGGAAATCTCCCTTCCCAGCCTCCTCCCGCAACGGCTGGGCTCATTGTAATAAATATTAATTTAACCAAAAGTGGCCGGTTTGCTCAGGTGTCCTGACTGCAACACAACTTGATGCATTCCGTGCAGAGATTTGCTGTATCTTCATCAAAACCACAAAAAATACTGTCATTGATGTTGATACAACCCGTGTTTTAAAGGTCGTCGTTAGTGTCAGAGGGAGCTGCGGGTAAGTCGCGCGGAGCTGCTTTGTGCTTGAGATTTTGAGTATCTGTCGCCGTGATGTTGCTGGTGTCGGTAAACGTGGAGTATTTGTTGTCTGGGAGCAGAGATGAAACGCCGTGAAGCTAAATTCTCCAGACGTGAAAGCGTTTTTGCTTTCACGTTGAGAACAGCACATCAGGCGCTGCGCCCTTTTAGACACCTAATGTTTTTGAAGCGAAGGGGCGGAATTGTGGATGTGGCTGGGCTGGAGGTGCCGGATCCAGCCCCTCCGGAGGATGTTCTGCCGTCGCGGTCAAGCCCGCAGGTCAGCCCAGGCCAGCTAGGATTGCTTTGTATCGAGCTTTTTTTGAAGCTTCTTTCAGCTACCGGTGAGACTGTAAAGGAAGAAGAAGGGAAGAGTTTCTCCTGGATAGTCTGTTAATTTTTGGCTCGGAAAGCAAGGAGGAAAACAGGTTTCCAATTATTTTGTCAACTGTTTTCAACCACAGCTCTGAAACAGCTGAGCGAAGTGCTGCAGGGCTCTGAGCTGAAACTGTCTTGTCTGGGCGCCGCTGGAGCGGGGAGGCGGCCGGCCGGTGGGTTTAATTACGATCTTTTGTAGGATGGTTTCCTAACGACGTGGCCAAGCTGCGAGTCGATTGCTTACGTCTCCTCGTTGGTTCTTTCGTGATTTGTAGATCGGCGGGGTTAGCTGTTACTCGTGTTCACCTTTGCAGTGCCGTTTGTGCCTACTTCTAACAACCGCCGCTCCTCGTTAGTAGCATAAGACCTTTTTTCACCCTAATACCGTGAACTGAATCACTCCTGGGCTCGCAAGCCCCTTTTCCCCGAGTCTTGCCAAGGTAATTTGTGGCTTGAAGCCGATGGCAGCTCCGTTTTGGTGCCAGCCCCGGTGATTTACCTGTGCCGGGGAAGGTGTGAGGCTGGCAGCCGGCAGCCTCGTTCAGCTCCCTGTCTTTGGGCAGTCCGGGGTGTCCTCAGCTTTCCAGAGAGTTATCTCAAACGTTCCTGGTGTAATACAAAATATTCTAATCGTTATCTCTAATTACAAAGGGAAGCTAAATCACAGAGGAATAATGATTGTAGTGTCTTAAATACGATAAAACAAAGAATAATTAACGATGAAGGAGCAGGCTGCAGATAGGACTCCGACGGGCCCGTATTTCTGTTGTCACGTTCGGTTTTTGCCCTGTCGCCGCCGGCTGTTGCCTCCCTCGGGCACAGAGCAGTGTCGGTGAAACCGTGCCGGCGATCCTTCTGCTCCGTACCTCCGCAGGGCCCCTCTCGCCATCCAGCGACAAGCTCTCCCGGCTCGTCCTTTGGCAGGCGGGAGGCTCACGGGGTACGCTCAGGAGGAGGCTGGTCAGACCGAAAGCGAAACCCGGCTCTGCGGTCCCCTCTGCGGAGAGGGAAGTGACCCCAGGGCTGCGGGGCGAGGCTGGGCAGTTCTTACCGCCGAACGCCAAAAGTTTGGGCTCGTACGAGAAGGAAATTGCGCTTTAGAGACGGGGAAGGTTCTTTTCTTTCCTGTTTGCAAACAGCGGGCTGGAAATACTAAACTCTCTTCCCTTTTCTGGTGACCTTGCTCCGCAGGGCCGGCTCGGCCTCCGCCATCATCTCCCCTGGATTTGACGGGGCGGGGGGGTCGCTTTTCCTGACGAGACCTCACCGGGATAATCTGGGAATTGGGGATGCAGCTTGCCGCTGCTGTGGGAGAAGGAAAACTGCTTGTAATCTCTTCAAAGTGGTTTTTTTTCTGTCTCCTTTTCAAGAGCTTACCAGGATGTAAAGTTTGGTGTTTTCCTTCCCGTTACCTTTACGCCGGCGACAGGCTTTTCCTTACATCACGCTACCGCTCCCAGCTTTTGCGAGCGTGTGGCGTGCGCGCGAGATCTAAAAATAGGCTGACGTCGAGCGTTATCGTATAATAAAATCAAGTCGGAGCTACTGTTGGCACGAAGCATCCCCTGCGCGGAGCGGAGCGAGGATCCGCAGAAGACGCTGCGGCGTCTGATGTTGTCGCCGTCGGTTCGGCACGCAGAGCACAGCTGTTACTGAAACACTTAAACACAGCTTTTGCCAAAAACATGTTCTTCTGTGTTCTCCTAAACAAAATGGGGAAAAACGCCATCCGGCGTGAAAGCAAAATGGGGCTGTAGAACATCTTCCTGCGTTAGAAAGTTTCCTTGTTGCCTTTTGCCATGTTTTTCAAAGGGTTATTTCGCTTTTTGGCCGGCGTCGTGCTGCGAAGAGCAGCCGTTTCTGGCTGCCTTCNAATTTTTAATGTCGAAGATTAGAATGTCTGTGGGATGGTAACGCTGAAGGCAGTTTTCTCCCTGTCGTCGTACTGTGCTAGGCCCTTGTAAATGGAAGGAAAAAGACTTGACCGAAGGTGACTCGTCGGCTTTAGTGAAAGGGCCACGTGTTTCACCAGCTCCCTTGCTTTTTGGGTTTTTGGGGTTTTTTTTAATTATTTACAAACTGTGAGCAAACACAGTTGTGACCACGTACGTGCCCGTAATCTCCTAAATCTTCCCGGGGCGACACCAGAAACATTTGATTGTGGTGTCAGGGTGGGATCAAACGCTTAAAATAACTTTGGGGGACGAGAACGGTAGCAGGGTTTGCTCGGAGCACCCCGTCAGGCCGGCGGCTCCCTGGGTCTGAAGGAGGAGCGCGTCTCTGAAAATACTTGGAACATCTATTGCAATTTGCAAATGGATTAAACGGCACCCTAGTACTTTATACGTACGGAAGCGCGTTTAATGGCGGCCGAGAAACGAGCTTATTTAAGATAGTCTGTGTAAGGATGTTCACCCGTAGATCCCGACGCGTTTCCCAAGCGCTGCAATCGTGGTTTCGATTTTACGGGGGAGGAAAGGACTGAAAGCACAGCAATGTGAAGTGCCGGGCGAGGTCAGTAGTGGGAATAGATCCAGGGCTTCGGACTTCTTACCTCGTGATCCGTTTGCTGAATCACATTGTCTCTTCGTCCTGCTACCAAGTACTCTAAATATATCCATGGTGGACAGTGCTCTCTGTTGTAGAAATCGACTTTCCGCCTTGACAGTAGCCTTACGAGCGTGACTTGGACATGAAATAACGTTAGTAAGTGCTTACATTGACTTTTTCTAAAGCATTTTAGATTCCCGAACTTCTCTCAGCTTGCAGGTTTTCAGCCGCGCAACGCTTCCTCGCAGGATGATGCAAGGATTAAAGTTGGAAAGTGTTTCGAAGACTTGAAGTCCTCCCCGACTGCGGTGCGCGTGGGCTGGTCACTGCCAGGGAAAGCGGCGTTGTGCGCGTTGCCGAAATCGTTCCTTTCTTCACTGGAATATGGCAAAAACGACAGGGAGAAAAATAAATTCTAGGACACCGTTTTTTTTCACTGAAGGGCCTCAAATATGATTTCCCGGATATAGAGTTACATTAATGCTGGTGAAACGCTCCCGTTCCCCGGAGATCTCGTATCTCTGCGTATCGTTTTAAAAGGGGGAGACCACATCCTCTCCTATCGCACCCACGACGTTAAGAACGCTTTCCATCTCAAAAGAGTTTTAAATACTTGTTTAGCCTTAAAACTCTTCCCATAGAGGTAAGTGTATTTTTGGAGGTAGAAATAGATGAAAGCGAGCCCTTGCTGGAGGCAGACGGAGGACGATGTCCTCCCTGCTCTCGCCCGGGTGGGGAGCAGTGAGGCTGCTGGAGCTTGAGGGAGTCGGTATTTCGAGTGAAACCAACCCAGGGGTGTTATTTTGTGCTTCAAAAAGGGGTAAAAACGGGCCATGCCGGGTCACCGGTGAATCACCCGTGTGGTGTTGCTGGCGTATTTTGGTTTTGTTCTACCCCTACAACAGGGAGGATGCGTCAAATCCAGCAGTGAAACAAATCCTGTAGCAAATCTGTCATTTCTCTATTTTTGGTTGACTTCAAACGCATTTCATCAGCTGACATCATCACTTTCCTGCAGCACCTTCCCCTGCCCTGCGGTGATGATGCTGCTTGCGATTCATGACATCACGCTTGTTCCTTTCCTGTAGCAACGCGGCCGGGGGGACGCTCGCCGTCAGCTCCTCTGTAGCGCCCTTTGCCTGACGTGTACGGATAAAAGTAAGCGGGTTTATTGCATATATATAAGGAATATCTTATATTTGCGGTGAGAACGCAGACCGCTGGGGTTTTCGTCTGCTTTGGAACACAGCTTTTTTTTTTTAATCATTATTTTTAAGTTTCAGGCCCCGGCTCTCCCTCCTGTCCGTTAATTAGTGATAATGTACCCTGACCCACCTCAGCACCGCGCTGCTTCATAACTGTGAAAAATAACGTAGAGTATTCCTGGTCTAATTTAGTAGCACCTTGCCCTTGTTCCGCCTGAGTGTAATTCCTGCGCGCCCATCGAGTGTGTTCGGGGTCAGGATCCGCTCGTCGTGCAGGCGTGCCCGGCACGCCTACCGTACATCGTTGCTTTAAAAAGCGGTTTTGATTTCCTCCTCCCGAGCCGGTGAGCCGCCCGTAATCAATGTCGCTGAGCGACAGGGCAGAAATCCAGGTAGCAGCAAGGCATCTCTTAATTCATAAATCCTCCCGAGGCTCCAGTTACACGAGGGCTGAAGCAGAAAGCTAAAGACGGGAGGAGAACTTTATCAATATCGTCATTTTTTGGATGATTTCTGCGGCACTGAGTTGGGCTTTCTCGGCCTCAGGAATTAGGGCGGTTTGCCCCGTACGTGGTTAGAAACGCCGGCGTGCGTCCCGAGCCCGGCGGGCGATGCTCTGCTGCCTCGGGGAGGTGCGATGACGTATGCGCCCGCCGGGTAGGGGAAGATTTCAGCTGGAACTGGGAGAAAATCTGCGTTTCTGTAGTTGCTTCGTTATTCCTAAATACTCAGCAGAATGCCTGAAAGAGCGGAAGAATTAAAATACACGGTCTCATTCGGTTCTGTACACGGAGCGGTGCTGCTCCTCAGGTTACGGTCTTCTCCAGAGTAATTAGTCGAGCAGTCTTGGGGCTCTCGCTGGTGTATTTAGGTTATTCGCTGGTCCTGAAAATAACGACAGCCGACAGGCCGCTGTTGAAGTCCGATTGTCCAAAACCGTGAACTTCAGCCCGTTAAAGGTGTGTTTATCCTACAGTGAGTTTCCCCGGTTTTTTTCTTTATAGTCTACTGAGGTAGCTGACTTTTTTTTTCCCCCTCTCCTCCTCCTCATTAGCCGAGTCTCATTAGGGGGTTTCATACTGCTGCGCCTCCAAACCCTGCCCGGACCACAGCTGCGGAGCAGATCTGAGGAAAAGAGGGGAAACTACCCCCCCCCCCCCCCACCCCCAAAAAAAAAAGCACCCCC
>WAAD01013689.1:1616-21090 GCA_013389945.1 Fregata magnificens
TTTGTATTCCCTGAAAGCTATGTGAGGTCAGCTCCTTTGCATATTGAAACATAAGAAAAATGGTATGTCACATAAGAAATCAACATTAATTTAGTAGTGAAATAGCATTTTATCAACACGCCTCCAATTCTCCAAAATATAAGCACTGAATCTAATACTTTTCACAGCCATTTCTTTGAGTAACCAAGAAGACTTGCAAATAAGTCCCTCCAAAATTAGAGGTAAGAATTTATTTCTGTAATGTTCCTCCAGGTTTTCCAGAAAATAAATTCAAAACTATTTTTTTTTCAATCCAAATGAGAGAAATACTCTGACTTTGTAAAAAAAGACTTGGACAGTCTTGTAATTTCTTCACTCCTTGCTTCTTTCTTTAGTTCACCACTTAAAATTGTGCATGCAGAATCAATCTCTCTTAAAAAAGCAAGCAAAATTATAATTGTGAAAAAAATTTCCGAGTTAGCTATAAAAACATTTACTGTTTTTACTTACCTTTTGTGATCACTTCTTAAATTCTCTTTTGTACTGACATATACCGTATATGTCACCTATGTATTGATTATGGCTAATTTTTTTCTAAAGGTAGGTGGTACAGAGTGCAGATACTTTTAAATTAAAACCAGTCTAGAGATTCAGCTGATGGGTTCAAAAAGTTTGAATAGGCAAAAATACCCCTTCTTATGTCACATTTACATGTGATATGATTTTGCATTCAGGGCAACAAACAGCATATTCAATACCTATTACAATAAAGCTAATAATTTAATTCTTTAAGATACAATAGGGTAGGCACTACCAGATAACTCCCATAACAACTTTAAGTCAATGAGACTACTGAAATTTTATTTAGAGTCTCACTCACAAAAGCCTTGTTTTTAAAATGCAAGGATCAGGCGTAATAAATCTGTTGTTAAGCATCTAAACAGAAAAGGTATTACAGGTGTTCAGACACTCACAAATTGCAACTCAGTCAAAGGATTTCCAGTTAACAATATATTATGTTGCTTAAATTCATATATTTGCACTGTGAAGACTATGCTTACAAATTTAAACTAAACATTTTCCCAGAATGAAGAAGATGACAACACTTCTTTTTCTAGCTTATATTTTCATGGGTTAAAACATTGTTAATGCTTGAGATCTACCTTCCCACCACATATTATTTTTCATGGTTTCATGCATACTTTGTCAATTTTGTCTTCTACATGCTGTCGATACTTAGTGTAATGGCAAGTATTAAAGCAGCTTGATACCCTTCTAAGCTAGATATTTAATCATTTGACAGAGGGAAAAGTGGAAAAAGTAATATCACCTTCGCAAAAGAGGGTACAGTGATTACACGTCAAGAGCCATGACTAGAAATCAGGTATTCTGTTGCTCAGTATTTTGCTCTAAGCCAACAGAGTCCCTCCTTTGACTCTCTATGATCCACTGCATTTTTAGTATAATGTAATCATCCCAAAGTACTCATACAATTAGACACTTTTAACTTCATTATTACTGATGGAATTTGGACTAATTAATAATTCCCAAAAGAACACTCAGCATAATCTACATTTTGACAATAGAGCATGAAAATTAAAAGAACAAATGTATGCTCATTTCCAGCTGTCTTTGAATTATGACAGTGACATTAATAATTTGTTATATTCATTGCTCAGCATTTACTTAAACTGCTCATAGAGCATGATAAACATAATTAAAATTAATGAAACCTAAAGAATACACGGAGGAACAGATATCAATGTCAATTGTACTTGCAACTCTGAAGTTGGAGGTTAGCATTTGATATTTGATTTATGTGATAGTTGTCTGGTGTATGATGAATTGATACAAGTTATCTTTCTTATTTTACTGCTACTGAAATGCTAGTAAGAGTTTACCAAAATGAGAGCAATTATTTATTAAACAATTCTGTGGTAACCTTTGCATGTTACTCCAAAGTAGTTCTTGTAGTGATGGAACTTATAAAACTTTAATATCTTACAATGAAATTCTCCTGACTGCTCTGGCAATATTGTGGCTTCAGTTTTAGTTAAAAGCAGGTAAGTTGGTAGATATATAATACATGTTCATTTTAGCTGTATGTTTATTATGTGTTCTGTATCTAAAATCAAGTTTGGGTCCCTGGCTCGGATATTTCAAGGGTCTTTTTCTGAATTACCTTCTGTAACTTCAGTAAATTCTTCTTTGGATACCGGCTTTGAATCCCAAGCTTAGAATAATAATCTTGTGGCTTTAAGTTTGTGCCTTGCCCATAATTGGGAAGCAGAAGACTGTTTTCCAAGAGTTTGCAGCACAATAGTATTTCCCCAGGCTATAAAATGTATCATGGGGCTTTGACTTCATTTGAATTAATCCTTTCCAAGGAGGGGCTCATCAGGTGTTATGGAATCCTCATACTGTTTACAGGCAAGGCTTAAACTCATGGAAAATGTTAATTGCAAATAATGCATTGTAAGGTTTAAACAGAATTATGCAGTAAAACTATGTCAAATCACTCCAGCTACGGGTATAGGCTGAATTCGTAATTGGAGGCAAGGAAACAGGCCTGCCAGTGTTTCACTACTAGGACTAAACTTGCCAGTTCTAATCCTGTCCTTTGACCTTTGCTTTATAGCTACCTACTGTCTGGAGAAGCAATTGAGCTGTTACCTAAAACACACCTTAGCGAACAGAAGAAATACATTGCTGATGTTAAACGGTTTAACTTTCTCCTCTGTTTTAATTGTGTTGTCCTTAACTAATATTAGAGGGATGAATACAGATGAATAGGGTCCTATTGAGCATATAACCCATTAAGTGTTTAATTGTACACGCTTCTGCACAAAGCAAGTCTGGGTAATTCTTCAGTTTATACGGCCAGATATGGCTACTCATGGATATTTCAGGGGGTGTTGCTCAGTGGACCTATGTCCATTTATCCCACATCAAGACCTTTAAGTAGGATTTTTTTCTTACTCAAATCTTTTGTTGCAACTGCAAAGAGCTAATGATGTTGCAATAAATAAACAGACAGCATATTCACGACTTTAACTGCCAACAGAGGCTTCTAAAATAATGTGTATTGAATAGTTTTCATTTTGTTTTCCTGTCATAACTGCCTGCATGCGTCTATATGCAGAAAAGACTTTGAAAGAACTGAAAACTTGAACTTTGAAAGAAAGAACACAAGAAAAACTATTTTTTTTCCCCCTCAACTGACCTCAGGAGCAAAGCAGCAGACTAGAAGGGTTACATATCACATGTGTTTCCTTGCTGATAAAACCCACCAAACTGTAGTATACCCAATTAGCTGACAATTTGAGTTGATATACTCACCCTCCCAGCCCCATTTATTGGTGGTGGAGGACACCAATAAATGCCCTCTAGTCCACTTTGCACTGTTTTGAGACAGACACTTGCTTTTTAGACTCCCCTTAGCCTGCAGTTTGAATACGTCACCCCGCGCCTAACTCATGCCCGGCCTGAGCTAGGCCAGTCCTGCATGATGCCAAGCCAACATGTCTTTTTCTATCTCCACCACGACATCACATAGCAGAAGCTGAAAATAAAATATAGAATATCTGCACTGGGCACTTTGAAAGTCTGGCTGATCTGGATGTGAATGATCTGGAGATAGTTACAAGAGGCTTAAAGTACCCCAAACTTCTATTTGACATTAATTTGGATTTGGTTCATATACTGCTTATGAAGAAGGCAGAGAGACAGAATCATTGCAGTGCTGTTTTGAAAGATGAACATACATACATATATATAAAAACAACTAACCACTGACAAGCAATGCTTTGGAAGATAGAAAACAAGGAAGCTAACAAGTAATTATATCTCCACCTCAGAGCCTTGCTTTTTATCTCCTGTTTTCAAAGTTCTCTTCTGGGATGTCCTTTTCAGACTGTTTTATCTGCTCAGTATATATATATGGCAGAATTTTACATAGCTGTTACAAAAAAAATTATGAAGTCAGAAAAAGTGGTTCCAAAAATAATCCACAAGTGGCTCCAAAAAAAGATCATCTTCCCATTTAGGAAATGAATACATTAAGAATCATTTAAACTATGGCCTATTATTAAATTCGACATTCATCTGAAGGGTTTGATTACTCTCATTGGCAACTTTTGAAATTACAATCCTGTGTAGAAAATTGCATTTGCAGAGGACTTGCTCTTTTATTTTTGAATACTTCCTTCCCCAAAGCTGAGCGCAAATCAAACATGTTTTTCACCCACAATCTGCAAATTTTTTTTATGAATAAGCAACAACAACAGTGTATGCAGATAAATCCAGAAGCTGCACACTTAGCCTAAAATTTGGCTCACAAGTATAGGCAAGTAACATATATTGATCTGCATCAACACTGTATTTCTCTGGGTTGTTAGCTGCTATTGCTTTCTTGAACTGCCACAGATTTATCACATCGTACTGTATGAGAAAGAGACTTAGTCATACTGAATGATGTTTCAAAACCAGCTGACGTGCAGTCCTATGAGATTTCTGATGTTCATTCTTAGTATGTATCATTCTTAACATGAATGGAAATGTGCGTGTACAGCTCATAACTTCAATTGACTGTGCACCAAGATGTCCTGCAGATTTAATAAAGAGATCACCATAGTTCAGATATCTGAATAAATGGAGTTCATTTCTGTGATTCTGCAGTTCCATGCAATTCACTTATTGCTTGCAATTTTACTTGGCCTTGACTTAAATTGTCAATTATTGTTTTGCTCAATTGCCCGACGTAAAGGACTCTCTTCATTTTGCTACCAGAGCTTTCATAAATAATACCATGATGTTTTTTCCTAATGAATGGTGAAGCTGTGCAATTCTAGATTTCAGTGAAATTGAAATTATCTTCTGGAAGCTGCTTTGCCTCATTTTCTCAATCCAGTGAAGAGACTAATCACTCTATCTTATTAATTGTGTACCTCCACAAATGATTTTGCAAGCCCTCATGTTGACAAGCTTGCTTTTCAAACTGGTTTCCCTACAGTATTAACCATCCTGAACAACATCATCTGCTTAACCCATACCTGAAATCCTGTGAGAACAGCTCCTGATTGATTTATCGCTCCTGCTGGAAAAACAAAACAAAACAAAAATCTTAACAAAATGGAAGCACTGAAAAGCTTCTAGATTCATAAATATTTAACAAGCTTAAAAAAAAAAAGGCAGCAAATGTTAACATTGTTTCTCAAGAGGTTTTGAAATAAAAAGAAATACCAGAGAGAAGCAGGGTGGGGAGAGAGAAAAATAGAGAAGAAAACTTCTGCAGATAAAACTCTTGGGACAATGTCCTCCTTCTTGAGAAGAGGTTCTGTGATCCTCTATTTGTTTTTAAATGCTTTGTCAGAACCAATACTACCATGCTCATTAGAATTGCATTTCATTCATTAGTGATTTAGATATTGTGCCAAAATGCCAAGATACACATAGACAGCAGCGTACAGACAGTACTTCTCTTGACAAAGCAGTCACACACAGATGCTTTTCCTGATGTTTTACTGTTAATCAATATAATGAATGAACTAACCATCGATGGTTTCTGGAGCATGCTTGAATGCATATAAAGCCACTTACAAAAGTAGAGAGAGGACTCTTAGTTCTGAATTAGCTCATTTGTTTGTCTTGTTTTTAAAAGAATTGTGAAAAAAAAAAAAGACAGTAATTTCATTGCCCAGGGATGCAGAGATGCTTGAAACAGAAACAGAATACCTGTTGTTATGCATGCATGTATAAATTAGGACCGATTTGCTCTGAAGATGTTACTTATTGAGCTACTAAGAAAAAGCCTAACTGCTGCCAGAGGCAATGCATTATCCACAACAGAGCTGAATACGGGATTCAGTGCTCTGCTAAGGTAATTCCCTGTAATGCTTCATCCTATGCAAACTGCCTCTCAGAACTTACACTTACAGAACTTATCATGCAGCAGGAGAGTGACCAGCAATTTTTGTGGTGCTCAGAGTAAAAAAAGACGTTAATGAAAAAATATACTATTGTAACCAAGACACTGAGCATTTCCATAGCGTTTTTGTCAGAGGAGCACTAGTTGTTAAGTTTCATGGAACCCTTATGAGATACATGAAAGATTTGTGTGCTAAGAAACATGGACGCTTTTGTCTGAAACAAATAGTACCACTGTATAAAAACAAAAAATGTATGTTCAATGATGAAAGGCACTATACACTATTGAAACTACCTTTAACTGACGGTGTTGAGGAAATTTTATTTGCAATATATTAACTGAGCGGCAGTCATTTCCCCAGTTTATGCAGGATTTTTCTTGCCAATCATAGATAAATTCAGGTTGGAAGGGACTTTAGGAAGCCATTAGTCTAATCTGCTGCTCAAAGTCAGCTGTGAGATCAGATCAGGCTGCTCAGATCCTCTCTTATTTCAATTTATGCTCCCTGTCTCTTATTCTTACCCTACATAACTCTGTGAAGAGCCTGGCTTTATCCTCTTGATAATCACCTCATGGGTGTTGGAAAGCTGCTAACAGGTTAAACCCTGCCAAAGCCATCTCTTCCCCAGGCTGAACAAGCCCCAATCATTTGGCTTGTCCTCACAGACTGACTGCTCCAGTTCCGGATCATCTTGGGGGCTCTTCCCTGAACTCACCCCAGTTTACCATTGTCTTTCTTGAACTGAGGGCACCAAAACTGAATGCAGATTGTGCATTCTCTAAAGAGTGCTGAGCAGAGGGGTATGATCCCTTCCTACAATCTCCTGGCTATGGTGCTGTTCATACAACCCAGGATGCTGTTCACCATCTTTACTGACAGAGCATACAGCTTGCTGTTTGTCACGACACCAGGACTTTTTCCACAGAACTGCTCCCCAGCAAGCTCATCGCCAGGCTGTGTCATTGCAGGGGCTATTCTTTTCCAGGTGTGGGGCTGGGCATTTGTCCCACACTGTTGAATTGCATGAGGTTCCTCTTGGCCCATTCCTCCAGGCTCTCTGAGTCCCTCTTAATGGCAGCTCTGTCCTCAAGCATATTAGCTGGCCGCTCCAATTTGGTGTCACCTGGGAACCTGATGAGAGTGCACTCTGTTGCCTCCTCCAGGTCATTAAGAAAGATGTGAAAGAGAACAGGTCCCAGGATAAATTCTTGTGATACTTATTACTGGCCTCCAGACAGTGTATGATCCATTAACCATAGCCCTCGGAGAGCAACCATCCAACCATTTCTTTTACCTATCTACTTGTCCACCCATTCAGATGATTAATATCCTAACCTAGACACAAAAATATTGTGGGAGACAAAGTCTAAAGCCTTGTTTCATTTGAGGTAAATTACATCCTCTCCACTTGCCGACAAATCCAACCACATTGTCACAGAAAGAAGTCAGGCTGTTCAAGCATGATCTACCCTTGACAAATCCATGTTGATTACACCCAATCACCTTCTATTTAATGTTCCCAGAATGGTGCTTTAAGAGGACTTGCTACTTGGTTTTTCCAGTGGCTGAGATGAGGCTGTCTAGTCTGTAGCTCCCCAGATCATCCTTTTGGCTCTTTGTGAAGATGGGTGGGACATTTGCTTTTCTCTAATCATTGTTGACCTTCTGCAAACTCCCTGACCTTTCAGAGACGATAGAGAATAACCTTACAATGTCATCAGACAGCTCTCTTGGCACCCTTGCGTACAACCTACTTGTTTTTGCAAACTTGTGTGAGTAGAGCTCTCTCAGGTAATCCCTTTCTCAGTCCCTGTTCAGCTGATAGTTGATCTCATCATAAAGTTTCAAGCAATTTGTAGCGCAGGTCTGTGGATTCTCTGTGGGTTCCCTCTCTAGCTTTTATTTCTTACGGACACACCATGGTTCATCATTGTAATTCTAGTGCTACAGTGCACCATGGAAATTGTAGGCTGGCTGAAAGATACAGGACATCAAACTGAAATTCAAAAACTACCACAGTGGTTTTTTACCTACTGAATTTTGATTTATAGGTCAAAAAATGAGACCTCTGCAGAGGAAATGGATGACATTATTCAGGATTTAGTCAAAGATGAAAAGAAAAATCAGCAAAGACTTCAAAACCTTTCTGTATGGTTTGTTGGTTTTTTTCCAAGAAAAAGTGTAATTTTCTGTGACAATCAAATACTTCCATAAAGTGAATAACTGTTTAATTTAAGAGTCAAAACCTGACTGGACACAGTCCTGGGCAATCTGCTCTAGCTGACCCTGCTTGAATGGAGAAGGTGAGCTAGACTAGATGATTTCCAGAGGTCTTTTCCAACCTCAACGATTCTGTGAGTCTATGAATTTACTTTCTACTTCAAAAGAACTTTTGCAGAAACAATCCAATAAACTCTACTTAGGCCAGTCTGTCACCACCAGCCAAAGATGTATGTCATTAGATCTTGTTTTGGGCATCTAGCCTCCATGTTCTTTAAAGAGAAACTAGGAAGGATTAGCAACATTTTGGCTGCAGACTATAGCACCAATGATGCTTAAACATAAAACTATGACAGCAAGAAAAAAACAGTGTACATATCAGACGATTTGGAGCCCTGCTTTGTCTATATGTAAAGTTCAAAATTTAGTTTATAACCTCAAACTATGTCCTAAAGTGCTCTGTCAAATTTGAAGGGATTTTTCTCATAAATTGTCTGGGAAGAAATCAAGAAGAAATTTTCAAAACATACACATTTTTCTTTCAAAGGGGATTATGTTGTCTCTTCTGTCACTTAGGAAAGACATTCTTGCAACTGTTGTTGTTAGCAAAAGAAGAGGACTGGACCATCCTGTATCATTTCAACCCATCCAGTGTGAAGCAAGACCCCATGATCATGCAAGTTCAACAGTACCAAGTGAACTAGCTATGAAAGATATGATGTAAGATCAGGAATCTATGTGAAAAAATTTACCTTAGTCAGGCTGTCAATAGAATCTAAACATTTTCACATAAACCCTTTCTTCCCACCTTCATAAGAAATAAGGACTTTAAATACTTTGATTTTTTTTTAATCTGCATCATGTGATAACATGATACACCCTTAGAGTGTGTATGCTCCAACAGTAAATCCAGAATGTGACTAAGTATTAATCACTTAACAGTAGAATATATAATGTTCTTTAACTCATGTCTTTTTTTCCCAATTTTATGGTACATTCCTAACCATTGCAGTATGCAACATCATTACAGTACTGAACTTGAGAGCCAAAAAGGATGAATATAAATTAAATAGTAGATATTAAGATTATTAAGAACTCAAAAGCTGTTTTATATTTAATTGATCCATATATTTTTAATTATTTAAATGTCACAGGACATACAGTGTATTATAAAATATAATAACTTAGTAACTTAGAAAGAGCCATAATTTAAGCAACAATTCCTATTTTTTTGAAATAGGAAACTAAACGCTCAGCAAAAATAACATGAGCATGCAGAATGGTTAAAAGAACACTGCTTAACAAAATTGGTCTTTTTTTAATCTGATGAGATTCGCAGGAGGAGTTTATTAAGGAGAGAGTGAATCTGTGTGGATGTGCATGTGCATGCAAGAGAGAGGAATATTGACTAAAATAATCACTACCTTGGGAAAGGCATTTGATTAATTAACATATAAGCAATTAAAATAAATAGTCTAAATTATTTCACATTTCTGACTTAAGCGCTAGTGTTTGATTAGATTGTCATGGAAACTGTCGTATGTGATCTGATTAGTATTTAACAATGACTTGCTTTAAGAATACATAGTCTCTATACGATAACAAAATCATAGCCCCAGAGGAAAGAATTAGAGATAATTATCTCATTTTTTGATGAGAGTGAATTGAATTAGGCATTAAGTCTTCCTGAAAAAAAGTCATGACTACTTCATTTTCAATACATACAGCTAACATTATTATTACTGCCATCCAGTTTTACACTGATTACTCTAATAGAATGACTGACTGCCAAAGTTAATTTCTAGAGGTTCTGCTAAATGAGAGCCTTGAAGTTTGGCTCATTTTATGTTGCCAAGTACACAAAACTTAAATGTTTGACCTTTTGCCCTCCCATCACATACCTATTACAGACATAATGCTCTCTCAAAACTAGATTATCTATTAAATATAGTACTAGCTCTGGTGTCAGAGAGTGATACAAGGGGCATTAAATTGTAAATGGATACTGAAGGAAGGGCAGACTGCCTGCAGCCAGAGTCAGCTCACTCCACAAAAGTCTTCCCAAATCTGTGCAAAGCACTTTGAGCTTGCTGCTGCTGCTATTCTTTTAGTGGTGGAAGGCTAAATATGGGGGGAGACTAAGGACATTGTATGTTTCTGTGTTCAGGAGTGGCACCCAAGCATTTGAGTCATTGGGAACAGCAGGTCTCAGATGACGCTGGCACTCCTCTCCAGTTGGACACAGATGGGTCAGTTGAGAGAAGAGCTCTCACTTTCAGGCAGCTGCAGAAAGACAATTGGCAACTCTCACTCCTATTGCATAGTACTGAAAACTGCAGCATAGCTCTACTGCAGCAGTGCTGGCAAAAGGGCCGTAGACCATAAGGAAGGACCAGACAGCCAGTCCTCCAGCACTGAACCTTCTGCTATGGTGGTAGCAACAGTGACCCCAGCAGGGGCCAATTAAAGCCTAATCTGCAAGCTGGACAGACTCTAGCTTGGCCAAACCAAGGAAGAAGTACATTGTGTAGAAGGAAAGCACACCTAACCTCAGCAGAGAAGAGCACGATCTCCTTAATTGCACAGCTATGCTCCCGTAAGGACAGTTGCTCAGTGCCGTAACCACCTACTGCAGTTATCCAGGATGTGAGAAAAGGGGAGAAGGAGTCTTAGAGGGTGAAAGGCTTATAGGAATAGGATGAATTCCTTCAAACTAGCGTATGTTTATTGACAGATTTCAAGCACTAAAGAACACTTCTGTGCCACATTCTGCAAAAGTAGATGCTATCAGCTGCTAAGCAGGGAAAAAATAAAGCCACAGGGTGAATGAGCACCAGCACAAGCAACGGGGCCTAATGTTCCAAGCACAGAGGATGTCGTTCAGCAACAAAACAGGACTCCCTGGACTTCAATATTTTCCAGGAAACCAATTTCTCCCGTGAACTTTATTGCCTTACAATCAACTCTACCTCAAACGAGAGATGTCTGAAAAACTCAAAACTGGGCAAGATCTGTCACTGGCCTGCTGGATGAAAATGAACAAGTAATTTTTTTATGTTCCTCCTTAGCTTCACAGCCTGCAATATTGGCAAAATGATGCCTGCCCTCTGTTTTGAGCTTATTGAGTCCAACAGAGAACTACATTATTCATGTTTCCAATATTTGAAGGACTTCTTGTACCGATGGATATTCTTAGCTCCTTTTTTATAGAGTCCCATTTTTAATGTATACATTTCTCTCTCTTCTTCATTGCCTGGGTAATCCTGATTTATAAGCACTGTAGGTCAACTATAAAAAAAGTTTTGATTTCCTGACATCTCTCTTTGAAAATGAAATGGCTGTTTTGAGGAGTAAAAATTGGCATAGAGCAGAGAAAAAAGTGGAGCACATATAAATAAATATGTCCTTGTAGCCATAGAAGAATGATGATGACAGTTATCAAAACTAGATATGACCTTTACTCCTTCTGCTTCTGGCAATTTCTGCAAACCAGAAAGCTTTGTTGCAGTTACAGCTAAAAACCCAAAGGCATATATATAGCTACTACAGCGTTTCCATACCAAGATGTTCCACAGGTAGGAAAGTTTTTACGGAACTGAAATTTTAGAAATAAAATTGAGAAAAAATAATCCCTTCAAACCCTAGAGGATCTTAAAGAAACATAACAGGTATTGACAATTAATAAATTAAAGTTGAGGCAGTTTGGGCAGATCTCATCTTTATCTGCATGTGTGGATGGCAAAATAAACCAACAATTCTGATTGTGAGATGTTTCAAAATAAATAATGATTATGGTGTTACATTTGATTAGAACAGAATGCATGCAATGATCATTTCAATATCATGCTGACCCAGTAGGATATTGTCTGGGCTTTTTTGACCTTCTTAAATATTTCATAATTCCTCCAGCAATTTTCTCTAAAATTTTTACTAGCTTTACTTTCACCTTCAATTAGGTCATTCTAATCAAAAGCCAAATTAAAACACTGAGCCTAAGCAGCTTCTAACATATTTTAAGCATTACTCTAGTGAAAAAATTAACGCCAGAATACGTACAATGATCTTCTATCAGCCTTTGTTTTCCACGTCATTACTAAAATGAAAAATATGTTATCTTAGATGACTTGGAAATGATTGTTACCAGAACTTCTTATGTTAGAGGACTATATTCCTTGTTATGAATTATTGATCTATTAATTGTAGATTTCCTTCTTTAATGTTGAACTGCAGGCATATTCTGGGGCATAAACTTAATTAAATGCACCAGAGAGTGCTCAGATTCATTTACTAGGCTTGCTGCTGTACTAAGTCAGTTAGTTTCTCAACAGTGATTTTATGTTTGAATTTCCTACACACAACAGAAAATCTGTGAGTAGATAAGGAAGTGCTCCACTCCCACTTTTGTTTTCCATTCCACAGGGTCACTATGACTAGCAAGGGAAAAGAAAGAAGAAAAAACACAATTTCAATGGTCTGTGCATTTCAGCTGGCAAAGTCCCTTTCATTACTGCTCTCTCCTCTAAGAACATTAATAAATGCAGTATTGTGGTGGGTTGACCCTGGCTGGATGCCAGGTGCCCACCAAAGCCGCTCTATCACTCCCCCTCCTCAGCAGGACTAGGAAGATAAAAATATAACGAAAGGCTCATGGGTCGAGATAAGGACAGGGAGAGATCACTCAGCAATTATTGTCACGGGCAAATCAGACTCAACTTGGGGAAATTGGCTTAATTTATTAACAATCGAATCAGAGTAGGGTAATGAGGAATAAAACCAAGTCTTAAAACACCTTCCCCTCACCCCTTCCTTCTTCCCAGGCTCAACTTTACTCCTGATTATTCTCTACCTCCTCCCCCCAAGTGGCGCAGGGGGACGGGGAATGGGGGTTGCGGTCAGTTCTTCACACGTTGTCTCTGCTGCTCCTTCCTCCTCGGGCGGAGGACTCCTCACACTCTTCCCCTGCTCCAGTGTGGGGTCCCTCCCATGGAAGACTGTCCTCCATGAACTTCTCCAATGTGAGTCCTTCCCCCAGGCTGTGGTTCTTCACGAACTGCTCCAGCATGGGTCCTTTCCATGGGGTGCAGTCCTTCAGGAACAGACTGCTCCAGCGTGGGTCCCCCATGGGGTCACAAGTCCTGCCAGCAAACCTGCTCCAGCGTGGGCTCCTCTCTCCATGGGTCTGCAGGTCCTGCAAGGAGTCTGCTCCAGTGTGGGCTTCCCACAGGGTCACAGCCTCCTTCGAGCATCCACCTGCTCTGGCATGGGGTCCTCCATGGGCTGTAGGTGGATATCTGCTCCTCCATGGACCTCTATTAGCTGCAGGGGGACAGCCTGCCTCACCATGGTCTTCACCAGGGGCTGCAGGAGAACCTCTGCTCCAGCGCCTGGAGCACCTCCTCCCCTTCCTCCTTCACTGACCTTGGTGTCTGCAGAGTTGTTCCTCTCACATAGTCTCACTCCCCTCTTCGGCTGCAGTTGTGCAGGTTTTTGTTCCCCCTTCTTAAATATGTAATTCCAGAGGCGCTACCACCGTCGCTGATTGGCTTGGCCCTCGGCCAGCGGCAGGTTCATCTTGGAGCCGGCTGGCATTGGCTCTACAGGACATGGGGGAGGCTTCTAGGAGCTTCTTACAGAAGCCACCCCTGTAGCCCCCCTGCTACCAAAACCTTGCCATGCAAACCCAGTATAAGTATATAAAACAAAGTCTTGTGACCTGCATTGTTGTGGCTCTGTTCTTGTCTTCTGAGAGGCCAAACGGAAAATTAGCCAGAATTCATTTTACTACATTTAGATGGAATTACATAAACTAGATATGGAGATACCAATGAATATTTTAATAATGAATTATTAAAAAACTACCTTAGCTTAACCTGATCAGTTACCTTTATGAGTCAAATACCTTTATGACCCCAGAAAGCATGCCAGAAGGTTAGGTGTTGTTGCATTCTTCAGGTATGTTACACCAGTTGATGATAAACTCTTGTCATTAGCTCAAAAACTTCTGATGATTAAACTTCATATAAGCTGTTTCTACACAGAATTGATATCACCTCTTCGCAGCAAGTGATTTCACACCATACCAAGTATTTCTCATTTTCTTGCAATGATCTGAAACAAAAATAAAATTACACAGGCAGCATGCTACATTTAACCAAAAATTAAAGTAAAAATAAATATGTACCATGTCTATCTGGAACAAACTAGTACTTCTCTATGGTTTAGCACAGATTTAGTATTCATAATCCTTGCATTACAACATCAGGAAAAATATTGATAAGTGCTAAAAGAAAGTATAAGCAAGCTGCACTTTCTCTGTATAAGAGCTGATGGATCTGTGATATTCCATATACTGTCTGGATGAGCCACCCGTTGAATGTAAAGTTTATTTTCTTGTTTACACAAAACAGTAAGAAAGGGTTTGGAGGAAATCAGATGCAAACACACTATGTTGCAAAATAGAAAATAACACAGCAATATATTAAACAAAGAAAAGCAAGAAGGAAAATAAACCCAATAAATTGTATAAACTGCAACAGTAAAACACTGCAGGCATGAACTGTAGAAAGGAGACACCTTTCATAGCACAATATAAGCAAAAGTCAGCAAAGTCTCACAGATAACTCAAAAAAGCAACACAAAGTTAACAGCTAATCATTGAAAATCTAGATCAAATGAAGTCCCAACAGATCTACTCTGAATCCAACTGATCCCAGCTTTACAGAAATAGGTGTTGAAAAAATACAGAACTCTTGTCCTGCAAGGAAATTATTGCATACCTATGTATCATCCCTGCATTAAATGGGAAATGTCACCATTGGTTTGCTGACTTTCTCCCCATACTGTTTCACCAGTGTTATTTACACTTTTCTCCAACTCCACAGATCATTGTCCTGAACATATTCTCTCTTTGAAGTTGACAGGATTTTGTGAAGGAACATAATTTATACTTGTGCAGATTAAATTGATTTCATTTTCTTGTTAAATGTAGGATGAATAATCAAACCCAAATTCTATGTGTTTTACTCTGAAAATTTAACAAGAAAATCTATAGAAAACTTTAAGAATGAAAAGACACAGCTATTATGATGTCTTGCCTTGTGTATGCAGATATTAATGTGATTCCATTTTGGCAGCATCTGAGCTCCACCTATTTTTCACACCAGTCATATATTTCTCTTTTCTCTGGGAAAAAGATTCTCACATTTCACTACAAAAGAGTGCAGCAAATTATAATTGGGAAAAAATTAATATCCCTTAATAGTGGTTCCACTGTATAAAAAAATCAGCATAGCATGCTGTTCACATCCTACCATGCTCCATATAAATTGCCCAAAATGAATCATGATCTTCTCTTAGTGACCTGGAGGGAATGTGGAAGCATAGGACACTTTATGCATATTTGGAAGCAACATCCTTAAAAGAAACCACTCTGGGAACTGATATGGGAAACTGTCTTTAAAATAAGAAAAAAGGAACAAAAAGGGAGCCTTTTCCTTCAGATAGGGTCCAGTGTTCACAGAGTCTGTAGCAATCATCTGTCCCATTGTGTACACAGGAGAACTGATGAGCTAGCCTACTTCTCTGCTGGCAGTGAGAATTACTCTTGCTCCATATTGCCCATCAAAAACCACACAAACATGTGTGGGCCATACTGAAGATGAAAAACATTCAGCCTTGAAAGGAAACAGAAGTAATTAGCCTATTAAAAATAATTATGCATATTAATTATACTGCTGTAACTGGCATCCATCTTTCAAGTTTGAGGGAGGTTTTTGCAATCTCAGTAGAATCTATCAATTTTTTTTTTCCCAAATATAAGTATAACAGCCCAGGGATTTGTGGGGTTTGGTTTTGTGCTGTGTAGAACTCACGCTTTCCATTCAGCCAGTTTAAAGAGAACAGAATTATTTTTTTCTTAGCACAGAGAAGTGTAATCTGTACTTCCCTGCACAGTCTCCCGTTCAGCTGAATGAAAGGAAGGTTCATTGCCAGTGGGGAAGAATCAGGGAATACACTCAAATTAACACAGCCTCCGCAGCCTTACTCTACAGTTCTCCCTACTGAAGACCCTTTTCTAAGGATGCTAAATCAGCCAGATATCTGATTTGAGAACCCAAATCTTTGTGTCACACACAGAATCAGCATCAGCTTACACTGAACCCAGCCCACTGGGCTTTGTGGTTACACAGCCACTGAAGAAGTTGTTTTCAACCTCATGAGAGTCAACTTTGTAAAGAACAGATAAAGTAATTAAAAATATTTTTCTTCATTTACACATTAAGGTAAAAAAAAAAAAAAGACAACTGCAGCTGCTTTAGGACCTGCTTTTTTCCCCTGAAATAAGAAAAGGTAAAGAAACAAACTTGCTCCAAACAAAGCAGAATCTAAACCTAATTTTCACTACTGCATCGGATAGGTCCTCACAGAGGAGGTTATAACTGTTCCAACATCAGCAACTCCTTATTCTGCTTTTCACAGAGATCTGTAAACATGAAAAAACAATCTAGTATCTACACTGATCTTCATTAAGATCTTTGAAACACAGTCAGAATCAAACTGCCACACAAGAGATGAAAACAACACTTGTGAAAATGCTCACTGAAATTTTTTTAGCCCCATTTGGGTGGTTCTTTTTCCAGGTTACCATTTGGTTCTGCAAAACAAAGTTTCTCCCTTTCCTCCACACTGTAATTACAGTTCTGCAACATGGCACAAATTCATCGTATTGTATGCATCTTCTTTGGGGAGGTTACTGAAACTGGACTCTATCTCTCATCTTTGGATGGAGACAGGTCCACAAAGGTAATTCAGATATGAAGAGGACTACATGCTCTTCATCAGGAGCCATTCTCTCCCCGTTGACTAGAGAGAGAACCTACAGTGACTACACACCTAACTAAGGCACTTCAACTATGGGGGGTTGATGCAGACTGCCTATTTACATACTTAAAATAAAAGGCCCATTTCCTGACATTAAAAAAATTGTATTAGACTTCAAATTTTTTTAGTGAATATTTTTCAAATAGGAATGAAAACTTGGGAAGAATATTTTAGGGTTTTAAATTTGGGGAAGAAAAGAAGCAGGGCTATGGAAAATCAGGTTGTAAAGGAGAAAATGTCACCAGAGGAGGCCTCATTACCTTCTTTTGTTTCTCCAAATCTGCAGTGAAAAGTTTCATCTTTTGTACAAGCTATCACTATTCTTATCAACATCTCAGCATTTTAAGCAACCAAAACTGAAAGCAGCTAAACTTCAGTTCTGTTTTATTTGCCCTCACACAACTTCTACTGAGCTCAATTTGATAAAAATAAAATTGACTTTGCCTTTTTATGAGGGCAAAACTAAGCCTCTGTACCTTCAACTACCCCTTTACCTGTAACACGGCTTCACAAGACATCAAACCTACAGCAAAATGCAATTTCCTCTGAACAGCAGCCTGTGAAAAAGAAAAGGATTTGATTAGGGGAGACAAAGAGATGAGGTGTCAGTTCCCATTTTAAAATGAGTTATCAAGAGACACCACTTGAGGAGAGAGATTGGATGAGCATATTTCAGTTCTAACAGGTTTACTTCCTGCAATGCCACTAAACAATAATTATAAAGTATTGTAAGTGATCCAGGGAGGGCCTGTATAAATAAAAGAACCCCACATTTTAAAAGGGGGAGGAGATGACTGTAATTTGTGTTAGTAGAGGACTATAAAGAAATATATTATTTTCTCATTACCTCCCTAACTGGTTTCTTGCATAGATCAGACACCTGAAAATTAAACACTGCACAAACAGGATTAGATCATGCCAGGTTTACTTTACAAATTCCCCTCTCTTGCTTTGTCTTAGTTTTACCATTAAAAATGCATATTATGTATTGGCTTTCTTTTGCCACTTCACGGTACAGCTTTTGTAGCGACAGATGTGCCCCTTTGGCAAGCCGCAAACATCGCTCAGCATTCGCATCACCAAGACCCATTTCAAGGGGTTTGTAACATAGCTTGGAATTAAAAACTTTGCTGCATAAAGGAGTCAGTCTCAAACACGGAAGGAAAAGGAAACAAAAACTAACAAACACAATGGCTAAAGAAGACAAAATACAAACTGTTTCTTCAAGCTTTCAGAGCTACATGGTATAGAATTGAGTGGATGGTAGTTCTCTCTGAAAGATTTCAAAACGTTTCTTTGTTTCCTCTACTGTCATTAAATCAAAGCCTTCAGAACAGGAGAGAAACACCCCACCAGTGATTTTCTCTTGAACTCATGTGCTGGACTCCTGTACTTGTTATAGGCTAAACTCATATAAAATTCACTCATAAAAAAATGTGACCCTTGTCACTAGCAAGTAACCCAATGACTGGGTTAGACAGTCAGGTTTCTTCCCCCTTTCTCCTTCCTGCTGGGACCCATAACTCTTTCAGCTATAATTTGTGGGGGAATGCAATGACCAATTTAACTCATGGCTGGAATTATCATTTATTAAATATGCACAACTTTTTTAGTGAAAAACAGCTAAAAATTTCTTCAGTGTAGTATTATAAGATAGGATACTCCAGGAGATTTTTGGTCCCATTCATGTGTCTAATTTTGATTCATATATCTTGTTTTGTGCTTCTGAATAGTCACATGCATTTCAAGTATCAGCCACTTTACTGTGGTACATTGCAATTTCCCTGTTACACACAGGCAAAGCAATCCAAATGATGGGATTACTCACACTTTAAAGTACCTTACATGATCAAACAACTAGTGAACAGTGCAATGGAAGCTACCACTCCATCAGTAATTAATCTTCTAGCTAAAATCTTTTTGAACAATAGGAAGATTATGGATGATTATACTGCATATTCAAATTTGGAAGCCAAAAATTATATTAAGATTGCCTGGAAAATACAAATTATAAAATAGTACTGAAATCTATTAAAATAATGAGGACAATGAGGGAAGGGAGAGCAAAACCCTGAGCAACTTGGTCTGATCTCATGGCTAACCCTGCTTTGAACAGGTTGGACTAGAAACCCTCTGAAGTCCCTTCCAACCTGAGTTATTCTATGGCTATACAGAGAAAGGTGCCATCACTTAAAATGCCAGCCAGATTTTCCCTTAGACAACGCAGAAGGTATGACATCAAAAATAGAAACTGAATATCCAAGAGAAAGAACAAGTTATTCCAGCAGAATTACATTTGGGCTTCAGAGAATTAAAAATCACATCGTAATAAAACTTATGCCAGTTAAAAATCACCAGGAGAGAAAACTCTGTGGCCACACAGTTTATCTGCACTGAAATCTTGGCACAACTGATATCAGAAAGAGTTGCAAGAATAATAATACTGAAGCTGATTGGTAAATCTAAGA
>WAAD01013690.1:1316-42436 GCA_013389945.1 Fregata magnificens
CTGATCTATTTTTTAACATTTTTTTTCTGACCTTTGTCTTCTATGGAAAAACTTGCAAATCTGGGGGGAAAAGGGCTAGAAAACTGTAAGAGAAATACGAAGAATTGCCTACTTACTCCGTTTTCCATTGATGATGCCATGGAGAACTTCCACTATTAAATTTCTGGGTTTTAATATGCTGGGTTCCATATTAAAGTTGCAACCTGTGAAGTGCCATAAATTCAACATTTAGAGAGCAGGATTCAGAGGAAAGGTTGCAATTCCCCTTCATTCTTCCTCTTTTCCATGCTAAATAGTTATCTTTTGTGAGGTGCTTACTTGGTTCTTGAAGGCAAAAAAAGAAGAAATTTGAAAATGCTGATACTTTTAGTCAAGGTTTTAACTTTGAATCAGCTCAGATAGATAGAATTAAAAGGAGATGAGTGGAAAATCCTTTACTTTACAAAACTGTATTCTTATTCTCATTAAAGCAATTCAAGGCATTTCTATCCATTTACTGTTAGGAGCTTACAGTAATCTGTACTTCTAAAGTCTTAGCTAAGCTTGCAGAATCATGAAGCTTTCAGCTTTACAATATTAAGCAGCAAATTCTAAGGTTTTTATACGCCTGTATTTCAACTGTCATTTGTGAAGAATCACCTCCATATCTGATTTGGTCTAATTCAGAGGAGCAATATTTTTCATGAGAACAGCTTTCAAGGAAGAAGTTACGGAAAGAGAGGCAATAGTGATTTATGGTTTCAAAACCTTTTTTCAGCCTTTTCTTTCACTAATCGATTTCCAACATGCACACTGTATCTATATTTTATTATTTACCCTTGGTTTCATGAACTCCTACAGATGGAGGACTTTTGCCTTATCACTGCAAATAGTTCTGCTTTCGAAAACTGAGGAACTAAATCAGTGTAAATCAATTATTAGCCACAGAACACAGTTCATGTATCTGTGTCCCATTCACTTGACTATCATTTATTTTAGATTTGCTATGATAAGGTTAAATTTAAAATAATTTATTGTTATGAACTGTTTTTGTATCTTCATATTTCAGATGCAGGCAGAAGTAAACTCAATCCATAGTTGGCAGATATCTTCCAGGAAAGTTAAGATGCTTCCAAAAACATGGTAGAGAAGGGATTTTCCCAAAAAATACTTTAATTTCCCATCCCAAAAGGAAAGAAAAGCCTCAAAAACACTTGCCATACCAACACTGAGAAACATAAGAAGTAATTTGAAACAGAACACTGTTTATCAAGCCCAATTCCAATTGATGGTAGGACATCATTGTGACTTTGACTTTCAACATTTTACAAAAGAGTCTTTTCATCACTGTTTAATTATATTTAATAAATAAATAAGTTTTGAACTAAAAGACTTTTTAAAATGTCCAAATCAGAGTAAAATTTTCAAAACAAGTATCTCAGTGTAGTTACATTTCATGAAGAGTTTCAACAAACTTTCAGTTTCCTTTGAAACTTTCAAAAGCTTAAGTGTTTTGTAGCAATAACAAGGTTTTGTTAGAAATTATGTAACTAAATGAAATATTTGCTTCATGGGAGGGACATTCCTTCCTTCCTTTCTTTAAATGCAAACTATTTCCTTATGCTGAGACGGAGACTTGTGAGCTTTCACTTTTGTAAACTAGAAATAAACATTCTTGCGGTAGCTTCAGTCCTGCGTAAATTATAACGTGATTAACTGATATTCTACCCGTCCGTATTCTGAAGTTTATCTCTGTATATCACCATGCAGAGAGAGCTCTCTCCTGTTCTCTGCACACACGCTGTATTTCAGGTGGCTAATCTGATTGTTCTCCGTAATATCATAAGCTAACTTTGGGATCCCCTAAGGACAGTCGTTATTAAATAAAAATATTAGTATCATACAGTGCATTGCAGCTATCCCAGTCCTGGAAAATCTGTAGTAGTCCAAGATACAACCAAATAAAATTAAGATGTTTAAAGCAATAGGCAGGATTTGAGAAAAATGGAAACCAGCATCTGAAGCTGTAAGTTCAAGAGATAGGTGTGTCATTGTTAGCAACTTGTTAACAACTTCCCATGGCAACAAGAATGAAATGGTGGTTTGTTGAGGTTTTGCTTTAATCCATGAACCGTTTGAACCTTTAAATAATAAAAATGTGTAGACTTTCATTATTGTAGTTCTTTCTCTTTTTAGCCCTTAGTTGATAAAATTCTTTTGCATTGTACTGAAAATATTTTCCAAAGGGTTGGGGGGAAACTACCAGTTCTTCAAAGAGGACATATAGAAGCCAACAATATCAAACACAACAATAAAGCAATATTTCAAAAAGCAGAGAATATGCCACCTTCCAGTCAGAAAATCTGTTGGATGATGACACAGGGAAAAAAAAAAAAAGCAACATTTTATGCTATTGTTGCAAATTGCTTTATGTCTTCCTCACCATCCAGAGCAAGATATTAAATTCTTAAAGATCATAAAATGTAAGATATTTTCAAGTGCTTTTGAGCTCAGCTGGAAGAATGGGGCTTAGAATCTTAAGAATTTAGGTTGGAAGGGACCTATGGAGGTCATTTAGTCCAATCTCCTGCTCAAAACAGGACTAACTTCAAACCCCAATCAGGTTGCTTAGGGCCTTTTCATTTAATGAAAATTTCTGAGGATGTAGTTTCTGCTGTCTCTCTGAGCAACTTGTTCCAGTTCTTAACCACTCTGTGAAAATATTTTCCTTATATCCAGTGGGAATTTTCTGTGTTGCAATTTGTGACTGTTGTCTCTTGATCTTTTGCTTTGCACCTCTGAGAAGAGCCTGGATTTGTCTTCTCTAGAACTACCCATCAGACAGTGAAGGCAGCAATTAGCTCCCCTCTGAGCCTTTCTCAGGATAAGCAAACCCAGTTCCCTCAGACTCATATGTCACATGCTTCAGTCCCCAAATGCTTGTTAAATATACGATATCTTGTGAATCAGGAAAAGGGCAGAGATCACATGCTGATTGGTTTTCATGAGTCAAGATCTATAAGTCAGGCCTTTCCTTTTCCCGGGTTGTAAAGGACAATCCTGCTAACAGGTAACTACTGCTGATGCAGTAGCCCAACCAACACAGAAGATGTCTTTCCACATATGACAGTTCTCTCTAACTGCTGCCAACCACATAGCCAAGCAGCTGGGGGACTTCAGCACAATTCAAAGCACTTCATTTGTGTCTGTCTAGCAATCACAAATCTATAGTGTTCAGAGGAAGGGAATATCAACGCAGAAATAACCCCAGTCCCTTCCTGATCCTCAGTAGTGTGGAAGCAATACAATGTATGCTGCAAACAGTAATCCAATCTCTTTTCAACCTCTTGTGGACCTCCTAACAAACCAGAGACCTAAGGACATATATCAGGAGCTGCATTTCCCATCTCCATCATTTCTCCTGGAATAACTTCCATAAACTTATCAAAATCGAATTGTGTAAGTCTCCTGTCTGCAGAAGTATTTCAGGGTGTCATTCCTCAGGTAGATAGAAGACAACTTCTAATTTGCAGTCAACACAAATTCATCCTCAATCTATACCCTTTTGATCTTGTACCTGTACTAATCTTTTGCTTAAATACATCTTCCTTCCTAATCAGTACTTCCAAAATGTATTCATGAAGTGTCATCTTGTCTCCTTTCAATGTTTTATCTAAACTAACCTAGCCAAACTCTTATAATTAATCTTTTGTAAAATGTGTTCCTTTCACTAATCATCCTGATAGACTTTCCCAAGTACCAGCTCCATTCTTGTGTAGAAATCTGACCACAGTCCTTCATTCCACTCGGGTTACTCAGATGCTAAAAGGTAATCATTGTGCTTCTACATGGCCAAGGTTAGTATTGATCTGAAGACCATCTCAAGAATTTCCATTCCTTTGTAATTAGTAATAGAGCTATTGCTAGGGATCCGGGGCTCGGGCTAGTAATTTCCACTCATATCCAAAAATAAATGAGCAAAACCCCAGAACAAGAAAGATCCAAAACCAATAGGAAATTGCATTATGTGCTCAGTGATTTGTCAGGACAAGAGAGCGTCCTGCCTCCAAAAAATACTTTTTGATGATGAAAGAAAATGTAACATGTAAGGCTATCAGCCTCAATTCATATCAGCCTTATTCTATGCAATATCATGCATGAAAATAGGGAAATTACTCCATGATTTGCCACACAAATTTTTTTCCTCTGCAAGCTCAGTATGTAAAAAGCAAAATTATTCATAAATAACATTCAGATGTTTCCAGAGTCCACCTGCAAAATTTATTTTTCTGGGCTCCAGGGATTCTGAACTCTGCTGACTGTATTAAATATGCATGGTAGGAAGAATGATTGCACTAGAATTTTCCCTTGAGATCTTTAGAGAAATGGTGGTTTATGCTGTAGATTTATCTCTCCACCTTGTTCCTTGTCCCCTCTCTCCTAGTTGTACTCACTCTCTTGAAGAGACTTAGGCAAGTAAACATCATCACTTATCACAGAAAGCAAGCCAGGGGCCCTCCACATCTCTTCCGTTTTATTTACACATGAAGAGTCAGTAGTTCATAGTGACTGAGCTATGATCAAGGAGCTTCCTGAAATTAAATTCATTAGTAAAACAAGAAACATTCCAGACGTGCACAGCACAGCTTGAAGTACTCAGCTGAGGAACTAATTAAAGACAGATAGCTGAGTGGTGGGTAATGGATAAACACACATTGTGGGTAGAAATAGCTAGGACAAATACACATACTCCCTGTTATATTTGACGGGAAATTAAATTATCACGTATACTGAAATAAATTGAACAATAAAAGCTCTCCTGCAGCTTTTAGGCACAGACCGTCCTTGGGGGTGAGAGAGCAAGCAGTGGGATCAGCAAGCATAGCTCCTGCAATGGTGCCTTCTGCAGCTCCCCAGCCTTTGGGTGGTACCCTGCCGCCATGAGGGTCTGTGCTGCACACAGCTCTCACACGGTAAGTGGGCCAAAGCCTTCCGAGTCTGCCCTGCATCCTCTGAACATGAGCGTAGACCTGTTTGTCCCTATAAATGAGAGGCTTTGAATGACACTTTCTTTATGCACCCCCTTCCCTTACCCATCACGCTTCTGTGCCTCCTCCCAATTGATGTTTCTGTGGGCAGAGTCACCAGTGTAGTACTCCTAGTATCACATACTGGTGCCCAGTGAGGGTAATCAAATAGGTGATAGGAAATATCTGCCCATTAACATCAGGGAGCACTGTGGACCTTTAACTTCTTAGTTTGAAGAGCATCAGATTGTTTCTGCAAGGAGCAGATGCAAATAGCAGGGCTGCCTGTAGCTTTTAAAAGATTTAATGGTATCTTTTTATATCAAATTTGTAGACTACAATATGCTGCACACCAGCCATTTCCAGAGGCTGCTTTTTGCACAGCAGTCTGTAAATGAACAGAGAAAACACTGTTCATGACATGAAGGCAGCCAAAAGAGATATGAGCTTTGAAAACATAGATAGAGAAGAGCTCCTAGGGGAACTCAAATAGCCATTACTAGATGAAAAACACCATTAAGCTCAAGTTAAGTTTGCTAATACCTATCACCAAACTGAAAGTTGAATTCACAGTTTTAAAAATCCCAAACACTAGGAGCCTGATGGAATTTCTGAGGATGCTTTAGAGAGAACCCAAGTGGTTGAAAATAAGATGAGGAAGATTTAGTTCACAAAAGGGCTATCAGTTCTAGCCCTCCCTGCACCCAGAGTCATAGGACTGCCTCTAATATGGAGCATGAAGGTTTCCCAGTGAAATATATTCCTGGTCATACGAGTGCTGAATCCTTAGACATAATTTTATAACCTATCCTAAAGGAGGCATTGGGGTTTGTTCCTCTGCCCCTGTAGCAGGCCCAGACATAAGAGTGAGTCGTGGTTCCTTTGTAAAAGAAGTCACTCCCCCCATTCGCAAGAAACATTTTATTTTGCTGTATATGTTCATAATAAACAATACCAAAGCCAAGACATCTTGCACCCCTGCCTGCTTCCCTCTCTCTGCCTGCAGCCCATTTGACTCCCTCCTTGTACTGACACCAGCACTTCCCAATCTGACCACAGCCACGCAGAGAAGCAGGGGGGTTAATGCCTGCTCTCTAACACTCTGCATGCCAGGGAAATCCTTCTGATAATCAAATCCAGCAAGTTGTGCCTTACTTCACAAGTAGTTTGCCTCAGTGGAGTTATTAATGGCATAGGATGCTGTTCAGTATGATAATAATTCTTACCATCCTAGCCATTGGTGGTACAGATTACTGAACATTTCTGTTGCATCCAACCATGTGTCAGAACATTGGGGTGGCTTGTATAGGAAATACAGCTTACATAGTCTTGATACTCATGGATGAGGTCAGGGAGCAGGAAAGTCAGCTATAATGTTTAGCCTACCTAAGTCTGTATTTCTGTACTCGCAGGTATTTAGACTTTTACTTTTCCTTGGAGTGTTAAGGCCGCTGTGAAAGTTATAAGGGGCAGAGAGGCAGAGGGTTCCAGTTGGTAGGAGTTCGGAGAGCTGGCTGCACTACTGTCTTCATGGCTTACAAATATCAATGAAACCCCGGTAGCTACTGGCCTTGACATTTCTGGGAGCCTTCTGCAGTGAACTTTACAATCTCCATGGCTGCAGCCAGATAAAGATATAAGATATTCTGTTATTCTGTTCAATACTTGGATCTATTCTAGTTCTTCTACCCAAGATATTTATTCCAGATCATCTAGGATCCTGACTTGGCATAGGTTAAACTGAGCTTAAGTAGCATTTTGGAGACGTTAGGTTTTGTTTGGTTCCATAAAATGAAGGAAGTCCATTACATTGCCAGAAAGAGCAATATAAATAGCTTGACAATTGAGCATGTGTGCTTTTGTTTGCTTGTGTTTTCTGGGTTATTTTGTTTCATTTAGTAATTTTGTACAGCATATGGAAACAAAGCCCTGTTGTTTCTCTGCTGCCTGCAAATAAGCACTATCTTACTCCTTGTACCTCTGCATTTATGAAAGATAGGAATACGTAGCCCCAGTATTCAGCGTTAAGCTGATCTGGATAGCAGTAAATAGAAATGATTTCAGACTCCCTTAGACAGATTAAGTTTACCAGGTGTAAATCTAAAATTGATATTGTTGGCTTTCCAATAGCATAACTTTTAGGTATGTATTGGTTGAGGTATTTTTGTGGTTTTAACCTTGTGGTTATATTGCTTCCTGCAGCTGCATCTACAATTTATAGAACAGATATGCTCTAGCAAAGCTAGTTCTTGCAAAGAATACTTGGAATTTACATGCAGCATTTTCCTCGTTTTAAAATCAGTTAAATGCATTTTGACTTACTCAGATTTATATTATGTTAAGTCTTCTTCTATTCCAATAATAATTTAAAGAAATCTTGTGCCACAAAGGTATTTGATTCAAATCAAATGGATACAGTAGCAACAAGAAACTACTGCTAGCTGTAACATCTGATGAATTAGTAATTCCTGGAGTACTGCTTTGCAATTTTTTAAGTACTTAAGATATCATACATCTAGGAAACAATATAACTGTCATTAAAAGGTCCACATTTATTGACAGTTGAGTATGCCAGTTTTTTGCATTTGCGACACTACAGGACTAACACACTCAGCTCAGCTCAGTTGCATCCCTGTTATCAGGGACCACTGTGAAAATACTCTGTTCCAAAATGCTGACATCTCTATACCTTTGAGATAAAGAAAGCAGGAAGAAAGACACTTTACAAGCATAACACGGAAGAATACTAGGCCTTACAGGAAGGATATGTTCTTTTAAAGTCTAACATACATATTTTACAATATTTCTGTCTTCACTGATTTTCACTTTTTCACCCTTTTTACACATTTGGCCTCTTGGAGGTTTTTTTTTTCCTTTTTTAATTTTCTGTTTTCTATATTCTGAATTAATTTTCCTATCTCCTTTGCCCAGGGCGTACGAGCACATCCAAAACGGCGCCTCAGAGACACAAATGACCCATACATCTATGTAGAAAAAGGATAGCTATAACAGAGTTCTTAAATGCTGATGCTTTTAACTCTAACAGTAGGGTTTTTTCCTCAATATTGTTAATTTTTACAGAAGAGTAAACCAGTAGTAACTGAACAGTCCATGACCCCTGGGGGGGGAAAAAAAAGGATACTAATACACAGCTGGAAGCAGAGTGAGGGCGGAAACAGCTTCATGTGGTTCAAAAGCACAGTTCATATCGTTGTGCCAGAGCTTTTCCTGTTCTCAGCCTCATCCATAGGGTGAGGAGTCACCTTCAGGACTCTCATGTTTTCAGCAGGAAAGACAAAGTCTAGCCACTCCATTTCCTCATCAAATCGACTTTCAGTTCATCAGGTGTCAGAGGTGAACTGCTTGGAGATGGCTCTATTAGCCCTGCTGTGCACAGAACTTTTGGAATCAAAATCCCTTTCTTCAATTGCTGATGCTCAATAATATATTTTAAATACAAATTTATACTAAAACGTGTTGGAATTCAAATTTTGAGTGGAAGTGGAAATCACTCAGTGCCACGCTGCTATTTTGCTTTTTTTTTTGGATGGGTGAATACATGAAAAAAATTTTGTTGGCAGGCTTTCAGAGTAGAAGAATGTAAATTGTCATTTTTTATTTTAATGTGGAAAAAATTTAAATGCTAAAAAAGTACTGCTTCTACTGTGAAAGTGTTTCCAGGGTAGTGTACGGACCTAATCATACATTGTGCAAAGTGTAGATTAATAAGTATTTTTATTTTTTCCACACACAAAAGCTCCCTGAAACATACCAGATTCTCAAGTTCAATATGAATTATAAGATAGAAATGTAAAGTCTATTCACCATAATGCAGCCCATGAGATTTCTAGACTGTTAGCAATATAATAGCTGTAGTTTTGTGTTTTTAAGCTGTAGTTTTGATCCCAAAGTACTCTGAAGCTATTTTTTAAATACAAACAAGTTTACTTGCTGCTCACTTACAGTGCTGTAAGATACAGAGTTCAACAGCGTATGGAGAACTTAAAGCCAGATGAGTATCATGAAGCTACTAGGAAAATTTAGGAAGATGGGTTGTAATTGCCCAAGCTATAATTTTACTATAGATGAACACTACTCTTTCTTAAAGCATCTTTTCATTTTCAGTCACCCTTAGCAGCAGCAACTGCAAAAATATTTCCTCACACAATAATAAGTAGGCGTGGGAGCTCTTTGCCACAGGACACTACAGACACTAGGATTTTACATGATTCACGAAAGGATTGACAAATTCAAGGAGGAAAACCATACCCAGGGTTATTAAATATATTGCCACTTCAGATCACAAAGTGTTTGAGGTACAGGTCTCTCAGTGTTTAGAAAATATTCATGGGGAGTATTACTATCTGCTCGTCCTGGCCTTGTACTCTTCCCTAGGCATCCACCGTTGTCCTGAGCAGAAGAAAGATGCAAAGCTGGATGGACCTTTAGTGGAACATGGTGCAGCTATTCTTATCTTCTTAACTTTTACATCTAAATTCTTAGAGGAGAGGTCATCCCAGATTGAGTACCTTGGAGGTAATGGTATTGGAACCAGTACAGCAGAGCATTTAATGGCCATTTTTAACATTAAGCAAATGCTTAAATGCCATAATCTAAAATAGAATGTTATGAGTTAGTGAAGTGATAGTATTAATATTATTCGAATTATTTTTTAGTAAAGTACCGGTACCATATAAATAATAAAAATACAGTCCTTGTCCTGTGTGCCCGTAACTTTTCTTTGGCTCATTTAGTGATATTCCTAGTAGATATAAAAGTAGAATTTTTGCAAAGGAGGACTATCTTTTTATTTAGCTGCAAAGGAAATTATATATTCAGTTCATATTCGTTCTGTGACATGAGATAGCTCTTGATGCTCACTGTTATTTTAATTTGGAAAAAGAAAACAAATCAGTCTCTCTGTTTGAGTTTCTAGTGACCTATCAGAAATAGTGCAAAGCTTTAAATGAGCAATTTAATTAGTAATCTCACTATGAATATTTGATCCAAATTAAGCAACAGGCTACCTTTCTCTGCTGTTCCTGCTGACAATGCTATTTTTCTTTTTCAGTTCAAACTCAGTGACAGACAGCTGCATTACTCCTAAACAAGGAAAAGCCCACTTTTTATTGATGTAGTTTAAAAGATTTATGTTTTTAAACACCATAAGACAATATGCCATATATCTGGAGGTGATCTGATGATGCATAACAACATTTAATTATTCACTTTCAATGAGTAGAAATGGGTAACACTCAAGGAAATCAATGTATTTAAAACGTATGCCACTTACGTTTAATTCACCTATAAGGAGCTGGCATAACTGAAGAGGGAGCTTTGTTCGTACACAGCCAACAATGATTGCTTGGATGTTCCTACTGCGTAACTGGGAAGTTCGCGGATTTTGTATTCTTCTAGGGGCGAGGCAAGAGTCATTACTAAATGGCCAGTGAAATCTGTTGGTTGAGACTGATAATGACCAGAAACTCCATGGTCCTAGAATAATTTTTTTTCCTAATGCTAAGAATAATAATTGGAATTCAACTTTGTGAATTACTAATGTTCCCTAACAATTTTCAGAAACTTTGTGAACATTAGCGTCCCTTGGGAGAGGGCGGCGATGCCATCTCAGCTCATTATATCCTAAGCAAAACAGAGTCAAATTATGATGCCTTAGTCAGTTATGACTATGTTGCACAAAAGCTTGTAATTGGATGTAGGATGTAGCTTCCTCATTGCCTCCTCACTGCAACTGTGGTGTGCAACAAAGGCCAGATCTAAGAATATGTGCTGTATCTATTTTCCCCTGAAGATACGCATGCACGTAAGTGTAGGTTTCCACGTTCAGTGGGTCATGTTGATTCTTTGTGCGACAGCACACGGTATCATGGTATAACCCGTGTATGGACTGAGTCTGCAATTGAAAAAGAGCCTGTTCCCTTGGATCCTGTGGTATTTCAGAGAGGAAAAGTTTGTATGTTCAGGACAGCCATTTCAAAGGGGGAACTCTGATGTGTACTGTTTGTGCCGTTGTACACATGTACTTTGCATTTCGGTCACCGTCATCATAACCTATGTGGTGTTATCCACTTGCACAGTCAATCAGTAAATTTTATGCAGTTCTTTGGTGATATGTAGTTAAGTTTAAGCATTTCTTTCTTTTGTGCTACGATGGTGTGGAGGTTTCTTTCCTCTTTTCTTTCTGTTTTTAAGAGCTCAGTGCCGAAATAACCAGGAAATGCCTGTGCCGTAGCGGAGAAGTGACTGGCCACTGACACTGTAGAATACATGTCCTGGTTACAAAAACTGAGGGTAGATAATGGGAGTAGTGTAGGAATGATAAGAATGAATGAATACTCTTTCAGAGAATAGAAGTACGGTGTACCATTTCATGTTTTCTTGGGTGAGTACTGATGTCTGATGATTTAGGATGTGTTTTCTGGGATCTGTTTAAGGACATGCCCTGGCAAAGGACATGAGGTTCCTGCCTGCAGCATCCAACTCTAGTTTTCATGCTGCCCCAGCACTTCCTCACCAAAGCCTTTGGGTTAAGTAGTGGCATTAGTACTTGAATGGGTTGAATCAAAACCTCCTAGATACTGAGCTTTGGGCAATTTGCACTTTGTTTTGCTCATGTTAATAATAAACTAGGCATAATCAGATAATGAAATTTAAAATTGGAACTTGGAATACAATTTTAATCTTAATAGATCAAAACACAGGTTGTGAAGCTGCTATTATTAAAGCTGTTAACATGCTTAAATGTTATTGCTTTTGTGCATATGCTTAATTACCACCCTCAGAGTAAACAATGTGATATTGTTGTCATCATAATTTAAATGCATGCGTTGCAAAGAATGACCACAACCCTAATTTTAATCTAATTTATGAAAGTTTATCATTCCCCATAATGAAAGAAAATAGCAGCACCTTCCTCATCAAAGGCTTCTGGGAAAAAACAGTTTGGGAAATTACAGTAAGATGTTTATGTGAATTTATGAGTATCAAATATGATTGGGAACCCATTTAATATATTGCAAACAACTTCATAGGTAGGAAGTGGTATATTTGTTGCAGGCTTAGACACGCAGAGAAGAAATAGATCATTGTTTGGGCCACCCAGGGAAAGCAAGCCTTATAATTTCTTTGAGCATCCCCACTGCTCACTTCTCGTTTCACCAGAGTATAGCTTGCTTATGATTTTGAGAGGCGGAACTAAAAATCCATGGAAACCTTGCTTGTTGTCAGATATGAGGAAAGGATCTAAAGACTGTTAAGTGGAGAGTTCAAAATAAAAGCTTTCATTTCTTGCCAAGAGCTACTATATCCTAAGAATGGATCTGTCGCTTCTACATAATACTGCAAGCAAAATTAGGAAATGGTATTCTCTAAAAAATGCAAGAAAATGAGTTCAGGCCCTGATACAGTTAAAAAAAAAAAAAAAGAAATAGATGAAGAAAAAAAAGCTGATTAGAAACTGAACAATTCTATCCATTCAGCTTTGCACTAATCAGGGATACTGTGAGGCTCTGTTCAAACCATCTTTCCTTCCCTCACCTTCTCAGGTGTATCACCTCTCAGGAGGATACTGACATCAGAATCACAAACATGTCTGAAATTATTTGTATTGTGGAATTATTTTGGGTAATAATATTTTGCATCTTTTTAGTGAGCAGTTTGTCATGACTATCCCAGAGTCAAGAATTACTCATTAATACTGATTAGACACAAAGGTCAAAGACTGGCTGAGCTAACTCTTGGAAATATACCACTGATTTAATCATGCAGTATATTTCCATGCAAAAAATAATCAGGTACTATTCAGAAAGAAAGGATAGAGCATAGACATAGCCTAATAACACTGTAAGATTATATATCTCTGGTTTAAATATTTGATTCCCAAAAAACGTAATGCTGAGTTGAATTCTCATGATTTGAAAAATTAGTTAATGTGAAATGCTTTCCATTTGGTGGACTTTTTGGGGGCATTTTTAGAAGTTCTTATTTCCAAGTTCTTAACTTTAATTTCCTTTCAATTATAATGACAGAAAAATTCTTTTAATTTCACAATGGCCAGAACAGATACTTCAAAGCTAAATATACTAAATATAGTCCCTGAGTATCCCCTGATACACCATGAATGTCAGGAGACTTGATACACTGAATGTAACTGTTCAGCCTTTCTAAGATTGCTAACCTCTAATTTGGTCAGTAGCTGAAGATAAGGTCTCCGAATACTGATAGTCCAGAGAAGACTGAGTTATGGCATGGTACTAACGCCTTTCTTCCCTTCAGAAACTGATTGCTGCTGGGCTAAAAACTTTCTGAATATTTCTCCAGTCAAATATTTTTCTTGTTGCTAATTGCCAGCAGCTGCCAAAGGGATGTAACGTGGTCACAGATGGGAGGGCACATGAATGTAGCTATCATGGAAGATGTGGTCCCTGCAAATAAACCTAGGAAGGAGGATACTCACCAGCAAGACTTCCTCTTAGTCTTTGCTGTGAAAAGCCTAAGAAACCCTGACTTAATTTACATATGACCCTGGCTTAATTTATGTACAAGAAGAGTAGGTAATAGGAGAGGAGGAAAGTCACTGTTGAATTCAACCCTGGTTTGAAAAACCTCTGCCAGTGGTTTAACTCTCAGCTGTAAGAGGGCCACACAAGAAGTTAGTTGGAAAATGAAGGGAGGGAAAGAACAGTAGGCAGAACACAGGCTTCCTCCTTCAAACATTTCACTTAGATGTGTGAACTAGCACCCTTCCTTCAAAAAATACTGTAGGAGCTTTAGATGTTAGTTGATCAAAGCACAAAACTGTGTGCTGGGCCCATCCTTATCCAGAATTAATTAGGCTTAATTACAGGCTTCTGTCATGATCATTTTTTTCTGAAACCTTGATAATTGCAATGGACCAAGCCCTTAATACTAAATCTTATTTAAAAAACAACAACTCAAACTGTACCTTCTAATGTTGTCACAAAGCATTGATTCACTGCTGATGTGACTATCACAATGCCAAATACCAAATAAATACCAAAGCCACAGTTTTTAGCAGCAAATGTTTCTGATAGAAGACCCCCTTCCCTCCCAAATTGTGAGCTGGCTTTCATTTGCTGGACTCTCTCAGGATCATAGCATCAGATCACAGCACTGCAGAAGTGCTCAGTTATTTTAATGGGGCTCAGATTTACAAGATGGAGCATATCATTTAGTTCTGTATGCAACTCAAAGCTTTTTTGGCAAGACATTAGAGAGTGATCTATTTTAACAGCTATAGCTTTTCTGCTTATTCTAGAGGACATTTAAAATTGCATAGCTATTAATACCATAAATTCAATTTCGAGTTAAGTTTTACAGTCAACTGATTTGGAATAAATATACATTTTATAGGCCTACAAACTGATGGTCATTCAGCATATTCAGAATCTGGTACCTTTAATTTTATAAGCAAATTTTTTGCTCTCTAGCAAACTTGAAGGGGTTTGTTTGGACTGAGAAGGCAGCTAACAAGGGAAGACGGATTGTTTGTCTCTCTTGTGGAGCAAACTAATGGGTAGCCCACTGCTATCTACAATACCCTTACCAACATAAATTGTGCAGACCTGTAATCCACTGATTAATCTACACATTATATATTCAGAGCTGCTCCTGTCAACTCTGCCTCTAAAATATTCTTGCATAGAAATGTGGATGTGTTTCAGGCTAAAACCACACTACTGACATGCCTTCCCTCTCTCACTGCCATGAAAACTTACCATTTTCAGAGCATTTTAGGGTTATCTCTTCCAGGAGGAGAGCTTAAAAGGTTTGCCCTAGATTTCAGTTTTCTTTGCTTGTGAACAGAAGTAGCTCTCTGAAACTATACAGTATATCTAGTACATTTTTCCCTTTTTGCACCATGTTCATTGCAGATCTCTTGCATTTTAGGAATGCCTCATCTTCATCTTCTTTCCTTTCTTGCCATTGCTGGCAGTAGCAGTTTGCATTTCTAAATCGCGCTAGCATGAGTAATGCTTGCTGCATAGGAAGCAAAAGCATTTGTGTCCTGGCAAAGCACTAAGAATGGATACAGTTGCAAACAAGTAAAGTAAAATGTCAGCTAAATCAATTAAAAGCTTGTTAATCTTTTTTTATGACAGCGACAGTGAAAGTATAGATGGAAAACAGTAGAAATGCACCGGTGTTAAGTATGGACTGAATTTCTACATTCTTCCTTACTCTTTTCATGCAAAGAAGGAAAGAGAATTTATTTCTCAAGTTTGGATTTGAGCTGTTTGGGAAAGAAACCCATGCTTTTCTTTTATGTACTTCAGCTGAACACATTTGAACAATTTGGTATGGAAATTCTCAAGAAAATAGACTCCATACTGCCATTTTATAAAGCCATTTTTCAGGGGAGCAGAGGGGGAAGTACTTTGAATTTTTACTCAAACATTATTCAAATGCAGCAAGCCCAAATCATATTCTAATCCAACTTTTAAGTCACATACCCTGCAGCACTTACAAGGAGTAAGTGCCTGTGAACATTATGCAGCTAAAGTAGAGCGAGAGTGAAAATAACAAAATTACATGTATAATCCCAAAACGTTCTACATTTCATATGGTGTTTATGTAGAGTGGAATGGAAGTGGAATGGAGTTTTGATGTATACTACTCTAATATGTTAAGCAAATATTTGAGCAATATAAAACTGGACAAGCTCTGCATTTCAGGATTAGCTCAGGTAAATCCTAGCCTTCTAGTAGAACTATTATTTTGTTTACTTTTCTTGGTATAGGGAACTCAGATTTTCTTCTCATAATAGGATCTTAGTTTTGGGCCATGCTTGGAGGGAAAGGCCATAGGACAGAAGTATTAGAAGGAAGATCTTAGGAGGTCTGTATTGCTTCCCTGCTGCTCTCTCTGAAGCCTGCAAATGAGCCTGGCAGGAGCAGAATAGAAGGAGATTTAACTGGAGCTTTGGAAGAGCTTCACAGGGAGAAGTGAGCAGCAGTCCCTGGAGCTGCTTTAATTTATGATACTGCATGCGCAAACCCATCTACGAGTCCAGCGTTCAGGAGACACGAGAGGATATTCAGACCTGTTCACCATACCTGTCCTGCTCATCACAGGGCACATCTCAAAGTCAGAAAAAATTTACCTGTTCTTCGCTGAAATAACACAAAAATTATTTCTGCCTTTAATTTTGCTATGTGATTATAAATTGGAGTAAGTAAATAATAACCGAGCACTCTAGGAAATTTGTTTTTGTAGAATTAGTCTGCTAAAGCAATGGCTAGCTGTAGTTCATCACTTGTTGCATTGCATTTCATTTAAAAGTTTTATCATTTTATCATATATTCTTTTGAAAGGATTTGGGCAGCACAAAGGGATTTAAACATTCTTTTGGGTAGTAGATAGGAAATGTTAATTTAGTGAATTCTACAGCCTTTGTGAGTTTTCTTTTTCAATTATTTTTGAATGGTAATGGTGAACTCTGAGCAAAGCAATCATCTAGGCTATTTCCAAATTTGTGACAATATATATTTAATACCAGTTATTAATTTATCCTAAGTAGATGGAGCAGCAGCCGTAATAATGACATTCTAATTAGTCTTCATGGCATTAAGCAGCATATTAGCTATAGGTTTGGGATTTTTTTTGTATGCAATATTTGCTGGTGACAGTTTCACAACAGCAAGTACAAACGTGCCTTATTACAGTGTCAATGTATAGGAAGAATTAAATTCCATTTGGGATAGCCATCAGCTTTAGGAAAAGCTTTGAAAAGTTCCCACAGGGCAAAGATCTGATGTTGCGTAGCGATACAGTGCCTATAGCTGCTTAATGAAAACGTGCTCTCTACATTTATTTCTGCATACACATAGCATAAACATTTTTAATCTGGCATTCAGATTAGCGTATTGCAATATGGCAACTACAGGTATTTATATAATATATCATGGGATTGAGTTTTTTTTAAAGGTAGGTTCCTTTCACTGCCTTCTAGTTTCTAAGCATGCATCTCATGTTTTCAAAAATTTTCCAATGCAATCACTAAAGCTAGGACCGTTTTCTTTTTATTCTTTTCTTCTTTTTCCTTTTTTTAGTTTTTTTTTGGGGGAGGGAAGGTTTGAGGGAAGCTAAAATTTCTACATATTTCTGTATCTCTTGGAGCTGAATCTTTTACACAGTCAAAAGACTAATGATAAGGTCCCAAGAGCTGGAAACAGTAAAAGTTTAGTCTTTCTGCATGAGGAAACTAAAACTGATAGTAAGAATTAGTCACGGTCTCATTCAAACGAGGCAGAAATGATCACACATTTGTCAGAAGCTCTCTTCCCTAGTTATTGTGCAGCAGGACTACATGCACATCACTTTAGACAATAAAGAGTTCCAGCCTGTACTGGTTAGACTCAATATTACCATTTTATACCTATCGAAGGGCAAGAGATTGACAGCAAAAAACTCATGCCTTTAAATTCACTCATTTGTTAAGCACGTGCATTCCTTTTCTCATACTGGATCTCAAGAGGCTGATACAAATGACTTTTCTCCTCTCATCTTTTTACCACTCATTTTCATCCATTGTGTTTCTTTCTCTGTTTAAAGAAAATGGATCCCCCCACGTGGCGTTTCCAGTACAGATTCATTAATATAGCTGTCCCGGCATCCCTTGGCGCTGTGCCTTAGTCTGCACTTCCCAGGCTGAAGCGTGGTTCCTGCATTCTGATCTCCCGGCTACAGTGAAGCAGGCGTTGATTCCAGCCAGCTCACACTTGCATTGACTCCTCTCCCCTTCATCTGTTTCTGAGCAGTGGCACCAAGCTCCTTGCAGCAGAGAGTCAGAAAGGAAGGGAGTGAAAATGAGATTTGAGAAACGTGTAAGACTTGCCTGGTATTTTTCAGACGGCATGACAAACCTTTCTCATTAGGCATGGGATCAAACTGGAGCCTGATGGCTTTCTTGGAGAATTAATAGGAGTTTCAACACTGTGTGTTGAGTCTGATCATGAACCATGAACATGGCCAGACGCCGCATTCAAATTATCTTTAGTAATGTGAGTCAAGTAAATACAGGACTGCTGTCTCTGCATTTAAGAAGGCTTATTTGTCTGGAATTTGTCTATGTTACTGAAGCAAAAAGAGGAGCTGAAAGCAGCACTTAAGTGCTTCTTGTTGTATCTTTCTCTCAGAGAAAGAGATTTTCTACGTAAAAAACAATTCTGGTCTGAAAACTGATTATATAGGGATGTCATCTTACACTCAGGAAATTTGCTTGCTCAAGACCACCTGCTAATGTGAGCACTGAAACGCTGTCTGCTCTCTTTTCTGCTGGCTTGGTCCAAGAGTACCTATACTTCAGCGAGGGTAAGGGCTGGGCTCTTTACCTACTCATCAATCATGGACAGGCTGCTAACTAATTTCCATTTTAGTGTCCATCTGTGCGCCCCATTCTGCAGGGACAAAGAGCCACTCAGTAATTATGGATAGGCCCTTAATTATACCTGACCAACTTCGTGAACAGAAGCAGGGACACACAGATCAAACTTTGATAAGCATTTAACCAGCCATAGGCTTCACAGCTGGTTATGGAGTTTGAGCCAGAGAGAAATGTTACCTATGTTTCCCTGGGCCATGCGTATAGGACTGGTAAGGAGAGGAAGAAGAGGATTTTTTTTTTTATTGAACAAAATAAAACATCTGATTTTGAAAGTCAGTGTTGAGAATGGAAGCACACTCCAAAGAAAACTGTGGAAAAATAAATGAACAGGTATATATAGCCATAGGGTAAATTAAATCACTAAAGAATCTTTTAGATATAATGTATGAAATAATTTTGAGAAATTGAAAGACTGGTGTCATATAGATGCCAGAACAACATCTAGGATTTCCACACTATTTTCTTTCCTCGTGTGTCCTTTTAACTAAATGTCCTGGAGAACTGAAGATCTTGAACCCTTGTATGATCATGTAATCTAGAGTCTTTATTGTCATTTAAGTGAGAACATGTGCAGCGTACGTAGCATTCACTCTCCCAGAGGAATTGTAAAATATGTTTTCACTTGGGATGAAAACCGTTGTAGGTTACTAAAGGCCAAACTGCAGCTACCTGAATCATACCTAATCCGGAGGAATCACTAAGGAGGTGTGTATTTCAGCAATGTCACTCAAGTTACCTGTACAATTTGTGAGAGGAAGGTTAAAGTCAGACCCCCAGGAATAACGGGTTCAAAGAGCTAAAACACTGAGCCAACACTTGGAAGGATCTATCTTTAAAAAGAATGTCATAAAAGCCTATGTTTATTAATGTAGCATTTGGGGGCTTTTGGGTTGTGTAGCAGCAAGCTAGTGTTATTGCAAAAGAAGTTTATGCAATATTAGACTCTGAAAATTACTGGTGTAAGGTTACTTAGACACACAGGCACGTGTCAGAGTTGCAATATAAACATGATTTAAAGTTATTTAGTAGCAGCAGTTGTTGATATTGCAGTAGCACTCAAAGATTTCAACAGGGATTGCCACCACACACACTTGAAAGAATGATATGGAAGTGTTAGGACCCAAAGGCACAAACAAAATACGGATGAAATATGTGAACATGCTGAACTGTCACAGCTTGAATTGTGTCCTCTGATAACTATGTCCCAGTCCTACAGTCAGGTTTGCCCTGGAAAAGCCAGACTGTAGTCAGCTTGCATGTGGGTGTAACCATCTGCTTGTGCTAGCTGGACTTTTAGCTAAGGTCATTATTTAGAAGATGCTTGTCTCTGTTACTAATAGCACTTATTACTACAACATCAGCTTTAAAAATGCAATCTATTTTCCACCATCCATCATTTATTTACTCTTTGATTTCATTCTCTGTGAGTAATAGACAGGCTCTCTCATTACTGGCAGTTCTACTTTCTGATTTCAGATGCTACTACAGCACTTTTTAAAAAACTGTATCATTGCAATAATTACAATGTAATGAAAAGGCTGTATGTTCTTATGCAGTTTGAAAAGAAAAATATTAACCAGGTTCTTGCTTTTTTCATTTAATCCATGCCTGATCCCTCCACTTGCACAGTCTCTGTTGATAAGACTGTTGAGGATGTCAGTCGCTTTTCTTTATTTTACTTACATTTCCATTAAAGAGTTGCTAGGATGAAAGCTGAAATTTCAAAACTCAAGACTAATATGTCAGCATGGTTTTTAATTTGTGATTTTTGCTCTCATACTGAGGTTATGGCAAGGTTTATCACATTTCATAAAATAAGATTCCTTTTTTACTGCATAGTGTTTATTTGCTATGCCAGGTGGAAAGGAGGCATTGCCAGGAAGTTTGATGGTAAGGTCCTGGGGGACCCTGGTCCCAGCTTTAGACTTAGACTTAGATGTCAAAGCAAATAGTTCTGATTTGCTGCGTCAGTTACTTCCTATGTGCAATATGGAATTAGGATGACAATATTTAATCAACTTAAATGGAAGTCATTAGACTTAAGATCTCTATTAAAACTCTGTGCTGTGATTCTCAGGAAGTGCAGTGAAGACTTAAATCTGGGGCTGGGGGAACTGAGCTGTGTATTGCCTAGTTTCTAGAGTGGAGAAGAACCTGGAAGAAGGAAAAAGCCCGGTAGTCCTAGCACTTTATGGAGGCTCTACAAAGCGGTGCAGATCTGTTTGCAAAGACTGTCAGCTGCTTCAGCCTGAAGAGAATTTTTCCATGAATGACTGTGGCTACTTTAAAACTTTTCATAAGGCCAGCATGGTTTGTAGGAGATATTACAGGACCTGAAAACTAAAGAAATGTAGAGTACAATCATTTCTTATTAGCAATATTTTTTGTTGCTATATTCACAATTTATGCTTTGATTTGCAGTATCCCAGCCCATTGTTTTGTACCACGCTTGAACAAAGAAGTCGGGCACCACAATGGTGTAAATATGTATATGACCCAGAGTGAATAATCTCTTCTGCCTGAGAGGGCTCAACACTAGAAGTAAAAGCCTGCGACATACCAAACATAATCTAATAGCATGAAGCTCTTCTTTTTGGTTACAGGTGGGTTGTGTAAGCAGGTTTGAAAGAGGCCAATCTCAGATTGCACAGCTTTTCCTTTTCCCGTGAGAAACCAGTCGTCTTAATGATTTCCAGGACAGTACTTTCCAGAAAAAATAGAGACCATGATCTCTGGATAGTATGGATGGAGTATTATCTGCAAATTTGAATAATATGTCTCCAGACGATTCAGTAGCACCTGTGATACTAAAAACATCTATTTATATTCCACACTTCATGTTTTTGGCAGCTTGATGGGCTGCGTGTTCCATCATTCTGACATACTGAAACAGAGCTCAATGTGACTCAGTGGAACAATGAGCATTAGCTGCTGGGATTGAAGTTTTTGCTAAACCATCACCTATCCATCTATTTAAAACTAAGCATATAAAGGCAGTTTGCTAATTACCTAAATTAAATGGGTTATCTGAATACCTGTAATTCTTTATGATCAAACAGAAATGCATTATTTCAACTAACATGTTCACGTCTGTTCAGAGATGCCCAGGAATTTTTCATGTTGAACTGAATCAACAACCCCGTCTGAATGTTCAGCACTCTTATTAAACTCACTGAAAAACTTGTTGTGCAAGTCCACACTATTGGACTAGAGTACACAAGAGTTGCTGAACCAGGTTCAATATCACAATCATACTTATTTACAATATTCAGTAAAAGAATCCCAGTAAAATTACAGTATGTCGTGATGGAAAAGGCGAGTCATTAAAGGCTGAGATAGATAGATAGATATAGATAGATAGATAGATATGATTGCGCACTTACAAATTTTAGTACCTATTTCTACAAGCTATTGACTTTATTGGGAACTGCACTGATCGTCTCTAACCTCCCAGGGCATTACCACAGCACAGCGAGGCTGTCAGGCTCAGACCATGTTTCTGGTGGGCAGTCCCATCAGTTAGACAGTAGGCACAAGTGCTTGGTGTTGCTTCAGCATGTCCAGGTCTGTTCTCCAGAGACAGCTGGCACTGGCCTGAGTGTCAGAAGCTGACCACTTCTTGAGCTGTCTCCTCTATGTTTTAGAGAGGAAGGCATGTCCTCCTATAAATGCTTTCTTCCTTTTTGTCTTCAGCTTAATTAGCAATGCCATAATTCCATCCTGAATGTATTTTTTTGGCTATTTGACCTGTATTACTCCTCTTTTTTTCCTCCCTCTTTTTAAAAAATAGCACCATGAAAATAAATATCTTAAAGGAAAAAAATGCATCACAAATTGCAAAAATGTAAACTGGTCTTATTAAGGACAGAAAGATAATGCAGTCAGATTTCATTATGCATATGTTACAAGAGTAATTGCCTTTTGCAGTTGCAAGGCATTCTATTTGTCTGCTGGAGATATTCATGGAGACACAGCGCATAACGAACTGTCTCTCAGCTCAAGAAAAATAGGCTGAAACCATTGCCACCATGTTAATTCAGACAATAAAGAAGTAATTAAATGTCTTTAACTGCCTTCCTTTTAACTCTCTCTCACTCAAATTACTTTCCCCCTATTATTCATTTTTACTCTTATTGTAAATGTATCAATCTTGTAAATGTTCATGTTTGGTGTGCTCGTTTTTGATAACTAACTGGCTAGGGACAGTCCTTGGAAAAATGGGAGACTCTGTGCTCCCTGACTTTGTGAAGAGGTTAGGCAGATAGACTGTAAGGAGCGTAATGTTGAGAGTAGAAGGAAATGAAGAAATGAAAATAGGCTTAGGATTCAATATGGTCTGGAAAATAACATTAGGAAAATAGGTGGTTGGGGAAAAATCAACAATGTGAGCTGGAAATTACTCCATCCAGCATGGTAAAACCCGCTGTCAAGGTGATGGTCAGTTCCCGAAAAGGCTGATATAAAACAAACTCCTCTCCTACCAGCTTCTAAGTCCTCGTGTAAGCTGTTCATCCTCCATTCCTCCCTCCTTCCCTCACTCGCTTCCTCCAGCTCAGACGTTGGTGCCCCCCCTTTTGCCAGTGCATGTACAGGGGCAGGAGAAAGGGGCATTTCCTGCGAGCCCATCACTCCTTGTCCCACTGTCGCTTTCCTGGCTGCACTCCCGGAACTGGCTAGTGATCACAGGCGGCATATGGTCTGTGAACAAGAGGTTTCTTGGTTTTAAAAACAAAGATCAGGTGCTGGAAATGAGAGCTTGAAAGCAATGAGTAAATGATAGGACATCAATCAAGGGAGGACATGATATGGAGATGGTGAGCCAGACAGGCCAGGAGAGATTTTGAGGAACAGATAATACAGCCTGCAGCTGGAAGCTTGCTTCTGAGGGGGAATGAATGTGATGTGAGAGCAGCTAAACAGGCATACAGCTCCCGTATTGGTACCCTGCATTCACCAGGATCTGCACGCTTTCCTGGGAATGCACCGAGTTTCTAAAACAGGCCCGTGTCCTGCTCCATGGCTCACATCCGCAGGGGTGTTTGGGTAATTTATTCCTGTTTAAGAACGTACCCATCCAAATTAGTAGCAATTCCTGGGCTGTTATCTGGTTCGAGCAGTGGGCAGAGCTCTGATTCAAAGTATTTCACTGAAATGAAAAAGATCTGCAGCGCTTACATAGGAATTTAGTGCCTCAATCTCTCTAAGTACTTTTCTGGTCTGAGAGAGAATTCTCCCTTCTGTGCCACCTAGATTGCTGCTGGTTTAATCCAAAGACTGAAGATGTTTGAATAAGAGGTAAAATAATGATGAGGGAGATTTCTTTCTTTAAAAATCAGAGAATGGGAGTGTAACAGGTATTCTCAAAATAGGTGTAGGGATTCCTGTAACTGACATTTCACTCTGTAAGTCCTGAATAAAGAAATAAGAGCAAAATTAAACATCGAGTAAAATGCTTACATTACCCGAACAGTTTTGAGTATGATATAGTGCCATATGTTTCTACCGCTGTGATATGCATATTACAATGCAGTATTTTTCTCTACATGCTCTTTTTTTGTACCAGTTTTGTCTCCATATATTCAAATGTCATCAGCCCCCAGTGGGCAACATCACAATGGTTTGTTGGAGATAAAGAATAAAATACGAATGAGAAACGTTTCCCTATAGGGAAAATACAGACAGCATAGAATCTCTTGTCCCATTTACAATGTAAAGGGATATTTTTGTCTTGTGCTTGTAAATTCACATCAATATTTGTTTCTGCAGACTGTGGCTTGCTTTCACCCTGAAAGCTCTCAAAACATCTATCCAGATTTTTTCTTCTGCCCTTTCATTATAATGAAATGAGTTGGCTTGCTAATTCCCTAATTTAAGCATTATTTGAATGGTACAGATGCTTTCTATTGTACTTACAAGACAGTGAATGTGTGCTGATTTTTCTCATAATAACAAATGCACAGAGGGGCTGCTCTTCTCACATTAGGGATGGTCAGGAAATGCAGACTACAGGTTGTAGGTATTAATAATCGTTTTCGTGTATTAATCCAAAGTGCTGTCTTTCCCACTTTTGATCACTATGGATATTTGGTTAGAATTAGGACAACTATGTTTCTGTTGGGAAACTGCTAATCCTTGTTTCAGTGCTATTGAAATGCAAAAAGTTTTCTGCAGAAGAAAAGAAATACCCTCTTGTACACTGAAACAATTGTATATGAGAAAAGCTGGTAATAAAACCAAACTCCTCCTGCCATTGCAAGCCACACTGCACCTTTGGAAAGGTACAATTTTCATAAGGAATGTTAAGTTCTTCTAAAAGAAAGATAAATTCTGTGGCCAAGGTTCTCAGCTGAACTGGCACTTGGAGATTTGTCAACCCAGCACCTTCAAAGAACACACATCATGTCCCCCCAAAGTTGCCAGATTGTAAATACTGTGGAAAACTTTGTATGTATTACTGATTTGTGGATCTTTAAGATGTTTTCGAACATGTGTCTCTGAGGTGCAAATATTTTCCTTCTTTGCACTTGTGAACATAATTCTCATCTGAATTCAGCATGTTTAAAAAAAAAAAAAAAAGACCCACCAAGTTTACTGGACTTGAAATCCAGGAAAACCAGACTACTAAATCCACATTTCAGAAGTATTTTCCACCACTTGGTTCATTTTGATCAAATTGGCTACTTTCATAAATAGCCAAGAATAGGAATTAGGAATCTATATTCAGACTTGTGGGTTTGAGAATTTTTTTCTTGATCCCCCTGTTCATAGGGAACCAATGTATAGTAACACGTCTTTGAAGGTGATGAATATGCTAGGTGTGTTAAAAAGCCTGCATAACAAAATACTATTCAGCATGTCTAACAAACTGTTTTTGCTTATTTACAGCAAACTTCTTTTCTATTTATAGAAAACTTTCCAAGCAGGCACCATCAATTCTAAATTATTGGTGGATAAGACCAATGGTGAAAATATCAGATGTTTGATTTGTACCTTTCTTGCACCTGCTTTTTTGGTGTTCATTGTGTATGTATATATTTCCAGAGCTATGAAGGAAAGCAAGTTGCCTAGGGCATTCAAGAGCAGCAGCAGAAGTGGGATGAACTGTCCTTTTCTGTGTCCCTCAGCCTGTCTGGGACCAAAAGGACAATTTGGTGTCCTGTGCCCAGCAGAACTAAGAAAGTGTGCAGCTGAGTAACTTCGAAAGATTAGAGCTCTCCTCCTGGCAGTGGTTGCTATACAGTATTTTTGCCTCTTGGGGAATACTGAAAAAGAAATGTATAGAACATGGAGACCACTAAAGAAACACGAAAATTAAGGAATGTGGTGCAGAAAAGTCATGTAGACCATTGTTGTGATAAAAATGTAGAGTTGATTTTTATTTCATTTGTGGTTGGTATTAAGAATTCAAGCTTAAAGAAAAAAACTACTCCCATACAGCCATAAGGCTGTATTTTATCTTTGGATGCTTCTTGTGGTCTGCACAGACCTCTTGAGCTTCAGTCTTCCAGATCATGTTATCTGAGGAGATGCTATGTCAGGTATAATTTATCAGAGTGTGACTCTCACTCCCACATCAGACTGGCACACGTACCCACGCACACACACCACGCGCCCAGTGACAGGATTCCCTGCTGTTCACACTGTCTCAGACAGAGAGATCATCCAGACAGGGTATTTCCTTGCTACCCCTGGAGAAGCCCAGGAAGCAGGTTATGAATCTGAGAGTCAAAATCTGCCCGGAGCTCTTCCTTCAGTTCTGGGAAGGGAGCAGGCTGTCATAGAATACCACCTGCTGCTCCAGCCAGCCTTCAGCCAGGCTCCTTCCCCTCCAGCTGTCTCCTACCCACCTGCCACAGACCTATTCTTCTTTTGCACAGTACTAGTGATCATTTTGTCCTTGTTTATGAAATAAATCTGTGCATTTTACAAAGGAAGCAGAAACTCTCTATTTTTACTGGGTTTTGTTGTTTTTGCGGGGCAGCAAGCACAAGCGCTTGTCAGGAGCTGTGTGCAGTCTTTATTGCAGAGACATTACAATGTGGTTTGAGACACAGTGGTTGAAAGCCACCAGGAAAGCAGAGTGAAAGAAAAATGTTGAAGGAAGACTGGGGAATGAGTACTGAGTCCCAGCACTGACAGTGTGGCAGAGGGCGAGACGTGGACAGTCAAGATGTATTACTGGCAGAGCAAGAAGTGCCAGGAGATGACACTGGATCAGCTATCGCCCCGTGCTGTAGGTCAGACCCTCTGCCTTTATTTGTTCAGTGCAACCTGTCGGATATAGTGCCACACCAATTACCCACTGATCTTTTGTGGGTCAACAGTGCAGCTTTCCAGTAATCAGTGTCTGGACAGTCACAAGAGACATCTCAGCAGGCTTTGAACTCACCGTGCCCGATTCCTCAGCCCTGGAGCCCAGAGCTAGCAGCTTTTAGGAATACCTCTTGTCTTTAAAAGACTGGCAGGCAGCCACTGCAAGCTTGACTGGCAGCACCAGGGAGGGCAGGCTTTCATTTCTAAAGCACAGAGAAGAGAAACTGATAAGCAGTTCCCCAAAGGACCATGGGGGCTCAAGGGGGATGTAAAGGGACCTGCGACCATACTGCAGGCAATGTCACATAGCCACAGGGAGAGCTGCTCCAAAGAAAGTAGCGAGGAGGCCAAGGCTGAGCCTCCTTGGGAAGCCACCTGGCCATTCCTTACTGCCCTCCTTATGCAAGACAAACGCGGGGGCTACAAACCAGGCAAGGCACCTGCAGCTCCTGAGTAACCAGAGTTGCAAGATGCTTGAAACACATTCACTGAGAACAACGTACAGAGGTTGGAGATCTGATGTAACAGGGCAGTAAATTACCCATCCTTTTGCTATTAGAACAGCGGGGGAAAAAAGCTGATCTAAAAAGCTAAACTATTTGTTGACACTTACTTAGATACAAAGGCAAAATTCCTGTCTGCCTGCTTCGCCTTTTACAAAAGCTTGTACCCTGCTGCCATCTGATGGAGGATTTTTTAAAGAGGCGGAATAGATCAGGTTCCCAGATGGTGTCAGAGCAAAGAAACTTTGCTTCTGCAAGATGCTGAAGTTCAGCAATCATACAAGAAAATAAAAGTTCAACATTGAGACATTTCTGGGGTCACCTACCTTGCCTTTGTAATCCTTCTGAAAACCTAGCCTGATTGATTATTATCACCATTAACTTCCAGCACTTGGAGAAAAATGAATCATATTGCAGCAATACCATGTATTGCATGCATTATTCTTCCTTTTCAAATACAGAGTTGATGGAGGTTTGATGCTTGATCTGCCACAGTTCTGCACGAACTCTGGGAGGAAATAAAATAAAAGAGTCATAAAAGAGAAAGTGTTGTCATTCCTGCTTGTGCTCCGTTTGATGTCAATGGGAGAGTTGCAATTGAATCTTTAGAAAGGGTATTATCAGTCCCATATCTCGCTAGCAAAGCTGGCACAAAGCGGCAGTGATAAAGAACAGCAGCCAGTGAACTGAAAGCAATGACGCCGCAGACAGGGTGTTTTCTTAAACCGCTGGTCCCAGGAGGTGATCTGTATAAATAATGGTTTTGTTTACTAAAGATGGGACATTTTCAGTCACCAGTGGCAGTGGTGGATATAGTTGTTCCATTACCATGTGATCCATGTTTTGAAAAAAATTTGAAATGCCATACCCTAAAGAGCCGGTAGCCCACCTTTGCTTTTGTCTGCCTTCATTTAGAAAAAAGGTTGTTTATTTGTTTGAGTTCCATTTAAGGAGTACCAGCTGGGTCTGCTGTTAAATATGGTTTGTAAAACAAGCCAGCCCTGATGTTTAACACCCTGACGATCTCTGATGTCTTTTATTTAAGTAATAAATCAGTGTTTAATTTTATGGCATTACGCATTACCCAGGAGAGTCATTTAGCAGGTCCGTTTTAGCGTAGTGATAAAACTTGGAGTAATGGGATTGAAGCTGCCACTTCTGGCAGTTCGTATTGGGCAATACTAGAAGTTTAAGTTCCCTAACATGCATTCAATTTAGATGTAATAGGAGTTATTATATCCCATGTTAATTAAAATTGGATTATTTATTGCAAACACTTATGGAGAACTAGCTACAGAGCTGTGGCTGCACATACCAAATTTGGCTTCCGAAGTGCCAAGCTGTATCTCTTCGAGTCTGTTGTGAAACCAAATTAGGATGAAATTGTAGCTTGTCTTCCACGTCACTGTGGTCGCTATAGTGGCGTTTATGCACGTTTATCGCCTTCACGGTGAAATTGCCATGGATGTAGCCCAGAAAGGAGACGCTTGATGAGGAAACACTCCTGGAAACTCTGAGCAGACTTTTGAGGTCTCTCACAGCCATGACTCTGAATGTAGTGGAGCACAGGGTAAAGGCCTAAATGAACTTTTCTGAATTTCTTCAAGTGTAGTGCAGATGAGCTAATACCCTCATCGTCTCTCCTCTCGCACCGCTTTCCTTTCGTTGCTGTAACACGCAGAGAGCTCACTATCAGCTTGTCAACAGGAAGAACTCCTTCCCCCCATCTCAAGACAGCACGCCGTTAGGGCTGTGTTAGGCTCTGCTCGGCCTAATACGTGACTAACCTCCCCCTGCCAAACACCCCAGTCACAGCTCTGCGTGAGCTACTGCTGACAGAGCCAGAGAGTGGGCTCAGAGTGGTTGGAGAGGTAATGCGGTTGCAGTTGTATGGGCCAAGAAGATAAGGCAACACCTCTCCAGACGTGCAACGATCCAGCAGCAACATGAGAAATAGTAACAGGGCTGTAAAAAAACCCCAAAGAAACAAAGAAACAAATTAGCAATGGCACATAGAAGGCACGGTCAACTCACCTGCTCTGTGGATCAATGTTCAAACTTCTTGTGTAATGGAGGTCAGAGAAACAGGCACAGGCTCAGCAATGTAGGTGATGCAGAGAGAAGCGCTTTTATCTAAAGTTGCATCTGGAGTCTGGGTTGGTCAGGTACCAACAAAAAATTGCAGGCCTGTAGCAAAAACACTGTTGACAACACAAATACCAGATAAATGCTGTTGCAAAGCATTGGTTTCCAACAATTTGCTGTTTGTCATCTAACTACTGTTTTTGTAGCCTCTGACAAGTTGGGGAAATCCCTGGTGTCCAGAAATTGCTGGGAAGAGAGGGACAGCCAGCCAACTTTTAGGAACCTGTCTGAGCAACCAGTAAAGGCACAAGCTGACTTTTCCTTAGCCACATAGCAACTTCCTAATTTTCAGCTACTGCCTGAGATTTAATTTTAGACTCCAAGAAAAACTAGAGTGTTTCTAGTGTTTGTGTCATCTGACAGCTTTTGAAGCAGGAGGTGATTATCACTGAGGCTGGAGAAAAAGGATTGACCAAGGGTGCACAGCAATCATTGCTCCTGAACAGGAAGAAGAGACACAAGTTCCAGTTTTCACTCTAGTGGTTGTACACGAATCATAGAATCATGGACTGATTTAGGTCAAAAAAGACCCTTAAGATCATCAAGTCCAACCGTTAACCTAACACTACCAAGTCCACCACTAAGTCCCAAGCGCCACATCCACGCATTTTTTAAATAACTCTGGGGATGGTGACTGAACTACTTCCGTGGGAACCCTGTTCCAATGCTTGACAACCTTTTTGGTGAAGAAATTTTTCTTAATATCTGATCCAAACATCTTGTTACTAGGGAAAAGAGACTGACACCCACCTCGCTACAACCTCCTTTCAGGTAGCTGTAGAGAGCGATAAGGTCTCCCCTCAGCCTCCTCTTCCCTAAACTAAACAACTCCAGTTCCCTCAGCTGCTCCTCATAAAACTTGCACTCTAGACCCTTCACCAGCTTCGTTGCTCTTCTTTGGACATGCTCCAGCACCTCAATGTCTTTCTTGTGCTGAGGGGCCCCAAACAGAATACAGTATTCGAGGTGCGGCCTCACCAGTGCTGAGTACAAGGGAACGATCGCTTCCCTAGTCCTGCTGGGCACGCTATTTCTGATACGAATTTCTGATGAAATGCTGTTGGCACATTCCCTGTGATATCCGTACTGAGGGAACTGATGCAGTGGTAGATGAATAGGCAAGACATGGAGTTGGTGGACGTGATGAAGAAGCTTGGACAAGAGAAAGCTTCATAATGAGATATACTTTGGAACAAGACAGGAAGAAACAAAAAGCAACAAGACTGAGGGCCATCAGCTTTGCTTCAGAACAAGCTTTTGTTGATGTGAAATATTCTCCCCACAAAAGCTAAGGTTTTCTGCCTGGGTTTTTTGTTTGGCCATTTCTTTTTACTGCTCTGGGCTAACTACTCCTGAGCTTTTCTCTTTTTTTGGTCCTCTCCTTGGTAGCTGACAGGCAGTACTTCAGGCTCAAATGGATAGTGGCCATTAAGGCAGGTACCGGTTTCTCTTCCTCAGCCTTTTTGCAGAAGGCACCAACCTATCAATATAATGACGTATTTGATTAGTACTTTTTACCTTCTGGCCTATGTTTAGGCCCCATACGGAACCAAGACCAGAGTGCTTCTGTTCGTTAAGATAAAATTTAGGATTTGGAGTAGGTATCTCTCTGACAAGCATGTTCACATGCCAAGCTTATTAGAAGACAAGAACTTTTCCTTTTTGCCTTTATTCTGCTTTTCCTTTCTGAAGGGCTGATAGCAGCACTCAGTTATGATGTCTGCTGGCAGCAAGCCCAGCACAGTTGTTCGAAGTCTGGATCCTTTTTGTGCAGAAACCTGTGATTAAGCCACCTTCAAACAGAAGTAACGTCAGATCATGTCAATATCTAAAGCTTTCTATACTTGGTTATTACCCTCCATGGCTAGATGTGACTCTTCATGTTGCCTTTTCAATCATTTTGATTTCTGTTTCCCTCAAGATTAAAACTCATGGGAACAGGAGAAAAGGTTTAATCTTTTACTTTGAGAGGCTGGTCTGCTCAGCAGTAATACTCACAGGAGTTAAGGCAAACAGAAAACTAGGCATTAGGCTTTGCGTCCGGGAGGAAAAGCCATGCTTGCCATGTTGTTATAAAGCTTAAGCAAGCAATCTGCACAGAGCTTTAAAAAGCCCTTCAAAGCTTTGTGTGCGTACAGATTTTTTTCCCAGACTTATAATTCCAATCATCTCTCTCTTCAATTGTGGTAGTCAGATAAAATTCCTTATAACATTAAATAGATTGGATAAGCTGAAGAGATTTTATAGCAGTGGCATATTCAAGTTGTAGAAGGACTAAGAGCTATTAAGGTCAATATACTGTTTCCTGATTTGCATCTATAATTAGTAGCAGAATATGTCCTATCCATTTTAAAGAGTAATCTTATTTATGCAATGAAATACTGGTTCATCTCATTAAAGAAAGGAATCCATCTTGTCTTCAAGTAAAATTTGGCACACATTTCTCCTATTATTGTTTACTTTTGAAAAGCATTCTATTTAGATGATGACAGAGGAGTAAGGGGAGTTTGGTTACCAGATTGCACTAGTCTGCAGATAAATAATCAGCTGATTAAAAAATACGTTTCATTCTTTTTCAAGCCAAAATTTGTAGATGTGTGGATGGGGACACGGACGGACACACACACACACAAAATTCCCACTGATACTCATTTTCAAATCTAAAAAAAAGTGGTAACAAAAGAGGAAAATGCAAAGCTAGAAGCTTACGAAGATGGAAGCTAGACTTTGGCTTACCATCTTGCTTTTGGCAGGGCAAAAAACAAATTACTTTGCAAATAATTATCTTTTAACCATAAATTTATCAGTTGACTTAGGGGATGTTTGCTCTTTCATTTATTTGAAGAATTGATTTAGATGTCACTGGGAATAGAGCAAGAGCAGATAGAATAGAATAGAATAGAATAGAATAGAATAGAATAGAATAGAATAGAATAGAATAGAATAAACTACTGATTTGGTAACCTGCAGCTTTTCTTTCCCTGAAGGGAGAGGCTGATAATACTGTTGCATAGTCAGTGAAAATGTGTGTAGTGCTAAACCTTGGTGTAATGCTTCTAAGTTCCGCTGCCCTTTGATGAGGCAAACAGTGTCAACTGCCATTGAAACTGAAGAACGTGCCTTTGCATCGTGGTGTCTCTTAAAGGAAATAGTGCCGATATGCACTTGTCAAAGAAGACTGATTTTGCTCAGTAAAAATATAACCAGTACTATCATAATAAGTGAAAGCCAAAGAAATTGCATAATTACTCATCGTACAGAGAAACAGAAAATGGCAGGAAAGGTTTAATCTGCAAAATAAGCTTTCAGTCTTTGCTATTTGTGTACTTTTCTCAGTAAATATTTATGGACAGAATTGTTCTTAGGCTACTCATATGAAGACTATGAACATTTTTCTTTCCTTCCTATGAGCGTTTGAGCTTTTCACTGAATCATGACCTCTTTTTTTTAGAAAAGCCAGTCAGCCCTATTCTGAAGCAGGACCTGTTGCCCTCTCTCTGCAGAATTCATACATTTTTAGGTGCAGCTGTAGTAATCCTCTTTGCTGCCACCCTATTCCCCAGCCCCCATTGCCTCAACACTCGCGGCAGCTGGCTTACTGTGCTCAGCAAATGGGAGAGAAAGGACTTTTTTCAGGTTCAACCATTCTGCTAGAAACTCAGTAATGAAATCAGAAATGACAAGGTGAGCTCAGCAGAGACCAAGCTCTAAGATTATTTTTTTGCTAACCCTTTGCTGGCTAACACTTTCATTCACATTCCCAGAAAAATCAAATCTGAATCTATCATTAATTGGTACTCTTTATTCTTCCTGGTTTGTTTGTGCAGGGAGGAGAAGGAGAGGGAGGGAGAAGAAGAAGAGGGGACGTGGGGAGAGAATGACTATCTTTATGTGATGTTACATTATTTGCCTTTGAGAGTGCTGTCACTGGAGAGATATGAGAGTAAGTATTAAATCTAGAGAAAAACAAGAAGACCCTGGATTGCTGACACGCATACATAATAATATATATCAAAACTGTTCACAATATAATAGAACATGGGTGCCAGCTTTTTCCTTCATGGCAAAAAGAGAGTTCTATTTGGTTCCTCCTCATCAGATTTTCTATTTTAACCTGTATTTATTTGTGTTTTGAGCTCCCAAAGAATACGTAGCAAATTCAGAAACAAATGGCTATAAACACAGTACAACAGCAGACCAGGTGAAGTATCGCCAAATCAGAGCAAGTGATGGTTGAAGCCAAATGCTCTGTTCAGTGTGTCCTTAGGCAAACAGCGTAAGATGGCTGAGAAGGTGACCCACCATCACATGCATAGACTTGATATTGCCAAGATTTGCTGTCAGGAGTCTAGTTTACCAGCTGTTCTGTCTGTTAGCGATGACTACACAGGAAACATGCAATGCTGGTTACAGGCTGCCTATTTATAGTCTGAGAAGGGAGGACCAAGATTAGTTTTCATTATAGTGACTAACATGAAGGCTGAGTCTGAGCCAGACCAGCCCCACTTCAGGGTCAAACTGTAGTCGAGGTAATTAGTACAGGCATATGTTAAGTTTACAAGGCGCAGCGCAGCACTATATACACTAACGAACTCCAGCCAAGCTGGTATAGCTAAATGACAAGAACGCTGTGCAATGCAGAGAGCCTGTCTTAGTGCTGGATGTGGGAAGGCTGTGCTAGCCAGCTTCTGTTCTCAACTCACTAGCCCTCCGTCTCAGTGCCTGGATAGGTGTACATGCTCCGGTGGCCTGGGAGCACCCACACAGCTTGAGTGCTTCCACCTCCAGGGTTAGCTCTGGTTTTGTTCCAAGGCATTTCTTGACTCATGTCAACGTTTCCTTAGAGAAACTCTGCATTTGTTTCGCTCCTTCAGGGGTTTTCCTTCAAGAACAGAGGCTGTCATGCAAAAACAAATTCCTATGAAATTAGGTGGTTTCCCTAAATCAGATCGTGATTCACATCAGTTTTTGTGCAGCCAGGTTTTTCCTCCAAGACTGCCTTTTAACTGTATATTTGAAGTCTTGGTTGATCCAATACAAGCAGATTTTGGTCCATTTGTTCCCTTATATGACTTAAGATTGCCATTCACAAAGACTTCCCGATGAAGAGAATTGTAAAATCCAGTGTCAGAGTACAGCTCTTCCCTCTGGCAGAAGAAGAAAGATTTTGTAGATCAAAGCAAAGTACACCTCTGGTGTCAAGCAGCCCAGCCTCTTTACAGCTTGTGAGTAGTTTCTTATTTAGACCAAATACAGACCAAAGCTCTTATTCTTTAGTATAGCCTGAACTCTTTCTCAACACCAAATGCTTGATCTAGTAGCCGTGATAGTAAGCATGACTGTGATGTTCCCTTTCAAAAAGTTTAGGTCTGCCATGGCAGATATTTATTTATTTCTCTGATAAATGGAATCCTAAGAAGCCTTCTGCTTTGAGTTGCGTGATATCACAAGTGATAGAGTGGCCTTCCAGGCTCAAGCAGAGCCTGAGTAAAATTCACCAGCAATCTTCAATGATCAAAGTAATTTATTAAGTTTATTTATATTTATATTGGAAATAAATGTCATAACAAGTAAGGCAACATGATGGGTATCCTGGTCATCACGAGATAATTACTCTCATGCAGGGTTACAAAACACTGTGAAGAAACATTTATTTCTTAACACATAGTGAAATATTTGTCACCTTTGCTTTTTAAGTGTTGATAGATCTTTTATTTATGTATGTATATATTTTTATCCATAAATGATGTTGCTGCATTGGTATGTTGCTATTTGAGCAGGCAGAACAATGTTAAGAATTGTGTTCTCTATTTTCGATATGTTTTGACACTCATTTAATGACTTCACACAACAGCAATGCATTTGGATAATGTGAAAGGTAAGAAGTAAATTTATGGAGAATTACTGTCAACACTTGTATGTTCAAATTCCAGCCAAGTTCCGTACTCTGCTTCAAGAAAAAAAGCTGCCTCTTGCAGCCTAAGATTGTAACCGCAGTTTATGTTGACAGTCCTACAAGATCAAGATTCAGAAAGACCTTATAAAGGAAAAGAGAGAAGACATATTTTCTTCACCTCAGAGAACTTGGACTCTGGAGCCATAAGCCATAAACAACTTTGCCAGGATCTTGTATGATAAGAATGTCAGAGCCAAGAAATTGAATTTAGAATGACTGAATTATGGCACAGTGCCTTTACCACAAGTCATCCCTCCATTTCAGATAAAAATCTTCACTGCAAGGGATTCCTTTTGTATTCTGGACATCTAGTTTTAGATGTGCATGCTTTTCCCTCTTTGTGCCATGCTTTGTAAAATGTCTTAAGGCAGTTTTTCTCTGCAATCTTTTGTTGTTATATGCTATATGTTGTTATATGTTATATGTCACGAGCGGTGTTCCCCAGGGCTCAGTTCTGGGGCCGGTTTTGTTCAATGTCTTCATCAATGATCTGGATGAGGGGATTGAGTGCACCCTCAGCAAGTTTGCAGATGACACCAAGTTGGGCGGGACTGTCGATCTGCTCAAGGGAAGGAAGGCCCTGCAGAGGGATCTGGATAGGCTGGATCGATGGGCCGAGGCCAACTGTATGAGGTTTAACAAGGCCAAGTGCCGGGTCCTGCACTTTGGTCACAACAACCCCATGCAACGCTACAGGCTTGGGGAAGAGTGGCTGGAAAGCTGCCCGGCAGAAAAGGACCTGGGGGTGCTGGTCGACAGCCGGCTGAACATGAGCCAGCAGTGTGCCCAGGTGGCCAAGAAGGCCAACAGCATCCTGGCTTGTATTAAGGATAGTGTGGCCAGCAGGAGTAGGGAAGTGATCATGTCCCTGTACTCGGCACTGGTGAGGCTGCACCTCGAATACTGTGTTCAGTTTTGGGCCCCTCAGTACAAGAAGGACACTGAGGTGCTGGAGCGTGTCCAGAGAAGGGCAACGAGGCTGGTGAAGGGACTAGAAAACAAGTCTTATGAGGAGCGGCTGAGAGAACTGGGGTTGTTTAGTCTGGAGAAGAGGAGGCTGAGGGGAGACCTTATCGCTCTCTACAACTACCTGAAGGGAGGTTGTAGGGAAGCGGGTGCTGGACTCTTCTCCCAAGAAACTAGCGATAGGACGAGAGGAAATGGCTTCAAGTTGCGTCAGGGGAGGTTTAGATTGGACATTAGGAAGAATTTCTTTACTGAAAGAGTGGTTAGGCATTGGAACAGGCTGCCCAGAGAGGTGGTGGAGTCGTCAACCCTGGAGGCGTTCAAAAAAGGTGTAGACGTGGCACTCCAGGGCCTAGTTTAGGAGTCATGGTGGTGTTAGTTGATGGTTGGACTTGATGATCTTAGAGGTCTTTTCCAACATTAATGATTCTATGATTCTATGATTCCTTTACAAGTCCAAATTTCTGGATGACTGTTTAGTAGAGAGACATTTAGCATGGGAAAACCTAGAAAAGGAAGGAAGGCAGGTAGGAGGGCAGGACAGAGGAAGGAAGGAAGGAAGGAATAGAAATAGAGAATGAAAGAGAGAGAGAAAGAAAGAAAGAAAGAAGAAAGAAAGAAAGAAAAAAGAAAGAAAGAGAGAGAGAAAGAAAGAAAGAGAGAAAGAAAGAGAGAAAGAAAGAGAAAGAAAGAATGAGAAAGAAAGAAAGAAAGAAAAAGAAAGAAAAGAAAGAAGGAAAGAAAGGGAGAGAAAGAAAGTGGTAAGGGAAGGAAGGAAGGAAGGAAGGAAAGAAATGGAAGCAAAGAAGTGGAAGCAAAGAAGTGGAAGGCAGAGAAAGAAAGATCTTTGTTTCTTTTTGAGATATCTTTTTCACACTTTGTTTTCTCTTTCACTGCATATTATTTTGGCTGAGATGGAAAAGATTTGGGAAGTAAGCATTGAGTAAATGCTCTCAGATTTGTATAAATTGAGTGTAATGCCATGAACAGTAGAGCTATGCCAGAATGATGTGAAAGAGGTCAGAATCAGATCTCCTGTAGATGTAGAGGGGTGTTTTGCTTTCACAAACCATTTCATCTCCAAAATACTAATTTCCTTTCAATTTTTGAATGAGATTGATTTCCTTGCCATTTTTATTCAAGCCAGAACCAGATTTTTTTTTTTTCTGGTCATTGTTCATACTTTCACAGAATAGTTCACAGAATAGTTGAGGTTGGAAGGGGTCTCTAGAGAAGTTAAACCTTTAACAGAGATTATTTGTACTAGATTTTTTTCGAATGCTAGAACTAATAATTTTCTATTGGGGGGTGCTATGTATAAGTCTTTCTTACATATCTGTAAACTCTGGTTGGTTTAATCCTCATGAAATTCATAAGGGCATATTTAACTTATATATACATTTAAGATGCTCAATCTCAGTGCTGCTACCACTTAAGTCCATAAGAATTTTATGACTAGCTGCAACAGGACTGCAATAGATCCCTTCTTCTCTTTCTGTACAATGACCTATTTAGTCTAAAAAATCTTAGTAGGGTTCTGGTTCAGATTTGCTATTACACTACCTATATTTGCTTGCATCACCTATATGGTATTTGAAGAGTGACTAGTCAATGACTGCTCAAAGAGTGACAGCTGCAATTCTACAGTGAGCTCACCTGACTAACTTTGCCCATGTAACTTTACTCTCTGATTACAGTATTAGCAATGGCACTAATGGTAATGTTAAGACTAAAAAAGGTGGATAAAGGGAGTATAGCCAGGCACAAGGCTCCAGGGGACCACTTAATACAGGAGACTTTTCTTTTTAAACTGAAATTTTGTAAGTACTCTTTCTTTGCATCCTTGGATTTAGAACACTGCTGAGATAGTGTAAGATCTAGTAAGATCACACTAAGATCTCTGGGCACAGTGATAGTCTTAATGAGTTATTTTAAAGGGAAGGAACAGGCAACGAATGGAAGAAAGGCTCAACGGCAGCTGAGTGAGAAGTTTCTCTGCCACAGACAATATAGAAATTAATCATAACATTACTTTTCAAAGACCCTCTTGCAAAGTCTGATATTAGTGACTGAAGGGGAAAAGGCTAGGTCAGCGTAGGCCTATCAAGCAGTATGTCCAGGGCCAGAACACATAATACAGCAGATGTTCTAGCCAAAGCTTCAGTTTATGGCATGGAACAGTACCATAACGTAGACTCCACTGGTTCTTTTCAGTTGCTAGAGCAGTCTAGGACTGGGAGGCCACAGAGGTATTTTTAAGCCCTTGGCTCTTTGGATTCAGCACAGGAAGTCCATCTCTAGAATTCAAATTCTCCACAAATTCTCTTAATTGATGGCCTAGATAGTATAAATAGCAACCATCATTAAAAACCATATGCCTAGAAAATATATTATGGGAAGTTGGACCTCGAATAATGTTACAGTGACATAAAACTGGAGCGGCACCATGAGAGTCAAGATTATAGTTTTACTCCTTAACTGTAGGTTTGATGTACATCTTAAGTATTTCTTAATTTCTGTGGAATTGGGATTGGGACATGAACAAAGGACTCATTGAAAGTATATTTCTATGGGTAAGCAGTAGAACAGCATAACTTTGTATTAGTGCACCTGCTGAATTAAATTAATACTTCAAGCAAATGGTTTTAGCCATAGGTTTCATCAAAGCTCAGAGGACTGTTTCATCAAAGGACCTAGTCATATATTGTGAGTTAAATATTCTCAGTTTTAGTTCAGAAGGCTCTGAAATCCATGCAGTAATAGAAGATCAAGCAAAATAATTTGATGACGTCTGTGAATAACAGGTAATTCTGGAATCAATGACATGAAGAATAGTTAATGTGCTACATCAAGACTAAATTGCATCTTACATTTTAATTCTGAAGAACATTTGCCATTGCAAAAGTGGAGCTGCTCAAGGAGAACACAAATCAGATGGTCAAAGAGCCAGGACCCTGAGGCCAGATCCATAGCCAAACACCAGTGACTTTGAAGCCACACATAGGAACAGAAATGTCACCTTAAGGAGAGAAACTTTCCTCCAGAAATGAGAAAATGTAGAGGGGGAGAGCTGTGTAGAGATTACCCAGCACATCCTTCTTATAAGAAGTCATGCCAGGGATAGCAAATGGGAATGGCAGAAGTAGAAATGGTTAGTGGATCATGTTGTCCACATGGTGTTAGGCCAGTGCAATGGCTCTATGCCTCTACTGAATTCTAGAGTTGCATCTCATTGTCCACATACCTAGCGAAGAATCTGGAGAGCAGAAAGGAGGGGTCTGAGAACTACCCTTTCCTGCAGTTAACCTCCACAGCACAGGGATAAATTTAGTACCACAGAGGAACTGAGCTGTTAAAGGTCATTGTTTTCTTACATTATTGTCCTTGTGCCTTTGCCTTACATCTTGCACAATCACATGCTGAGCATACGGTGGTTATGCAGTATTGCTAGATGGGAATGGTAAGCTATTACAATTGCTTTGCACAGCTATAAACACCCACCAATATCTACAAGGCAATAGAGAATCAGATCCTCATAGTTAGTAACATGGTTTGTGGACAACAGCAGGTTGCTGTATTTAATGTTTACCATTCTGGTATCATGGCAGGGTTCCTACACACTGTGTTGGCTGTGGCACAGGGGTGATCAAGCTGATGTTTGCAGGTCAGTTATTGATTAAAAAAATTCCCTTGAAAGGACACCAGCTTACATGCATCATTAAAGCTCCATCAGCACATTACACAGCTCCAGGTTGTAAACCATGCCAGATCAGGACCTTTCATTCTTTAGATGGATGGAAGTAATGATGCCAAGCAGTGACAGGGTATGCATCGTGATTAGGCATTGTGACCAGGAGGCAAGACTTTTGAAAAATGATCTTCCAAAGAAGATTGCAAGTAACACAGCAGGTGCTGGAAACTTTTCTGCATCACTGAATCTGTTTCATGGACTCTAGCATTTCACTGATAAATGTGATTGCACTTTTCCCCCATTCAGCAAATATAGTGGCTGGCAGAGTAAAGCAAACTTTAGCATCTGTTTTTATATCCATTGATCTACGTCTTGTAAGTGTTATGTCACTTGACAATCTTTATGAAAACAGATAATTTATAACAGCAAGGAGATAAGCTGCTATCCATCTTACTGCAATCTTAACACAGAGAGGGACTGGTGGGAGATGTGGTGGTCAGAGGCTGTCTTGGGCTTAGTGACCATGACATGGTAGAGTTCTCGATTCTAGGTGAAGTCAAGAGCGGGGGCAGCAAAACCACCACCATGGACTTTCGGAGGGCAGACTTTGGCCTGTTCAGGATTCTGGCTGAGAGAGTCCCTTGGGAGGCAGTCCTGAAGGGCAAAGGGGTCCAGGAAGGCTGGGCCCTCTTCAAGAGGGAAGTCTTAAAGGCTGTCCCCGTGTGCCGTAAGACGAACCGGCGGGGAAGACGACCAGCCTGGCTGAACAGGGAGCTCTTGCTGCGGCTCAGGAAAAAAAGGAGAGTCTATCACGCTTGGAAGAAGGGGCAGACTACTCAAGAAGAGTACAGGGAGCTCGTTAGGTCATGTAGAGAGGAAATCAGGAAGGCAAAAGCCCAGCTAGAGCTCAATCTGGCCACTGCTGTACGAGATAATAAAAAATGTTTCTACAAGTACATTAACAGCAAAAAGAGAGCCAGGGAGAGTCTCCCTCCTCTGGTGGATGCCGGGGGGAACATTGTCACCAAGGACAATGAAAAGGCTGAGGTACTTAATGCCTTCTTTGCCTCAGTCTTTAATAGTCAGACCAGTTATCCCCAGGGTATTCAGCCCC
>WAAD01013690.1:43284-73826 GCA_013389945.1 Fregata magnificens
CTGGAGAAGAGGAGGCTGAGGGGAGACCTTATCGCTCTCTACAACTACCTGAAGGGAGGTTGTAGGGAAGCGGGTGCTGGACTCTTCTCCCAAGAAACTAGCGATAGGACGAGAGGAAATGGCCTCAAGTTGCATCAGGGGAGGTTTAGACTGGACATCAGGAAGAATTTCTTTACCGAAAGAAATTTAAATTGGAACAGGCTGCCCAGAGAGGTGGTAGAGTCGTCAACCCTGGAGGCGTTCAAAAAAGGTGTAGACGTGGCACTCCAGGGCCTAGTTTAGGAGTCATGGTGGTGTTAGTTGATGGTTGGACTTGATGATCTTAGAGGTCTTTTCCAACATTAATGATTCTATGATTCTAAGCTGTTTTATGTCCTTCATTACTGACCATAGTACTCAAGTTGATCCCAGATAACAGGGCAGAGACCCTTTCATTTCTAAATAAGCAATTTAAGGCTAGCCTGCATTTGTAATTCCTGAAAGACAGGTACCTTCTACTCAGTATGTTTTTCTGCATAAAGTAGTTTGGGGCTTTAGACCTTGGGCCTGTGTGAAAAGGTGACAAATTCTGTGATGAGATCAACCATTGTCACAGCAGTGGCAGGCATGCAGGACTTTTGGCATTCCAGTAAAAGAAGAGGTGACAAAGGACTGTGAGTGGAGGCCAAACAACCTTCCCACAACTGGAGGAGACAAGGGCATCAGTGGAAGATCACCACCCAAATGCACAGAGACAGTTAACCTTTTTCAGGATCTGACTTTCAGAAAAGATACATGCAATGAACTTCCAGAAGAGAAGCCTCAAGGAATTACTTTGAGTTTGAGGTGTAGTATAGAAATCAAAGAGGTTAAAACCCATAAACACAGTTTTTCAGTTCAAATGTACTTTCTTGTTTGTCTGCATCTGGACATATTGATCTCTTTTTGCCTTTAAAACTCTAGACCCCTGCAAAGCTCCTGCAAATCCTAACAAAGGCAGACCCTCAGCCCAATTCTGCCAGCTTCCCTCCATCTCTCAGGGTTTTTAACACTCCCGTTCTTTAGAAGGAACCAGTTTTAGTTAGATCAGCCAAAATGCATTCCGTTACAATGCTGCAGCCTTCTGGAGTTGAGGTAATTTAAAAAAAAACCCACCTTTTTTTCCTAAAACCTAGCATTTATCCTTTAAAATCTGAATTGTCTTTAATGTGACAGTCACCACAGCAGAGCTAACTTTTCTATTTTGCTAACTCTGAACTCATCTCTAGATGTGTTGATATTCTCAGCCGGTTTTGTTCTGGACTTCCAGACATTTGTTGAAAGATACAGAGCTAGTTTTACCTTGAAAATTGAAAACTAACCTATATTTTTATTTAGCCTGAAAGGGTGTAATTCAGTTTGCTGTTATGCAGTGTTAATACACTCTTCATCAGTTGACTCCGGGATTATTTTTCTTGTGTGTTGTCAAAGGACTTTTCTGCTATTAAGCCAACATCTTGTGTAGCAATTCTGTTTAGTTTATTTATTTTTCCTGATTCATGTTTAGATTAAGTAAATCAGGACACTACCATCTTAATTTTAAATTAAGTAATAATTTACATGCTTCTTTTTAAATGGTATTCTGCCGTGATGTTGATAAATTGTAAACCTGTAGCCCAAGAAATACAATATTGCCATCTCTACTTAGAGTCTATGGATATTGTACCGAGGATGCAAGGCCACAGGCTTGCCAAGGCTTGCACTCTTTTGGCCCCTGCCTCAAGCTTGTTTTACTTGGTTTAGCTGAAACACCATTTTTTTTCTAATGACAGGGCGCATATGCCTAGTTTGTTTTACTTCTGCTTGTCTTCTTATGGCATGAACACATTTTTACATAGATACTAGAAAAAAGTAGTTACTTCATGCAGAATGAGATATTGATGACTAACAATGATGCAATGCAGGGGAATACACATCTGGTGTGATAGCAGTGGCCTTGAAAAGAGGGGACATGGGATGCGGGGCAGAGGAGTACAGGCATGGGATGACACAACACTGGGCGCTGACTGAGAGAGGGGACCCCAGGGCTATAACCAACTCACCAGCAGTCAGAATAATTCAGGACTGAAGCTGGGTGAAACTGATTTCACGGGTATCAAAGAAATCAAAGAATATATGCAAAACTTACCGTATATAGTAAATTATATATACATTAAGTGTAGTAAATGTAGTACAGTAAAACATAGTAAATGTGGCACGGAGTTGCAGACCAGTGAAGAACGAAGGTGTAAATGTGTGTTAGCACAACAAAAACCAACATCAAGCAGATCCTTCAGTGAGGGAGAAGCCACCAGCATTGTAGTCCTCCTAGCAAAGGATTTAGGCTGCTGACAACTTGCCATCCTTGCTCTCCTCTCCCCCCAACACACACATCTCCTGCTCAGACTGCAGCCATGCTCTCAGCCCCACTCAGATTAGCACCATTGACAGAAGAGGGCTTGCTCTGCTTCGAGGTTGCAGTTACACCTTTCAAAATAAGGTACAACTCAGTGCAAGAAACACTGCCAATTTTCTTTGACTTTTCTTTTGTTTCCTGAATAACTTGTGACATTCTTTTTTGATTGGAATATCTTTCCTCCTTCTCCCCCCCTTGTTTCATTGACAATGAAGTTGAATAAAGTCCAACAGCGAATTTGGATTTCGTTAGGGCCAATTCCACTCATGATGCAGATCTGAAGACTTGAATCAAAGCTGTGATTGCTGCTGTACTGATACCCAAACTGCTCTGAGTGTGCATGCATAGATTCCTCTCTCCCAGAATGGAAAAAGAAGAAAGGAAAAAAAACCCTTGATTTGTTGAGCATAATTGTATGGATAATCTCAGTCCATTACTTTGTGGCACAGAACAGTTTTCCATTCACACATCCATCTTCTCTGAAATAAGAGACTATTCTTACATTTTATTCACATAATGGTTTTGATAGAAAATCTGTTTTGCTGCAGATGAGGGCCCTGGAGGTTTTTGGTCTATTGTAATACATAAGAGCTGCCTGACATTGCAGCATTCGTTCTCTAGTGCTATTGCCTAGCAGGGCTAAAAGCACTGACGTCTTTTACAGTTCTGCTATTGCCATTATCCATTTCAATGGGGTTTAAATGTAAAAGTGAAATTGATGGCGTTAAAGCATGAATTTCAATCATGCTAAGAAAGAAGATATTGATGGGAGCTAGCAAGGGAGTTCTGGACAAAAATACTGCAAGGGAGAAGCTGAAAGGCTGATTGCTCTAAGCCCGGTGACTCTGTTTTATTGCCATATGTAAAAAGAGGTCGGTCCATGTTGCATAGCTCAGGATGAGGTGAATTTGTCCTCATCATTATTATGGCAACCATCACCGGCCTCCTCCCTGAGGTGGGACTTTGTAGAAAAATCTTCAAGTCTTTATTCAGCTTTTTATCTGAGATTTAAGGTGTCCCTTCTCATTAATCTTTGTAGTCAGGGTGATTTCTTGTGGCTACAGACTATCGTGCTTCTTGTAAAAATCATACCTTTGTAATTACAGTGCAGCATTCTGTCTGAGACTGAGTCTTTATGGAGCAGTAGAAGAGACACTTTGTACCATACAAATTATAAAGAACAGAGAAACTCAGAGTTAGCAAAACTAATGAGAAAGAGGTGAGGCTGTTTTGCAGGAGCTTAATGAGTTGGATTTTAATTTCCACAGCAGATAACCAGAGCTGTGAGCAACCTTGACACAAATTGAAAACAGAATCACAAAGTGTTACATGGTCCATTGAAATGCCTCTGGCACAACTATTGCTCTGACCCCTGCTTGGTTCAAGACAAACATCCATGACAGAGTTTCTTCTGGGGCTGTGATCAGCTTTTCTCTTGCCTGCCTCTGCATGCCCCATGTCCTAAGGCTTAATGCCATCACCAAGAAACATGCAACTTTGTGAGAAACACAGCCATATTTTGGGGATCTCCACATTTATCTTGCATTGCAAACAACTGAAGAGGCTTGTCTGGTGTCTTGATTAATTTATATTTGTGCTTCCATGACAGCAGCATGCTCTATACCTGTTTAATTGGTTTAAGTCAAATTTAAACGCTAAGCAAGTTTAAAACAACAGAGCTGTACAACAGAGCTGTGGTCTTGATGACACAATTATAGATGAGGTTACAAAGAAGAAAATAAAATTAAAATGTTATATTTCAGACTATACTCTACAATAAAAGTCCTCCTTAGCTCTTATGGTATTTTAGCTATCTGGAGGGAGAAAGGGCAAAGAAAGGGATGGTGTGTCTATGAGCACCTCTTTCTTCCCGTCTTCAAAATAGGAGCCCTTCTGCCTTCCCCATCTTAATGTTTCCAAGCATACTGCGTCCCTGAAAAATGCTATCCCTCCTAGCTTGAGTGACCTTCTTATGAAGCAGAACATTTCTTGTACGACTTTCTCAGTCATGTCCCATAAGCATACCATTTTGTAAGGTCCAGTTACTCCTAGGCAATAATCACGACACAATAATCATTAACAGGATCGATTACAAATTTAGCATTTAGAGTGTTCTTTCTAAATAAACTCCCTTTCCCACCTCCTATTAGTTTGGTATCCCTGCTGCCATAACATCTACACTGTGGTTTAAGTCCCAGTCCCAGTTTCCTCCATCTACCGCTTGCTCAGCCTAAAGTGGGAGAAAAATGCCTATATGATCAATATGTTCAAACCAATTGAGGAAAGGAGTGTGATAATGTGGCAAAGAAATTTTAGTGACTGACAAAGGTTGCTAGCAAGCAACAATAATAATGTGTGTGAAGTGGATTTTTATTCAAGATTTCCTTAGGCAGCTGCTTTCTTATCAAAAGATACCGTTTTATGATAAAAATCATTATGTATGTTTAGCAAAACATTTCCATTGTACTCTTAATAAAATGTCTTTTTCCCCTGGAAGTGTTTTGAGATGAATGTATACCAATGTGCGAAAACATGATTTTATCTTTATAGGAATTTGTTATGAATAGTCTTTGAAAATGTCTCTGTCAAGCTGCAGGTTTTCCCATTCAATATCTGCACTGTTTGTATTTATCCTCTCATCAGTAGCATCTGCAGCCAAGGCTTTCTGCAGAGCCAAACCACAGCATTTCAAATGAAATGTAAAATGCTTAGTGATGGACCTCTTCAGTAGACTAGATGTAGCACTAAATAAAAATGGATTGATTTTGTTTCAACAAAATGGTGACATGCATTTCAATAGGGACCCATCCACTTATCTGGCTCTGTAGTTGAACTCAGTAATTGTAGCCCTACCTGTAAGTGTACAGTGGTGATAGTTTGAAGTCTTAGCCATATGGCTGGACCCTGTTGGACAAACCCACAACAAATACCAGTCCTAGAAACTCTGAAATCTATATTTTACTTTAAAAACTAAGAAAGTGAAATCTTACCCTCTGACTATACAAACAAATGGTCACATCATACAACTGAAAATTAATTCCCTCTAAAGGCAAACCTGCACTTTGGTTATGTGCTGTCATGGTTAAGGATTTAACCCAGAGTGTCCCAGCATTGCAGACTGAGTCTATGTTAAATTACATTTAATGATTTCAAGTTTGCAAGATAATTAAAAAGATATAAATAAAATATTACAAAATAAATGGCTGTTTCATATAGCAGCTCCTACTCTTATTTACTTAATTGCAATAGTAATGACAGTAATATGCTGTGTTGCAGTGGAGGCTACTGTTAAGGGACTAGGGTCTCATTGCACCAGGACTTGACAAAATAAAGCAAAAATATGATCCTTTCAACAAAGCTGTTGTCAATGCATCAGTGGATGTGATTAGTTAAGATAGGTGTCTAACTTGTAGTTCTTGAGCTGTGTGAGGCTCATAGAAGATGTAAGCATGGTGCGAACGCAGGACTTGGATGCAGTGACTGATGGCTGGATGATGCTGGCAGGAAGGCTGGTCTGTAACCAGCATCCCCGGTCAGAGGAAGAAGCCTGACAGCAGAGCCCGTTGCAGCCGCACTATTTGGCTGGATGGTGACACAGCTGCATACTCATCCTGGTGTCATTTGGGGTAGTGAGGTGGTTGGGGAACCTTTTTTGCTGAAGAGATATTTGTCTCCATTAGTACTTGAATTTCATGGTTCAAAATGTGAGTAGCTGTCACAGCTCTTTTGCTTGTCATGTGTTCTTTGTTTGTTGGGCTTATAACTTGGGTAATATTCAGAGAACATAAAGCTAGGGGACCTAGCTATTTAATTTATAAATACATGCAAGCATTTCTACAAGGGTATTCAGAGCAGCTAAATTAAGTCCTTAACAAGGTTTTCATTAATATGTTCCTGACTTTTTGTCTAAGTCCTGTTTATTTCATGTGAGTTTATTCAGCAAGTAGAATAAAACCTGTTTTGAGAGTCTGCCAGCATCCAGCATATCTGTGGCTCCTGGGAGAAGGAAATGTAGCTGTCCAGGTACATCTGCAAGTGGGAAAGTATATAATCTGTACTAACAGATTATTGACAAAGCACTCATGCACCTAGACCATAAGCAACCCTAATATTGAGGGAGCGCTCTGAAAAGTGAGAGATGGAAAGAGACCTGAGACCATGAATGAAAATAAAATTCTAGACCTTTTTTATCTGTGTTGCTTTATCACTGGGTATGTTTTCAGAGAAAGACCCTGCAATTAATTAGCAGACTTTTCTTGCCCAGGCTTGTTTATGATATGAAGATTATTGACATTTATATAGAAATCATTAATAATAATCAATCTGGAAATTACCAGTTTGTCTAAATAGGGTAATAGTAATACATGTTGAAAAGCAGCTGACCTAGCCTAACTGGTTAATTCACAAAGATATATATCTTGTGTTATGAATGCCCATTTCATTCCCTTTTCACTGCTTACACATGCATGTACACACATACACACAAAATCTCAGTTACAACTTTCCTCCTGGGATGCATTAAAGTAAATGGAAAGCTGCTTCTTTTCCCAAAGCCTCTCATTCTGCATTCTTGAGAGAGGTAGAATTAAATGGAGGGAATGGGATAGAAATATGGAAGGCAATAGTATGCATGTATTTAAGCCTAAAGCCTTCTTCTGTTAATTCAGATGTTCAATTTAAATTTGAATAGAGATTAATAAATTACACAAATTATAACACTTCAGACGTGGGTGTGGGCCAGTGATGTTATATGTAAGCAGTGTTGAGCTTCTGGAGCTTCAGCATGCTCATTCATATTCATCCAGTGCTAACCAGAGAAATAATAGCATTATCACCTAGTTCAGTAATCAAATAATGGAAAACCGATCTCCGGGAGTTTTGACTGGAATGGAAGGTAGTTTCTTCTTGTGTTTATTAGCTGGAATACTAAGGACTCAGCTGTGGTAAGTTAAGGAGTGATATTTTAATAAATTTCTGAATCTGGATACATAAGCATGAAAGTAGAATTACCTGTTTCAGTCTCTCATTGGCTTACCATATCACCTATATCTTTTTTTTTTTTTGTCTTTGCAATGTAATGCTATCTTGCACAGAATGTTGACTGGCATGCTAGCTAAAGTACTGTTATAGTTCTTGAATATTATTAATTATTACATTTCTGCAGTGGAAATGTATTAGGGGACTATTACAGGCATATGTTAATTGTGTCTGTATTGCTTAGCTTCATTGATTGGATTTTTCCTGTGTTATATATTAATAGACTTCTAATAGACATGGCTACATTTTCAGAAGAAATGGGTATAGTTGTGTAGAGTAAATTCGAAGACAGATAAGTTATACATGAGGCAATGTATGAAAGCAAAACATGTGCCTGAGTCACCAAATTAGTGTTTTGCCCATCTGTCTGATCTCCCATAAATTCAGTGTTACTATACTAACCATGTAGTAGCAACACATTGGTGTATGACTGAATATGATAAAAATAGGAACTTGAAAATACCATTAACTTGCTCTACCTTCTGAAACCTGACCTCCCATATCCAGAAAAACAAAAAGAAGGTAGTAGAATCAAGGTGTCTGGGGGTTTTTTCAGTGTAGACAACAGTGTAGCACATAGTAACATGAAAAGCTTCAACTTTTCGGGCAGCTTTGAGGGAGCACTGAAACATACGTATTTCCTGTCTATGCCATCCAGGGAATTACTGGAACGCAGCTTCTTTTGTTACTTCGTCATCCTACCTTCACTTCTCCACCTTCCAAGGGGAAATCAGCGCAGACATCTCTTTCTATTTCAAAACATCAGCCTCGGACGGAGTGTTTCTTGAGAATCTGGGGAACACTGACTTCATCAAACTGGAGCTGAAATGTAAGTATGTGCTTCTCATCACTCTTCTTGGCACCTGAAGTGGGTTCGTGTCAGATATAGTAGGTTTCAAGGAATGCGTATCATTCAGTAAAATGTGTAAGCTCACTAAATTCTGCAAAAACTTCCAAATCAAGCTGCTTGACACATTTTCAAGTTGCCTTACATGGGAGGAGCACTTGAAGTATATTTGGATTGTTTATTGAGGGGAGGAATACAAAGAAGGATAGAACTGGTAACATCAGTTACAACAATGACACTGACCTGAAAAGATTTTTCAAAATTGCATGCCAGATTTATTTCTTTAAAGTGTGTGTCTGCAGCTGCCTGTGCTTTTCTATTTTATCTCACTGTTGTTTGGAAATAGGGGAAAGAAAAAAAAAAAGAGACCATCCCCACAGCACCGTAAGGAGCCAGAGCTGAAAACTTGCATACGACATTTAAAAGCCCTCAAAAATCTCATAGAAATAAATCTTTATCAGTATTACCTGTTAATAAAATCATTGATCAAAAAAAGAGGACATATTGATATCAAAAGGCAAGTTAATTTTATTACTTAAACCATTTTTAATGGCCCAGGGGCAAACTTTCCCTCAACCCAGTTTACCCGGTCATAAACGGGAGTGGTGACAGGCCTGCTGTGCTATGTGTGGCTGTTATTACAGCCTTGAGCAGCACATTACAGTAGCAGGGTTACATGAGCGCAGCAAGCTGCCCCCCTGCACTCCAGCACCGGGAAAAGCATTTGTGCTTCCTTTTGCTGCGGGAGCTACTCATGGATGCCAAGGACCCAGCTCTAAATATTGATGCACCAAATTCAGTGTCAAAAGTCACTAATGCTGAAAGAGAGTAAATTGTTTGCATACCCCAAATAATCTATTTGTATGCAGAGTCAATGTGATTTACATGTATGCATCTAATTTTAAAACAAAAAGCCATTTTCGACACTTCCCAAAGTCTTAACACACAAATTAGAATGTGGAAATTTAGAAACCACCAGGAGGCCCCTTTAAAATGTAATTAAATTTCCCCTTTGGGTAAGAGTAAAGTGCCAGGTTCGAAGTGGTGACAGCTTCTTTCCGTCTTTCTACAAGGAGTTTAGCTGATGTTGCTTAATCCCAGTTTTCTGTAATCTGCAACTGGTGCAAATCAAAATAGCTCCTATTGAGTCACAGGGAATAGTCTCGTTTGTATTAACAAGGGGCACAGCCCTTTAATAATAAAGTGGCAGCTATTTCTAGTCTCACTTTGAATTTAAGTAGTAGTTACAGTCAGCTGAGGTGGGCATCTGCAGAGTTTCTTGCTCTTCTAATGTATGGAAGGTGTTCTCAGCCACTGTAGTTATCAGACCAGTCATGCTGTTCACTTAGCTAAAAGGTGACAATAACAGTGAATAAAGGTGACTTGGCAGTAAATATAATTCTTTTGAAGTCAATAGAGTTTAAATAATAATCATGCCGCAGTGGCTCGCTGAATAGGTGCACCAGTTCAGAAAGCATGTGGCAGCATACCCAGAATGTCATTAAACAGGAATTTAATTTTAAGCCTATGCTTGAGATCCACTGACTTTGCTGTGATTTGGCATATGTATCAATTCAACTTCTGCCTCATGTCCCTGAATCTAAACCTTAGATTACAAATTCTCAATGGTAGAAATTGAAACACCATCTGTAAAAACAGTCTATAAGGTCAAACCTACTATTGCTGTTTAAAGTAGTAAAAAACTCTTGATTAAATTTATGCTGACTGTATTTGCTAAAAAGGACAAAGCAGTTCATTCGATATCATTGCACTCACTCTACCCTTTCTTTCCTGGAAACTATTGCTTGAAATTTTCAGAGCCCCAGAAAATAGGCCTTTCTGTGACTTGAATATTCTACCAGTCATAGCTCAAAAAGAGTTGAATACTGTGGTTTTAGTAACAAAGAGAAACTCATTCTCCTTTCTGAATTACGCATTTATTTAGTGAATGGTTGTTTTATACAGTTTTCATGTTTGTTTGTTTCATTCTAGTCTGCACTTATGTTTTGTTGGAATTCATTCAAATGAAAAGTAGTTTCAGGATTTCATAAGTTCCTTACATGACTTACAATAGACCCTGCTGCTTCTTAAAAGTTTGCTTCCCCTTTTCAGAAGTCCTGTAAAATTAATATATGAATTTGTTTCTTAACAGGAACATAAAGTTAAGTCAGTAAGGCAATTACAGAATTACCCCTAAACCCTCAAGAAGGTTTCCTTTGGCAAGCTGCTTTCTAGCTAACCCATCAAATTCTCTAGTAGAGCAGCTATTTTGTATTAAAGGTTTTTGCATCATGGCAGTCATCACATATGTACTGCAAGCTGCTGCCCTTCAAACAGTGGGTGCGTTGCTTTTGTCTGTTCATTGCCTTCTCATACAGGTACAATTCTCATTGAAGAAGAATAACTTCCTACAAAACCTTTCCTTGATTTTTACAATTCCAAAAGGAAAATGTTGAAATCAGTGTCCTGCCAGCAGACACTGCAAATTCTTTTTTCTTCTTCCCCTATGTGTGAAATACCTGTGTATACTTGTAATATATGGTTAGTGAAGCGTAAGCTTAGCTCTACAGACTAGGAACTGAGAGGGTCTACAATATCCAGTATTTTAATCAGCTTGCTGCACTTGGTGAATGCATTAGGGAAACAGTTTGGTCTATAAAAATTCTTAGCTTCAAGTCTTTGGAAAGGAGTTTGCTATTGCATGTTTTATTCTCAGCACAAGAGCTGTCACTAGGAATGCTTATTAAATTATTTTATTGGTGTGCTGTCTTGGAGCTTCTTAAGGTCTAACAACTGCGCAGGTTATTTCCTAACTCTCTAGATTTATAAGAAAAGGAGGTGGAATCTTGCAGTGTCTTGAAGAGTAACTCCGTGTGTCTTCAGCCAAGCCCAAGACTGCCATCTCTGAGGAGAGGGGGAATACAGGAAGGAAGGGAAGAACGTGTTTCTCTGATTTAAGAAATAGCTTTTCCAAACAGCAGACAAGGAGGACTGTCATGAATAAAACAGTGACAAAATTACTGTGAATGTGGCTGAAGTCTTTGGTTATTCCATTTAGCAAGCAGCTCCTCTGGCAGGCTTGTACTTGTTGCCATTCATGGAACAGTTGGCAGACATGTAGAATTACCTGAAGTCTCTGTTTTTACATATATCAATAAATCTACAGAACCCCGTTGTTTTTTTAGCTGGCTGGTCAGCTGGCAATGACTAGGGTTGCTTAGAAAGGAGGTAGTTGGATAAGGTATAAATTTTTCTGTAAAGCAGTGCTCCAGAAACCATGTGTCTCTGATCAAAACTTCCAGATGTTTTTAAAATTAAAAATGTTTTTTAGAGAGAGAAAAAAAAAGATGTTTTCTCTTTTAGAGCTTTCCTATGCAGTTTTGGGAGGGTTTAACCTAAATTCCAGGCTTCCTATAAAAACACCATTGAGAACACCATTTTTTCCTTTATACTAGCCCCCTTCTTTAACCTTGACCTACCTTTTAGGACCCAGAGCTATATAACCTGCTGTCTACAAAGCCTGCCAGGGCTGTCTCAGACAGTTCCTTGTCAGTGCCTTTCTGTCCTGGTTTTGGCTGGGATAGAGTTAATTTTCTTCCTAGTAGCTGGTATAGCACTGTGTTTTGGATTTAGGATGAGAATAATGTTGATAACACACTGATGATGTAGTTGTTGCTAAGTAGTGCTTACACTAGTCAAGGACTTTTCCAGCCTCCCGTGCTCTGCCAGGTGCACAAGAAGCTGGGAGGGGACACAGCCAGGACAGCTGACCCAAACTGGCCAAAGGGATATTCCATAGCATATGACATCATGCTCAGTATATAAACTGGGGGAGTTGGCCAGGGGGCAGCTACCGCTGCTCGGGGATGGCTGGGTGTCAGTCGGCAGGTGGTGAGCAGTTCCATCACTTGTTTTTCCTGGGTTTTGTTCCTCTTTTTATCTTTTGTTGTTTTCCTTTTCATTACAATTATTGTTGGGGGTTTTTTTATTTTATTTTACTTTATTTCAATTATTAAATTGTTCCTATCTCAACCCATGAGTTTTTTTACTTTTGCTCTTCAGATTTTCTCCCCCATCCCACCGGAGGGGATATGGTGAGCGAGCGGCTGTGTGGTGCTTGGTTGCCAACTGGGGTTAAATCACAACACTTTCATAAAAGCAATCCACCAAAAAGTTTGAATATAATTTTGAGGAGCTGTTTGGCATCTTTCTCAGAGCCCCTCGTCTGCTCCCCCAGTGTGTACCTGAAAGCACCTATGAAATTTAGTGTCCACTCTCCATATAACTATACTGTGTATGTGCAGTAGAGCTGGCACTTGCTCTGAGAGGTGGTAGGGAGTTGGCTATAGTATGCAGTACTCCTATGAACTGAAATAAGCTGTGTGGCTCATCAGATACACTTACCTGCCGTAAGACACCCACCCACTACTGCTAACCAGTTTAGCTGGCCATTTCCCTAATTCATCCTTTGCCTTTACCTCTGTCCCCATGGTTCAGAGGTCAGGAGCAGACCTAGCACGCATGAAACAGAGATGAAACAGCAGCCTGTATGTTGGCCAGCAGCAGCATGGATCCTGCAGGCCTTCATAAGCAATCCTAATGTTCTTTTTTTTTTAAGTACTTCAGGACTGAATGTTGCCAAACAAAACATGCCAAGAATTTCATTTTAAATTCTTGAAGACTCTCAGCTCCCCTCCCCATTGAGTTCTTCCTTGCAGTCACTCCTCCCTGGAAATAGTAGCTTTGCATAGCAGAGCCCAGCTAGAGCCATCGAGGTGCAGGGAAATAGGCCTCCAGGGTCCTAACTTGAAACTCTGCAGCAGGCAGGGGGTGACCTAAAATCCGGCTGAATGTCAACGTATCTGACTAGGGTCAAATGAGCGAGAGTATGGGTTTGTACATTTATGACATGTGGGTTGAAGACTTCTGAGAGCTATGACTGTGCAAATCCAAGTATTTCATACCTGTGAGGTGTTTGTCAAATAGTCCAAATTTGAATTTTCTGATCAAGAGAAATCTCAAGTTTTGGAAGAGATGTATTCCTGAAAGCAAATTCTGGAAGGGACATACTCCTGAGAATCTGGGAAGAAGCATTTATCATCACTGGTTTGTATCAGATTCCCAGGGCTGTTGCTCTAGGAAGCCAGTGGTGAATTAAACTGTTTCCAGAAAAGTCTCTTAATGACACTGTCATATTATTCTAATGGAAAAGATATTCTGCGCACTTCTGTAGGTCCTCTCATCCCAGCACCTCCAAGCAATTTACAGACACTAATGAATTGTGTGTCACTGTTACTGTTCTGAAGTAAATAGCAAGTCAGTTTTGCAACAGAAAAAAAGATGAGGCTTAGAGAGATAAAGGTCGGCTTGTGTTTGATCCTGGCATGAGCATGTAAGACAGGAAGGAGCTTTCTTATTAATTTATTGTAGAAAGCTAGAAATATTTACGACCCCTACATTCAGAGATGTCACTTGGCTGATAACCCCTGCAATGCTAGCTGCCCTAAAGTCTCCTCCAAGGAGTGATCAGTGAACTTGGCTGCTGTGAAAGGGATTACATGGAGTAGCTTGCTAATGAGAGCAGCGTTATGGGTTCATGATGGGTCTACTTGCTCTGTGGGCAAGGAATACTGACAGCACTCTAATACCTAACATTTGCACTTGAAAAGTCCTACATTGCTTCTTGTAGTTAGCTGTTTCTAGGCTACTTAGTTGAGACATCAGTAACTTCTCCAAAATCAGACACAAAGCAGTGACAGACCAGGGACCATGATTCCCATTGCTGTTTGCTTCTGCCCAGACAGCATTCGTTCCTCCAGACTGAATGCTCTGACACATGACTGATTAATATATTTTCTTACAAATTTTAATAACTTCATCACTTCTTTCTCCAGAGGGATCCTAAAATGGAATTCTACCATATCAATGAGTTTTCCACATGATACTCTTTAAATTCCCATATGTTAATGTAAATGCAGCTTACATTTTCCACTGCTTTATCTTTCTAGCTAGCTAGGGAAACCAGTGTGACCTTCATTGTTTCTTTTAATTGAGTCGTTATTTTGCTTTCCTAGCAGAAGGTCACTTTTTTGAAAAACAACCCCCTAGGAGACCATGTTGCACTAGCCACACGTCAAAGAATGCATAGGACACTGAGGAATCTCTTCATCCCAGGGGCCAGTAAGAAGTTATCAAATTAAATGGAAAAACATTAAATTTCTTCAGGGAAATTTTTGACCCAAATATTTTTACAACAATATTTGCAAACTCTCATCCTGTTCCAGGACAATATGAAAGTTACAAACAAAACCCCCCCTAGTCTGAAGAACTGGAAGCGCCATTCTTTTAAAGATAAGATTCCTTTTCAGATGAGGTACGTGATGCAGAAAAGCCCGATATTCAAACAGGGCAATTTATGGCCCGTCTGAGAAGGCCAGTTCCACCTGTATCCTTGCTCCTAATTAGCAGATGGGGATAGATGCCCAGGCTGGCATGTGGGAGCAAGCCAAAGGCAGCAAATAAACATCCCAGCTGGGGAACTGGCTAAAAGTGACCAGTAGAAAATCCTAGGCACAGAGCTGTGGGGAAATTAAGGCCATCAGTAGCTCTTCTGTAACTGGCTTGGACTCTGAAAGGGTATAGGTTGCTGGGTACAGGTTGCTCTACTTTGGTCTGCCTGAATGTCGGTATGGCATTCGTGGCCCTGCACTGCACAGTGCCGTACAGCATCCCCTCAGCATTACCCCTCTCCTTTCAAGGGTGCTGGGATGTTTTTCTTGTTGCCATAAATGCCACTTTAATAGTCATTTTATGCACAGTGTCTTATAAATCAGTTACAGCTCACATAAAGTTAAATGTGGGAACTGGTTGGCATTCAAAAGGCAGAGTTCTCCCTAACTTCGGTTTGTATTGCACTAAATACATGCAACACATGGAAAACCACTGCTAGCCCTACCACCCACTAGCTCATCTCAGGTCTTTGCCCTCGTTTCCAGTCTACTTTCTGTTACATGCTGAAACTGCATATGCTTTGTTACCTTCTTCATGTATGCTGATCTTTTTCCTGCAGAAAGTAAATATTTACTGTTCTGTGCAAAATTACCAGATGTCTTAGGCATGTGACAGGAATGGACCTTCTGGGTCCTTGAATTTAGATCCTCGCTGTCACAGACAACCACGATGCATAACCCATGTCTAGCTCCCTAAATTTGTCCAACTCTCTATTGAAAATAGTTTGAATTTTTGCCAGGTGGACAACTGTTTCAGACTTTCACAGCTTTGTTGGTTAGAAATCTTCTAATTCCGAACAGTTTTATTTGCATCTTTTGTTTATAGCCATTCATTCTTGTTTCAGTATTGTTCTTTGGCTGAACTAATTATTTTCCCTTCCTAGCATTTACTCTCCCCTTGTGTATTTATGGAGCAATCATATCTTCTCTCAGCTTTAATTGCTATGTTAAGCAAGACAAACTCACGTCATCTCTTCTCATAAGATATTTTCTCTTGTTCCTTTTTCTTGTTATGCTAATAAGGTTGTCCCTACTCAATTCACCTTGAATTCTTCTTTCTTAAACACAGGTAATCAGAACTATCCACATTAATTCTGATAATGGTTTATTAGTGTCTTGTACAATCGCATACCCTGCCCATGCATCCTAGGAATTTTTGGCCGATCACACTGGGATCCCGTTTGTTATGTATAATTTTCTGACCTTGCCAACACTGTGTTACTGGCAAAAAAAATTTAGACATATACTGACTTCTTCTGCAAAGGTATTCATTATAATACTAAGTATGACTTGACCCAAAACAAATCAGAGGTCCTTTACTTTTCTGATGACCCATACTTCATCTATGTCATCAACAATCTGTGCAATTTTATTTTCCATTTCTGCTCTTTTTGGAAGAAAATCAAATATGCTAGATGTGTAACAATTCTTCCAAAAATCAGAGATTTTTTTAATCAAAGAAGGATATCCATTCCATTGGTTTTGTTAAATCCTTTATATGCTTTCATATTCTTTGTGTTCTGCCACACATTAGAAAGTGATGTCTGCTTCCCTTACTGGCTTTATGTGCACTCTTACCTTGCTCAACTTCAAGGTAAAATCTGGGCACTAGGTCATTAAACTAAGTAACTCCATTAGTTTACATTTTCTTTGTAGTTTCCTGTAATTTGAAATAAAAATTCACATGTAGAACTGAAGTCAACAAGCTGATACATAAAGACTTTCTCCTCCTGCTACTCTTTGAAGTGACTGTGTGACTTCTTGCATTAGTTCGTGTGGTAAGTAGTAGCAGGCTGCCACTTTGAGTTCAGTTGACTTCTCCAGCCCAACTTTGTCACTGAGGTTTCTGTTTTAACAGGGTAAATGGCAACATGTTCCAAAACAAACTAGGAGGACAAGCTTCCTCTCTTCTTGACAGTAATGACCGAATTTGGTTTACTTCATGACTGGATGTGTCTCCTCCTGAAGACAACATGACAGAGGCTTTGATACTCAAAATACCTATTCAGCTGCCCCCTAGCAGGAAGTATGTGCAGTCTGTATCAGCCTAAATTTTCCAAAGGAATTTCCTCAAGATGTATCCTCTGGCATGCCCAGATGTGCCTACATCTATGTAACACCTGAGCAGCACATGAAGAGCTCTGGTTTCAGTGGAATAGGCACTGCTCTGCCTACCTTACATGGCCAGACTTGGCAGGTGTTCCCAGTGCATTCCTTTTCTCTGCCCGCATGAGTTTCAGATATCTACCTTCCACTGCATCTGTGGATGCTCTGATCACTAGATTATGAGGAAACAATGAATATCTCAATCTTTTCTTCACCACTTTGCAGAAATAATGGCATTCTTAATGAGCCATGGAGTGAAGGAAGGGATAGACCTAGTGGCTAGGAGACCCACCTGAGGTGCAATTTTTTTTTTTTCCCAAAAAAATATTTTAATATTTTAAAATGTTCATCTCAGCAAAGGAGAAGGGTGTGATTTTGATAACGTCCTGCCCATGGGACTAAAATGAATCTCAACAGCTCTTTCAGTAAGTAAATAGCCCACACAGTCTCTGCAATCACAGATTCACACAGTCACAGTGTGGTTGAGTCTGGAGGGGACCTCTGGAGGTCATCTGGTCCACCCCCCTGCTCCAGACTTTCTCCTTGATCTCTGGAGCCTGGGACTCCTGAAGGCTGGTCTTGCTAGTAAAGACTGAGGGAAAGAAGGTGTTCATTACCTCAGCCTTTTCCACGTCCTGTGTCGCTAGGGCCCCTGCCTCATTCAGCAGTGGGCCCACATTTTCCCTAGTCTTCTTTTTGCCACTTAAGTAGCACTTAGGTACGTACAGAAGCCTATCTTCTTTTTGCCCTGCTCTCTCCTCTCAGGATCCTGAACTCCACCATCTCATGATCACTCCAGCTGGTGCTGTCTTCAACCTTCACATCCCCAGCAAGCCCCTCCTTCTTGTGAGTGTAAGGTCCAGCAGAGCATCTCTCCTCATTGGCTTCTCTTTCACTTGCATCAGGAAGTCGTCATTGATGCTCTCCAGGAACCTTGCTTATCCTCTGCTGTGTTGTCCCTCCAACAGATATTGGGGTGGTTGAAGATCCACATGAGGACCAGGGCCTGTGAACATGAGGCTACTTCTAGCTGTCTAGAAGATCTCATCCACTTGTTCTTCCTGGTCAGGTGGCCTATAGCAGACACCCACTATGCTGTCACCCATACCACTCTGCTCTTTAGTCCTTACCTTTAATCCTAATCATCAGCATCGTCCCCTACATTGAAACACTGTGAGTGAGGATATCTGAAATGGTCGAACCAAGCTGCATTGTTTCCTGAGGCTCTATGGCCTGAATCCAATGGGTCTTCTGGTCCTAATTCATTTAGATGCTTTTGAGAATCTTTCTTCTGAGTGTTCAAACAGGGTCTTGGTACTCTGTAAACTACTTTTTTTCTTTGAGTTGGACTTTTTAGATAAAGTGTTGGCAATTGCTTAGTTAGCCTATTGAAAGTCTAAATTATTCTTTATTGTTTTCACCAAAGCAATTCAGTTTTAAAGTAGAAAAAGATTTTCTGTGACTAAATGATAAGACTTAATGGAAGAGGAGGTGTTTTTAATAATAATACAATTGTATCCATGATGCTTCAAATATTTATGCACATGTTTAATTCAAATGATGTCAATAGATGATTGTGAGTCAAGTGAATATAATTTTTTTCTCTTTAAGTGTTTGCGAGAACATGATAATGTGGTAGATGCTAAATGTTCATATAAAGTTTTGGCCACAGATTTTCCTAACACTTTGCAGCATTTAATCATGGTTTAAATGCTAGTTTAAAAAAATACTGATTTAAATCATGATGAAAATTAATTAATTTTTAAGTCACTCTCGATTCAGTCTCTGTCTCTCTACCCTGCCTTGCTACAGTTGTTCTGAGGACAAGGAAAACGAATATTTCTTGTCCCGACTTTTCATTCAGAAACCTTGCACACAAGTATAATTTAGAAGAAAAGAAAAAACATTCATGTAAAATTTTGTTAAAAAGCTAATAAAACAGTGAATCTATTTTTTAAGAGCATGAAGGCAGTTACTATCACAAGACTGCCATTACACTATCTTGCAAAATTTAAGCTGTTCATATCCTCTTGATCTAAACATCTTGACTTTGTTTTTAAGATAGAGCTTGGATCACTGTAGTGCATCTTGTCTCTACTCATGCACTGCAGACGGCTCTCTATTAGTATGAATTCTTAACAAGAAATGTTTTATACAGTCATAAATCCTTTCACTCACCCTTTTATGTTTTCCACTGTTACAGCAGGAAATAGGAGTGGGTCTCCTGTTGGCTTTACATTTCATGAGACTCAGGCATACAGTGAAGCAAAGTAGTTAAGAAAAGGTGGCTAAACCAGGCAGGTCCCTCACTCACATACCAGTCAAAACTCAGCCCTTACCACGTGGTTGTGCCCTTTATCCTCTGCCAGTGTGTTACAGGAGTTTTCTACCTCTAATTACCATGAAGTCAGAGCACATATTTTTACCTCGAACATGTCAGTTCTGTCTCCCATTTGCCTGTACCACTCCATGATACTCCTGCTTTGTATTTTTTGTAGATATTTTTTTCCGTCTGCAGAATAAAAGGGTAAACAGCACCAAAGACATAATCTTCCATTTTGGGGGGTCTACCCTGAATGTTGGCAACAGTAAATAATTACAAGTATAGTTCTGAGAGATGAAAATCTTTGTCTAAAGCTTGTGATAAAAGGGAGCCACAGTTAGCCAGGTCCGTCTACCCTGCTCCCTCACACACCGCTGCCCCCCTCACACACCGCCTTTTCACATACAGAGTTACTACAGTAAAAGTAAACTTGAGTCATCTTTTTGGATGGCCTTTTTTATTGTGTTAGTACAGTGCATAGTGCAAGAGGGTTCTTACCCCAGTGGTGACCCCTGGACAGCAACAGAGAAATAAGTAGCAGCCATGACAAATTGCTTATAAAGCAGTCACTGCAAATGACAAAAACGTACATGGCCAGGCAGAAAAATCAATAAGTTCATATCATCATGAGCACCTGGCCAGATTTAAAAGTTTTTCGGTAGCTACCACCCAGGCATCTAAATACCTTTACAAGTCTTAACCACAGTCTACAGCAGAACCTACAGCTAATACACAAATTACAGAATAAGAAAAACACCACAGAAGAGGAAGAAAAGCACACGGGCAATGTGCTCTTTCTCAAAATCACACCACAGAAGAGTGACAGTCTTGATGTCTATTTTTCAGGCCTGCACCAGGTGCTCTTGCCACTTTTAGTATGATGCACTGTTTACAATTTTTGCTGGTTTTTATGACATCCAAGTGTGGCATATTCGAGAGGGGATTTGATATCCTTTGTCACTGCTTATAAGCACCCAGACCCATTGCTCAGCATTTTTAGAATCATGCCAACTTCATAGCAATTTTTGGTAGGAAAAGAAGCCGCTCCCTCCTCTCAAAAATCTCTCTGATACTTTACCATGCTCAAACATAATCTGATTCCATTAATTCCATGAACCCATTTTTATTCTGCCTTTCATCCAACACAAAATAACTACCAGTTACACAAAACCCTTTGTATGCTGCATGGGAGAGCTCTGTTTTGATGGCTGTGCTTCCCCCTTGTTGTGGTGTCTTCTGTTGCAGGGGACCAATTCAGTTTAATGGTAAAGCGTTGCAGTTAAAAGGATATAATGAAGTATACTATAACCCAGTACGGACAGGAAAGCACACGCCTCCTCTCCTTTCCCACTCAGTGCACTGACTACAGTTCCCTTTGTGTGAATCATCTCTCACAAAAGAGACCAGAAGATATCGCTGCTGTATTTTTTTAAGCTTTAGTAACACTTATGAGATGAATGAACAACACTTTCGACTGAGTCACCGTTCTTTCCTGCCTTCCAAGCAGCTACATAGTTATTGGAAGAGGGCTGGCTGGATGGGCGGTAACGTCGTCTATCTGAAATTGTATTTATTGCCTTAGAAGTAAAGCAAGTAGGCATTTTTTCAAGCCCTGCTCTAACCATCTGATGTTTTACCTTAAACATGTCCTTTCACATATCTTTGCTTTGGTTCCCTGTTTATGCAGGACTGATAATGTTATTTTTCATTCTTGATGTCCATGGCTGAAAATTGCTACATTAACTAAAATATAATCATGAAAAGATGACAGTTGTTTCCAAGTGCTTATCTACAAGACAGCTGGAGTGTTGTTAGCATAACTGAAATAATAAATAAATAGTGATAATAAATAATTATCTTCTTAGGGCATATTTGGCCTTTGCATGATCTTTCATGAGAAAATTTGGTACTTTCATTTAAACGCCCAAAGCAATCTAATATACTGTGTAGGAAGACTGGTTGGTTGGTAGTTGAGTTTATTTTAAAGTGAAATAAAAATAACTGATTCTCAGTTATTACCAAAATCAAATCCCTTCTTATCTTTGTCCTCACACAGGTGCTTACTCATGATGAGGAAAGTGCTGTATTCAGTTCTGATTTCCCTTTATATTGAGCTCCAGTATAGTTACACCTTTCCAAAATATTGCAAATTACATGTGTAAGTGGTTGTCTGCCAGTAGAAGGAGAATTGGTGTCTGTCCACAAGGTGAGAGAAGCCAGAACCATTGGGTTTTTTACTGCCTTGCACCTGGAGAGCATTTAGTCAGTTGTAGGTAGCCTGTGTGCTTTGGAAAAGGTCAAGACAGGTTTCCAGCAGTTAAAAGTTCCCCCTCAGCTGCAGTCAGACAGCAGGTTGGACCACCCTAGGGAAAACTCAGGGAAGGGTTGTAAGTCTGCATTGTTCTCTGCTCTAGCTTCTGCTCCAAAGGAGTAATCTAATCTTGTGCGTGCATGAAAACACAATGGCTCACTGACATAACCACTCTCTGCCAGAAACAAGCTGTAACTGAGAAGTGCTGCATCTAACAGATATGCCTCTTTCTATATGCAACTTCTTAATCTTTTGAGAGCAGGCTATGGTAGTGAATAGCCCACTTCTAATACTAGTGTTGTTGAAACAGTGCAGCTGTAAATGTGCGCTTGAGGAAATTACTCCGCATGGTAGTATCCCAGTCTATTATTCCCTTAAATACTGAAAAACAGAAAGAGGGGGCGGGGGGAAATGGTGTTGCCAGCTGAACTCCTGTAAAACAGCAATAAGGAAGCACTGAAATACACCTGCAAATGTTTCAGAATATGTAGGTAGGGATGGATATTGGTGCAAGTGGCATGTGCACAACAAAATTAAGCTTGATGCTGCAGACTAGCCAACAGACTGGCAGAATAGTGACCTGTAATTTTTTATTTCTTTACATATTTACTTGTAACAAACTGTAATTTCTTTAACTCTCCTAATGCAATCCAAGAGGACTAATCATGCACTGGCAAAAAAATGGAAAATGTAGGACTTTGTGGTTTACTTTTTGGAACTGAATTATGCAGGAAACAGCAATAATGCACACTTTTAGCTGCCAGAAATATAGATCACACTAGCAAAATCTTATTTAGTAGACACTATTGGAATCCCCTAATGATATGAATAGACAAAAACCATCCTGGTGCCATGCTCCAGAAACACACATTTACTCTGAGTGATACACTGCTGGTAATTAATAGGTTTTTTAATTGCTTCCTTCTACCTGCTACTATCACTGTAGTCTTATCTAGCATGAGCTTCAGCAAACCAGCTCACTGTTATGTTGCAATTCCATCCAGAGAGGCACATATTCAGCATTAGAGGTTAAGCAAGGGAAACAGAGACAACAAACGGATTATCATCAGCAAACTAATAGTCCTACAGTCCATCAGCATTCCTTTTCACTGAAGTTGATGAAGAAAATTACAATGGGCTTCAACTAGATCCCCACAGAGAGCTGTCACCCTCACATGGAAAAAGTGTTTCCTGATGTTCAGAGGGAGGAGCCTCCTGTGTTTCAGTTTGTGACCATTGCCTCTGGTCCTGTCATGGGGCACCACTGAAAAAAACCTGGGTCCATCTTCTTTATACCCTCTGTTCTGGTTTTCATATAGATTGATGAGATCCCTCCTGACCCTTCTTTTCACCAGGCTGAACAGTCCCAGCTTTCTCAGCCTTTCCTCATATGTGAGGTGCTCCAGTCCCTTAATCATCTTAGTGGCCCTTCACTGGACTCTCTCCAGTACATCCATGTCTCTTTCCTATGCGGGAGCCCAGAACTGGACACAGTGCTCCAGATGTGGTCTCACCAGTGCTGAGGAGAGGGGAAGGATCACCTCCTTCAACCTTCTGGCAGCAATCCTACTAATGCAGCCCAGGATACCACTTGCTTTCTTTGCCACCAGCGCACATTGCTGGCTCATGTTCAACTTGGTGTCCACCAGGACCCCCAGGGCCTTTTCTGCAAAGCTGCTTTCCAGCTGGGTGACCCCCAGCATGTACTGGTGCCTGGGGTTTTTCCTCGCCAGGTGCAGGACTTTGCACTTCCCCTTGCTGAACTTCCTGAAGTTCCTGTCAGTCCATTTCTCCAGCCTGTCGAGGTCCCTCTGGATGGCAGCATGGACATCCCAGTTTTGTGACATCTGCGAACATGCTGAGGGTACACTCTGCCCTGTCATCATCTAGACCATTAATGAAGATTTGAAGAGGATTGGAGCCAAGATTGAGTTACTATCTTTCCTGCCCTCCAGCTTCCATCTGCCTTCTCTTCACTTGCCTTTTCCACATTTTTTTTCTGTCATCTCCTCTCCCCAGTATTTCTCAGTACTCTGGGAATCCCAGACTATAGGAGTCCCAGAATTTCCCAGGACTATGCTGCAATGTAGTACAATACTTCTGAGTGAACTGGTATATGTTGAATATCTAAGATTAAAACCACAGGTGCGGATAATGAATTTCAAAGGCTCAGCATGGAGACAATAGGTGAAGATTATTATAGTAGAGGGAATCTAATTCAACACAGGAAATGAAGGAACTAGAAAACAGCTAGCTATGCAGTCAGGCAGCCAGATATATGAAAATATATTTGAACAGTCATAAAACAAAGTTATGAAAGAAGGATTTTAACATATGTAATTCCCATTAATCCAAAGACTCTTGGTTTCTGTAAACAGAAAGCTAGGACTTAGACTTATTTGTCCAGTTGTTGAAATTACTGGTCCAGTTGTAAATCTCACTAGAAATAAAATGTGAAAGTATCATAGAAGAAGGACAATAATGTATTAAAGTTCACATCTTTTAAATGTACAGCAAAACAATTTATTTGTGTGCAGTCTTGTCTCACAATGTGACAACATAGTCATACGCATAAGAAAACAGCAGCTCTTGCTGAATCAGGATGTCTCTCAGTAGACCTAATTCCCTGTCCATTCCCAAAGAAATGTCACTGCAAGTTTGCGGCTACCAGATGTAGATACTGCAGACAGCAGAGACTGAATAAAGTGCCTTCAGGCTGCAGACTAAATGGTAGAGAAAATTAAGATCAAAAATATGAGAATAGGCACTTCAGAGGATGCTCTTTTCTGCATTTGACAAAGCCTTTTTCTTTATTTTTCATTCTGATTTGGTTTTTTGGCCTTCAGGATACTTTGAAAATTTCAAAACGAAAACATTATATAAAAACTCACTGAAAAGGTCATAAGAAGCTTCAGACATTCTGAAGAGTTCTATATTCCTGATGAATTTGCAGAGGAATGTAGTAAATCCTATTCACCATAAATTAGTTTCTTTAATCTTTGCAAAAAAACACCCTTGGCTTTCTATTTGTATCTTTTCTAAATACTATGGTATCATTTTTCCCAAACCTTTAATGGTTAAAGCCATTCAGTTATACAATTTTCATTTGTACATGTTTTCATTCCTTTACCTTTCATTGAGCAGTTAATTTCTTTTCTCCTTTCTATACATGTTTCTAGACTTCCTGCAACTGAAGGTAAAATGTCTTTAAAAATGTTTTCAGCAGGCAACAAGAATTTCACTGAGCAGAAATCAGTAATACTGTTACAGAATGTCTGAAATCACTCATATTTAAAAGCTAACTTTACAGTTATATCATCAAAATGTTAATGCTAATAGCAGTCACTGTACTTCCTTTTTCACACGGAAGTACTATTTTATCAATATATATGGTAATCGCTCTTCCCACATATCTCAAGTCCCTGAACGTCAAGGCAGGGACTGGGGGAACAAAGTACCTCCCATTGTAACCCAGCTCAGGTTCAAGACCACCTGAGGAACCTGAACATACATATGTCCATGGGACCTGAGAAGATGCATCCCAGGTCCCTGAGAGAATTGGCTGATGTAGTTGCCAAACCACTTTCCATCATATTTGAAATGTTCTGGCACTCAGGTGAAGTCCCTAGTGACTGAAAAAAGGGAGAAACATCACACCCATTTTTAAAATGGTAGAAAGGAGGACCCTGGCAACTACCAACCTGTCAGCCTCACCCCTCTGCCTGGTAAGATCATAGAACAGATCCTCCTTCAAGCTATGTCAAGGCAGAGACAGCCAACATGGCTTCACCAAGGGAAAATTGTGCCTGACACCCTTCTACGATGGAGTGACTCCACCAGAGGACAAGGGAAGAGCTACTGATGTCATCTGGGCTGCTGTAAGGCCTTTGATATGGTCCTTCACAACATTCTTGCCGCTAAATTGGAGAGATATGGGTTTGATGGATGGACTGTTAGATGGATAAGGAACTGGCTGGGTGGCCGCGTCCAAAGAGTTACAGTCAATGGTTCAGTGTCCAAGTGGAAACCAGTAACAAGTGGTGTCCCTCAGGGGTCCGTACTGGGACCACTGCTATTTAGTATCTTCATCAGTGACATAGACAGTGGGATTGAGTGCACCGTCAGCAAGTTTGCAGGTGACATCGATCTGAGTGATGCAGTTGATAGGTTGAGGGAAGGGATGCCAACTAGAGGGACCTGGACAGGCTGGAGGAGTGGGCCCATGTGAACCCCATGAAGTTCAACAAAGCCAGGTGCAAGGTCCTGCACCTGGGTCGGGGCAATCCCCCGTACCACTACATACAGGATTTATTACACTATGGTGATGAGTGGATTGGGAACAGCCCTACAGAGAGGCCTTGGCAGTACTGGTGGACAAAAAATTGGACATGAGCTGGCAATGTACACTTGCAGCCCAGAAAACCAATTGCATCCTGGGCTGCATAAAAAGAAGTGTGGCCAGCAGGTCGAGGGAGGTGTTTCTCCCCCTCCACTCCACTCTTGTGAGACCTGACCTGGAGCACTGCATCCAGTTCTGGGGTCCCCTACACAAGACAGGCATGGACCTGTTAGAGTCTAGAGGAGGGCCACGGAAGTGATCATAAGGCTGGAACACCTTTTCTGTGAAGAAAGGCTGAAAGAGTTGGGGTTGTTCAGCCCGGAGAAGAGAGGGCTCCAGGGAGACCTTATTGCAGCCTTTCAGTATATAAAAGGGGCTTACAAGAAAGACGGAGAAAGACTTTCTATGAATGCTTGTAGTGACAGGACAATGGGGCAAGGGGCAATGGTTTGAAACTGGAAGAGGGTAGATTTAGATTGGTTATAAGGAAGAAATTCTTTACGATGAGGGTGGTAAGACACTGCAGCATGTTGCCCAGTGAAGTTGTTGATGCCCCATCATTGCAAATGTTCAAGGTCAGGTTGGATGGGGCTCTGAGCAAGATGTCCCTGCCTGTGGCGGGGGGGCTGGACTAGATGATCTTTAAAGGTCCTTTCCAACCCAAACCATGCTATGGTTTTGTGATTCTGTGATTGTCCGATGGATTGTTTACTCTATATAGAATATCAGCTTGTTCTAAAGGTTCAGAAAGACACTGAGCCTCACTTGTTATTATACTATATCTTCTGGATGGATTTATAACATCAGAAGTGGGTGTTAAATGATGTTAAATCAAAGTGATAGCTTTACTCACCCTTTTTTCCTTCTTGACACACAAATGACTGCATAAGATCCAAGAAAGTGTAAAGTTGTATGATTTTTTTTTGTTTGACTTTGTAATCTACAGGCAAATATAGAGTGTGTCTAGTCTGTACAATGAATCCCCATGTTAGAGAGATACCTGAGCTAATTCTAAGATAGCATGTCCACATAAATCAGCACTCAGCTATGCTGGGTTTGATCCTAGGTGCAGTATAGCCTCGCATTAGAAGTAATTACTCTTGGCACAGCATCATGCTGATGCATCTGTGCAGCTTCCAGAGCTAGTTCATTTGGCACTTACCTCAGGGATCACTGCAGTCTTGGGCGTAGATATGCGCTGTCATTTGGTCAAACGAGTGAAGCTTTCACTCATTAGTTCAAATGGCCATTTTGTTTGGGAATTAGATAAATGATGAAATCTTCCAGGTGCTTAGTCCTATTATTGTAAATATGATCATGATTTTTGACAACTACCTGATTATTAACAGACAGCCAAGCTACAGAGTAATTCCTGCATTGCAGTCAAGCAACTTGGATCAACAATTTTTCTCTGAGATGTTGTTTTGGTGGCTTTAATTTTTAGTTGTGTCCCTTGAGAAGTGGCCTCCTCAAAGCAGGTCCTGTGTTCCAATATGGCACTTCAGGGTAGCATCTGTAGCCCTTTCCACATATTTTCAGCAGCAGGAACAACCTATCAATGCTGTTTCAATGTCAGCATTGGCATGGCCATCTTTCGCCCCTGTGCAAATGCGGGCAGCAGGGCAGGTCATTTAGAGATGACTTTGTAAAACTATCTTTAAACTCAGCTGTCTGAGTATAAGTGGGAAAGGTGGACAAGATAGTTGCTTTCAGATCCTGGAAAGCCCTCTTTTCTATCCAGAGTCTACTAAAGTCAATGGGAAGGATTCCAGTGACTACAGATATGAGACCTGATCTTGACCGTGGTGATGGATTCCATATAAAGATACATAAACCACTAGCTCTAGATACATTTAGCATCTCTATCTGTTGATTAAGTTTTCATTAATTTTCAATCCTTTCACTGAATTCTGTCTACTGGTTTAGTCAGTGAGCCCTTTGTCAGAGGTGTATTTACAAACAAACTGTCCAAGAAGTTTGGCAGATGTTGCCCTTACAGAGATAGAATATTTTCAAGCTGTTGTTTTCACAGAACAAGCAAGAAAAGTGAAGGGGGGAAATATCTGCCTGGCAGGTTTTAGTCTACAGTTTATAGCTTAGTGTTGTATCCTGTTTTACAGCCAAGCAAGTGAGCTCCAATTCTAGCTGTAACAAGACATTTATATTCTAAGAATGGGATTTCAAAAGGATCCTAAAGAAGTTAGATACTATTCCCTTTGATGTAAGTCAACTAAAACATCAGTGAGTCCTATTGAAGGGTATAAAAATACATCAGAGGAGGTAAGAGAAACAAAGTACGAGGGAGGAGATGAAAGTATGTGTTTCAGAGAAAGGATAATGGGAGAGAAGGAGAGAAATAGGGAGACAGGCATACAAAACTGACTGCGAGGAGGGTTGTAATCCCTCCTCCTTTTTTGTCACAGCTGGTGTGTCTTGAGAACCTCCACCTACTGCTTAGCATCTTGTGAGCACCCACCTGTCTGTCAGCTTCTCTTTCTTTGCTGGCAGCCGCATTATAGCTAGAGATCCTAGCTTGCAATTTATCAACAAGGATCAAACTGGCAAAATAGGAGAAAAAGAAACTTGAAACACAAGGAGTTCTAGGAAAATGGGAGACCTAGCTGTTCATAGATCTTGAATGCCAGAAAAGTCTATCAGCTCATTTAGCCTGACCTTCTGCATAGCAAAGGACATAGAAGTGCATGCTACTTCCTGTGTAGCTGAGCCTCAGAACTTATGTTTAACTAAAGCATATCTACTAGAAAGCCTTGAAAGGAAGGACACAAGGAATGCAGAATCCCACAGACAATGCAGTCGTATAATCATAGAATCATAGAATACCAGCTTGGAAGGGACCTCAAGGATCATCTGGTCCAACCTTGCATGGCAAAAGCATGGTCTAGACAAGATGGCCCAGCACCCTGTCCAGCCGAATCTTAAAAATGTCCGATGTTGGGGAATCCACCACTTCCCTGGGGAGATTATTCCAATGGCTGATTGTTCTCATTGTGAAAAATTTTCCTCGTGTCCAATCAGAATCTCCCCAGGATTAACTTGTACCCATTAACCCTCACCTTTTCCATGAGACTCCTTGTAAAAAGGGAGTCTTCATCTTCTTTGTAGCCACCCTTTAAATACTGGAACATGGTTCCTGTATTGGTTCCTGAACACGGAAGGCTCCTAAGCCTTCTTTGCTCAAGGCTGAACAAACCCAGTTCTCTCAGCCTTTCCTCATATGGCAGGCTTCCCAGTCCTTTGATTGTCTTTGTGGCCCTTCTCTGGACCCTTTCCAGCCTGTCCACATCTTTTTTGTATAGCGGGGACCAAAACTGAACACAGTATTCCGGCTGTGGCCTGGCAAGTGCTGAGTAGAGTGGGATAATGACTTCTTTATCTCTGCTCGTGATGCCCTTGTTGATGCAACCCAGCATCCTGTTGGCTTGATTTGCTGCAGCACCACACTGTTCACTCATATTGAGCTTGTTGTCCACCAGGACCCCCAGGTCCCTTTCCACAGAGCTGCTCCTCAGCTGGGTAGATTCTAGCATGTGCTGCAGTCCTAGATTATGTTTTCCCAGGTGCAAGACCTTACATTTTGCTTTGTTGAACTTCATACGGTTCTTCTTAGCCCACTCTTCCAGCCTAACCAGGTCTTCCCGCAGGGTGGCTCAGGCATGTCCCTTCCTTTTTATGGGCAAATGCCTCATAGATTTAAGATGAGGAAATGGTGGGATCTGAATAGAGCTACAAAACAAGAACACGGAACAAAGAGTGAGAAGGGCATTTTGTTTGCCAAAGTTGCACTTCTATGTTCTGAACAGATGGCTGACAATGACCTGAGACCTTAGAAAATTGAACCGAAGAAAGAAACGTGTTCAGATTTAATTATATGTAATAGCACAAGGCACAGAAAGGGTAAAACTAAGCCACAAGCCTCAGTTTATTGAGTGAATATATGTGGCAGGAGCATACAAAAAATGTTCCCTTGTTCAATTTTGTGAAGTTTCCATCATAAAACCTTGTACTGATTTAATACACTAAACCCCACATTTGTCTTCTTTTTTTATTCCATAATTAAAGAATTTCAGACATTTGTTCAATGTCTGATCCTCATTCTCATTTCTTAGAACAACTGGCTTGAGTTTTATGGTATTTGGTAGAATACAAAATGAAATGATCATTAGGAAAACTCACGTCATGAGCTACAAAGTGACTGACCACTAGAAATCTCTGGGACCTGTGCAGCTCATTTTTCTGCACGTTTCTGAAAAAAATCCTGCTCTGGTTCAGTTGGTCACTGTGAATAAATAGTCACATGTGCACATATATGTTAGATATCTTTTAATCATCCCCTTCAAAAGTTTGACAGAACACTACTGTCATGTCAACCAAGGATGTATTCGAGTCAAAGATGCCACATCATGCAAGGGTTGTATGTGTAGACATAGAGAGATTGAAAAGTAAACCTTAGGGAAAAAAAAAACCTGAATAATTGCTACTTTTCTACATAACTAGTTATGCTGAACTTCTGAACAAATTTGATGTTGTACTGGGTCTGACTGAGATGGAGTTAACTTTCTCCACAGCAGCTCGTATGGTGCTGTGTTTTGGATTTGTGCCTAAAACACTGTTGATACCACACCAGTGTTTTGGCTAT
>WAAD01013690.1:73845-114756 GCA_013389945.1 Fregata magnificens
TTTGGCTATTGCTGAGCAGTGCTTGCACAGCATCAAAGCTTTCTCTTTCCCGCTTCTCCCCCAGACAGTAGGCTGAGGGTAGCAAAGAAGTTGGAAAGGGACACAGCCAGGACAGTTGACCATTGGCCAAAGGGATACTCCATACGTACAACACCATGCTCATCAGTAAAGTTGGGACAGAGGAAAAAGAAGGAGCGGGGGCAGTGCGGTGTGCTCAAAGCCCCATCCAACCTGACCTCGGACATTTCACTCCCCCAGTCTCTGCCTTGAGATTAAGGGACTCAAGAGATGTGGGAAGAGCAATTGCCAGTGAAACTGAGACAAAAAAGTTGTTGAGTATCTCAGCCTTCTCCATGTCAGTTGTCACCAGATCCCCTGTCTCATTTATTGGGGGGGTACAATTTCTTTTGTCTTCCTTTTCTGACTAACGTGCCTGTTATCAGATGTTCATCCATTTCTGTTAAGGTACAAGTACCAATCATTTTACCTACAGATGCCCCTGGTTGGAGAATATACCTAATCTGCAGACTCAAAAATTCATTCCAGTTGAAACTGAGAATGAAGAATCAGAACCAGCAACATAACTCGTATGTGAGACATGCTGTTGTGCAGCCTCTGCGCATCTGCAAGGCTCTTTGCATTGACATACTTCATGTTTTTTCAGTCCATCAGTCTAGCAAATAAGTTTCCTCCCTTTTGGTTTATGAGAGTCATGTTTTTAGGTTGCTTGGGGATGGATCAGCACAGTCCATAGATGCTGTACTGCCTTCTCTAACTTTCAGCATGTCAGCAGGTACATGCACTGAAAACAGCCTTTGATGAGAAGATTTTTCTGGAATGATTTTCCTTCCCTAACTGTAAGATTAAATATAAAAATATAATATGAATTTATACAAATGGTACTCTTACTTTTATGTGAGAGTGAATAGTTTTTTCCAAGAAGTCTGAATAATATATTATAAGTCTTTCAGGCTGTGATACAGATTTCAGTATAAAGCCATGCAAAAAGCTAGACTATGCAGGCACAGAACTTCTACTTGAAATATCTGTATTTGCCAATTCTCTACACTTTGTCTTTCTCTTTTAAAGGAAGAATAATCTTCCTTTAAAAAATTAGAGATGCTTCCATCCAGAAGACCAAGAGCTTGCAAGCAAACAAGCATCTTGCAGAGGTTTTCAAAATCCTGGATGGGGTTGTACTCAACGAGCAATATCAACAGTGCCATCAGTTGCCTCAGAATAAGACGAAAAGTCTGCTAAGGGGTTCTCATTTTACAGCTGTGTAGACAGATGGCTTTTGGGAAGCAATTCAAGCCTGATAGTGAAGACATCCGAGGCGGTTCTTCAAAGCAAAAATTAAAGGAGAATTACATACACACCCTTGAAAATAGACTTGAACACAACATACAACTTAAGTACTGGAGAGATTTTACTCTAATTCCTAATTTGCCTGAGTTTATTGGCAGAACTACTGAAGTTGTAAGACATAATATCATCAAAATGAAACATCTTTATTTCTTTAATGGCAAGCTTTGGTTCATACAGATTTTCTGTCTTGTAAAATGCAAAAGGCCAAACAGACTAAATTCATGGCTTGTGAAAGGCAGTTCATTCAAGAAATGAAATTATTTTATTCAGCAGAGAACAGAGAGTACAACAGCAATAAAATATGCTTTTAATTTTTTCCTTTAGAATTAGCCAATTTTGCAGAAAAAAATCAAAGGTGTCAATTGTATGATAAATTTGGTTTGAAAGAACATTCTCTGTAAAAAGTTTATTCCTGTCCTTCTAGTTTTCATAAAAATGCATTTAATTCAGTCTGACATAACTTTGTGAAAATCTATTAGACCATGTACAAAAGCATTTCCCACTATTTATCAGTGTTGTTAGTGATAATGATCATGGAGTGGTGCTTCTACCACAATTTAATAGCCTTGCTGAGTAAGATTTTTAGAAGACTGTTTTATTAATTCAACCAAACAAGAAACCACAGCTGTACTGGAACACCGAGACCATAACTGGGCACCCGAGATTTTTCAGAAGAATTCAAAGGGCGCTGCGGCTTTTTTATTTTATATGTAAGAAAAACAAATTAAACTGAACTCTTGGGTGTCTTTAGTTCTGCCTGGTATTCTCCTTTGTGAATGCTATCATTGGTAATCTGTTTTCTGGTAACCCTTTCATCTGATGTTTTGCCACCATAATATAATTTACAGCCCCAAATTATATAAACTAAATATCAGTAGGAAAGTCAAAATTACATATCTTCATTCCAAAATCATCTATATATTATTAATCACACTCCCTGTTTAATAATAAGTATCAATTATATAGTTTGCCAAGGATGACCTGGAGGAGTGTCTAGTAGAGCCTAATGGACATTTGTAAAATTTCTAAACATGTATTGAATCATCCACTATAAATAAAGTACTGTAGTGCTTGCTAAGAATCCATTTCTTTTTCAGCCATAAAATCTCACACAGGTCATTACCACTGCATTATTAGCTCATTGTAAAAATTAATTGCCCCTCAAAAGAAAAAAGATGTAGGCTTCTTCTGCACCACTTTTATATTAAAATGCATATTTCCCTAAAAAAACCTATGGAAACTGGAAAGCCGCAGAAATCAAAAATTAATGTGATTTTTTCAGGGTCTGTTGATGTTTTCTTCTAAAAGCTGGTGAAGAGGTTTTTCCAATATTACCGAAATTATTAGTGGAAACAAAAAATCCTCTTCAAGGATATAATTTATTCTGGCTAAATTTTACAAGCCAAAGTGATTTGATTTCCATCACATGCTATAGAAACTTTTCACAATGTCTTCCTTGGAAATGCTTTAAGTTCTACTCAAGTTAGAAGGAACTGAACATGCTTATAAATTCTGAAAGGTGGCTGAGCAGTGCATATTTCTAGTAAATATGACTCCTTTCTGTTTAGGAAGTATAAGTGAATTTGTTTACAGCATAAGATGGGTTCCCTTTTCCTTGGTATTTCAGCTGCTACGGAGGTTTCCTTTTCATTTGATGTTGGAAATGGGCCCGTGGAAATTGTCGTTAGGTCTCCCAACCAACTCAATGATGACCAGTGGCATCGGGTCAATGCCGAGAGGAATGTCAAACAGGCCAGCCTGCAGGTAGACCAGTTACCCCTGGAGGTCCGGAAAGCACCGACAGAAGGACACACGCGACTGGAATTGTACAGCCAGCTCTATGTTGGTAAGATGCAGAGCGGGTAACCGGACTTTGCTCTCACATGCTGAACACTCTTTGCCTCATGTCTTGCCAGCAGCAGTTAGTTTAATGCGGGGAGCTGCACTCCTGAAGCACTTGCATGACAGCACAGGGGGGGGAAAAAAATAAAAAAAAAACCAGAAGAAAAGAAAAGCATGCCCATAATTACAGAAATAAGAAGATCAACTAAGAGAAAAATATTCTGTGCTGGCAACTTGTCATTTTTGTCTTTCCCCACCTGCAGCTCCTGGCTGAAAGTACCTCGAGCAGGCAGTAGTGCCAAACTCCTTTTTTGCCGAGTGTCTCTCTCACGCACACATACTTATTCACCACAGAAGTGAAAAATTCTGCATAGGTCTTGCCAGGGCTGCATGTGCCTGCAGTGCCCATCCTAGCCTCAGCAGTACTTTCAGCCTCTTTAGCTTTGATCTTTGCCCAAGCTTTTGCGTTCATGGCTCTCGCTGCAGTCTTTTCCCTTTAGTCCCATGGGCTGTTTGCCCATTCGATGTAGGAAAGCATCACACAGTGTTACACAAATGCATTCCCTGGAACCCAGTTAGTCCAGCTGCTTTCTGGAGCTGCTGGTCTCCACTACATTTTGGGCAGGCTATTCCAGCAGCACTTGTATTTCTGCGACTGTTAGCCCCGGGGCTATGAACTGCAGACATGCCAAGTGCCATTAACTGGAATCAGAACTGCAGGAAATGTTGAGCAAAGAAGCACTTTCCTACCTCTCTGGATATCTGTTAACAGGAGAAGAGGGAAGGGGGAAGGAAAAAAAGACATCTCATTTTTTCCCATGTTAGTCAGGGTTCAACAGCAGAAATGAATTAAAATGATGTTTAAAGCCTTCACTGCCTTAGTAAACAGCACAGTGTCACTGCAAATTGTGTATAATGTATCACCAGATGTGCAGGCATTATTTACAAGCTCAGATTCTCCTTTAGTGCTGACTGTGATCTGAATAAAAGGCAGTTTCAAAATAAGCTGAAGTGTGAAGTTTGTTTAAAAGAGGGAGCCTTAACCTTTTAAAAGAAATGCCAAGCCTTTTGTGGAAAACAGGAAGAGCTGGATTTTTTTCCAACATGAATTCTTGGGGAATTGTTAATAATGATGATTTTTATTGGCAGTTTTGCATTAACTATAACACCAGCAATGTTTTGAAATACCTAGTACCTTTATTGCCAAAAACTGAACATCCAAATCTGCACCAGATTTTCTTTCTTTCTGAATCATATCCATTTCATATAACTTGGTGATTGGAGCACACATCTCAAAGAACAGATTTAAATCCTTAGAACCTGAGGGATGATGGCTTCACGTGCTAGGGGCTAGGACAGTCACTGGGAGGGGAAAGGAGGGAATTAGATGTACTAGGGTTTTTTTCGTCACTGCAGTGTATATGAGTTTACATAGAATGGAACCACACCAGAATGTCCTCTGCCCTGTACACTTGGCAGAGGCCAAGCATTGCCTCCTTTTACTCCAAATCATCCAGTTACCAGCGGTTGATTTGAAGCAGCCCTCTCTGGTTTGTATTTAGTCCTCTTCCCCGCGCAGATAAATATCAGCCGCTGTGCTCTGTGGTGATGAGTGTTCAGATCTCAGGGACTCTTCAGCACCTGCAGCACTGCAGTAATCAAAGAGGTGAGAGGATGAGGAGAAAGGATGACAGCCACTCTTTGTTATTTGCTTGCATTTTTTAGGGTTTTTTTTGTTTCTAATCCAACCCCAGATACGACTTCCCTAGCTGAAATCACATTTTTCAGCAAGTGTTTACTAGGGGGAAAAAAGGAACAGTTCTTATTGACTGCTAAGAAAAGCGATCTCAACCCAGATTTTCAAATGTAGCTCTTCGGTGCTACATCCTTCACCCTGTACTCAGGCAACTAAACAATATACCCAGCGTTGCTTGGTGAAGGGTCTAGAAAACAAGTCTTATGAGGAGCGCCTGAGAGAACTGGGGCTGTTTGGTTTGGAGAAGAGGAGGCTGAGGGGAGACCTTATCGCTCTCTACAACTACCTGAAAGGAGGTTGTAGTGAAGCGGGTGTTGGACTCTTCTCCCAAGAAACTGGCGATAGGATGAGAGGGAATGGCCTCAAGTTGCATCAGGGGAGGTTTAGACTGGACATCAGGAAGGATTTCTTTACCGAAAGAGTGGTTAGGCATTGGAACAGGCTGCCCAGAGAGGTGGTGGAGTCGTCATCCCTGGAGGCGTTCAAAAAAGGTCTGGACGTGGCACTCCAGGGCCTGGTTTAGGAGTCATGGTGGTTGGACTTGATGATCTTAGAGGTCTTTTCCAACCTTAATGATTCTATGATTCTATGAAATTAATATCTACATCTCCTATTGCAACCGAGAGTGGGGATTTAAATCTTTTCCTTCTTTCCCCATCATGGCTTTGAAAAATGGAACACTGCATAACATATTATGTCATTATTATTAGCATCCATCATCATTAATCATATGGAGAGTAAGGCTATACCTTAGCAATCAAGCCAAGCCCATTTCTTCCACTGTTATCTCTAAAAATCTTGAAGTTGAAATGAAATTAAGCCTTACAGGGGAGGGCTAGAGTCTCTAATGTCTAATCAGCGTCAAGCAAACACACCTACTGTTTATGCTTACTTATGGTGTGGTATCAAAAGGTTAGGTTTCATTGATTTAATTGTCATTAGGACAAGGCAATTCCTTGCCTTTACAAAAAAGTTACTTATTTCCATTTGTTGTCACAAGCTTAGCAGGATATTTCATGTAAAGCAACAACGATAAAATCTGTTCAATGTTGTCTCACAGTTTTACATTCCCCCTCAGGTGCTGCAGGAGGCCAGCAAGGCTTCCTAGGTTGCATTCGTTCACTAAGGATGAATGGGGTGACGCTGGACCTGGAAGAGAGAGCGAAAGTCACACCAGGGGTGAAGCCTGGCTGCTCTGGCCATTGCACGAGCTATGGGATGTACTGCGCAAATGGCGGTAAATGTGTCGAGAAATACAATGGCTACTCCTGTGACTGCTCCAAAACTGCCTATGATGGACCATTTTGCATCAAAGGTAAATGCTTTAGTGCAGGAGGCATAGTATGGGAGAACTATCTGCCTGAGAAAAAACACAACAGAATCAATGCTTCAGCTTTTATTAATTAAACAAGTAAATCCTGTTTAATACTTCTTACAAACAAGTCAAATTATACACCCAGCATTTAAATGTGATGATTTAAAACCACATCTCTCATTAGTACTAATATATGTTACCTATATAAATCAAATAACACAACAACAAAATGCATCAGGAATGCCTGTAGTCATAGCAGGTCTGGCAGACTATTCTGTAGTCTTGAGCTGTTGAACAATAAATTCCTACTAGCACAATGTCATGGTTACTTCTTTAGAAAAAACATGCATTTAAACAAAAGTTACCTAGTCTCATTCAGAAACATATTTGGAGATACACAGGTGTGAGCTTTGGGTTGAATATCTTATAAATTGGGAGGCCAGCATTTGGATTAAAAATTTTATCCATCCATAACCAGATGACGTCTTTTAGTAGCTCAAACTGGGTTACAGATTGAACTTGCTAGGGTAAGGGAAGGTACAGAGCTCCCACATCTGTGTCAGTCCTTTGGAAATGCCCAAAGTATTTTCTGAATTTTTGAAATCAATGATTGTAAGAGACCAATTTACTATGGACACACATGCCTGCATAAGAAAGAAAGACAAGGAGTGAGGGAAAGAGGGATCTCACATACAAAAAAAAAAAAAAAAAAAAAAAAAAAAAAGTGAGAATGAAGATGCTAATTTGTTTCCACATGGTTTTTCTTATTTTGACCAGAAATGATTGTGACAGTGTAACTAGTAATGGGAATACAATTCTCCAAATGATTGCACAGTTTGCAGGCTTTGTGGCCATTCATTTTTTTCCCTTACATTTCACAGGATATTCTCATTATGCCCTTGAAATATTCTTCTCAACACCTCTAAGGTTTCATCACATTTACCTGAAGTGCTAATATCTCTCAGCAGCTCTCTTTCATTGTGCTTTTATTTGTACACAAAATCACCTTGTCTGTTGCTTTTTCTAATAATTTGAAAAGCTTTCTCAAAAGGTACTAAACCTACAGCTTCACCTAAAAAAATGTGAAGGCTTTTCTCATCAGTGCCTGTGATGTTAAAGAAACCTCTAGCCTCATAAACTGCTCTTCTGCTTTTACGTTACCCACTGTACCAGGAATCCTACAGGCAGGCTGGGTCACCGGTCACCAGATTCCCTTCATGAAGCTGTCTTGGCAGTAGGGGAAAGCCCCTGTCCTTTGACATTCTGGCTTCCAACTCCTTCTTAACTTCTCTTTTTTTTTCCAAGTCAAACTTTGAGGGTTACTTTGCAAATGTCCATACCCTGGTCCCTTCCAGCCACTTAGAGGAAACCAAGTTTATAACAGAAAGAGGCAGTCTTTTTACATGATGCTGGGTTATGGACTGTAATTTCTCCTCACACACTTCAGCCACCTTCATTTATATCCTTATATATCCACCTTCATTTCATTTTATCATAACACAGCTTTGTCCATTACTGATGTTGCTCACACATTGGAGCACCCTCTTCTAAAAGCTAAGGGATTGTCTCCACATCACCCGCTATTGTGATGAATCTCTAGCACGATTATTTTATAAATTCCAATAAATATAATGTATTTCTAGTGCAGCAAAAGTGAAGCAGCTACTGCACTAGGTAATGGCTTTCACTGGGCTTGCATGCAGGAATTTCATCAGGTTTCACTACGCTGTGTTGCTTCAAAGACAAATTATAAAACATGTCCATCACATTCGGGACTGTACATACAGTAACTCCTGAGAATGTGAGTACAGTGATTTCAGTTAATTTAGCAAATGGTTTGTCGTGAGTTGAAGAATGGTAATGCATAGTTAGTATTTCTGTTTGCTAGCGCAGTTATGTTAAAGGAAACCCATTCAGGCTGGAACTGGGTCAGTCTCTTGTGTTGACTCAAAAAAAAAAAAAGGAAAAAAAAAGAAAGGAATTGCTGCCATGCCATATTCAGTGAATTCACTTTTTAGGTTTTTTTCTCTATTGCCAAAACTCAACACACTGGCTTTTATTTGTGTTTTTCTCTTATGGATAGATAATCCCCAAAGTTCTGCCAAAACTAGCTCTAAGCTGAAGTGTTTTATTTTTCCTGGATGTGGAGCTACCAGAATCAAAAATACCATTAGTGAAATAATTGAGCACCTAGTACAGACAAACCCTGGTTTTGGCTGGTCTGTAAGCACTGTCATAGCAACAGCAGTGATATTATACTATATTGTACTATAATATTCTCCTTACTAGCCTCCCAGTCCAGCCAAAGGCCCAGAGCTCTGACAGTGATACTTTGGGCATGCAGTAAAACTTGCTGTAAGCTACTGCCGCTGGGCAGCACTCAGTCATGCAAAGATATTCACACTAGCATGGGGATGTCTGTACCACACGGTGTTGTGCCATTTAAACATGACATCAGATAGCTGCTTGAAATATCAAAACTATTCCAGGCTAAAAATCTTTCTGTAAATCCTTAAGACCTTATGTACGAAATGTAAATTACCAATTTCCTGTCTGTTAGTGCTGAAAAGTGATGTACTCATCTAGAATATCCCCAAGTATGATTTAGTGTGGATGACTTCATGGGGCTTCTCTGTTGAAATAAGAATGTGGCACTGGGATAGAGGATAAATTAAACACAAAATAGACTGGGTTTGGGGCATCCTGTGATTGAAATAATTGTAAAACCTCTGTAACAAACAGTGCTGATAATGAGATCTTTAAAACAGTTCATTTTCAGCCCATTAAATTTTACATTGTAAATTTAACTTGCGTTAAGCCTTTTAAATCGAGTAAAGGACTGGAACATCTTGTGTGTGTTGTCAAACTCCCTAGACTTGTGGAAGAAGGGGATCCTACATTTTCTTTCTAATAGCAGCTCCTGGAATCTTGTACCATGTCCTCTTGGTCCATGATACATGTTCTAGATACAAGGGGCAAACATACAGTACTAATGACAGCAAAATAAATACTGACGAAACAGCCAAGTATATTTTAGTTTTAAAAAAACCTTAAAAAACGTATAAAAAATATAAAATTTGTTGGAAAATAGCAGGGAATCTTTCCCTGCTTCCCCCGTAAAATAAAAATGTTACCTAAATCATATTTTAATTAATTTAGATGAAAACATCGCAAATCTGATATTTCAATTCATTTTTCATTAACACTTTGATACTTCCCTCTCTCCAAAAGCACTGAAATGTCTATTTCAGTTTTTAAAGACTATATTCTCCGTTTTCGACCAATTCCATTCTTTATAGCAAGGACATAGTTGAATACTGCTCTGTCACTTCTGGTTTTCTAACCTGCACCACAGTATGCAGTTGGATGCTGTGATGTTACGTGAGTCTAATATAAGGCAAGCAAGAATATTTTCCTTTGTTACCTTCACTAGGAATTCACATCAGCTGCCAGGAAATAACAAGGTTAGTGCTTTGCATGATAAACTAGGACTAGGTTTCGTTATTTTACTCCTCTGAGTAAATCTTGCAGGCCAAGTAGCTCTGTTGATTTGATAATCAATAGTGCCTGAATTTTTAAGTCACCACATTCAAACCAATATGAGATATTACCAGAAAAAATATGCTACTCAGCAGGAGTGAAAGGTGGCATAATATAATACCTTTCAACATACCACAGTCTTCTCTTCCTGTTGATTTTAATTTGCCACAGGAAGCTTTGCTTATTCAAAAATTTTATTTTGATATTCAAATCACTTCCCCATGGTAAATTTTTTGGGGTTGGTTACATACTAAAACTGCTAGCAGAAGAAGTGATAGGAAAAATCAAAGAAAAAACCCATCATTACTATAAGGAAATCATCATACAATGGTTCGTAAGTAATAAACACATCTCACAATAAAAACAGGCCTCGCATATTGTGGATTCTTATGCTGGATTGATGATATCCATCCTTAGAGCCACTGACTGATGACTGACAAGAAATTGCATTGTCTCCAGCCTTATTAGCAGCAGATCACAATGTGATTGATGTGGTAGTGGCCTGGAAATTACATGATTTTTTTACAAGGACAAAAAAGTGCAAAAATGCAGTCTGACATCTATTTTAACTTTATTTTCGTTTTGTATTTGGGCATATGGAATTGGTTTCACTTCTCCTTTCATTGCTCAGAGAAATTGTTCTGAGGAATAGCTGCAGTGTTTCTGCAGTCCTGCAGATTGCTTTCTGACCTGTCCCTGTCCTTTTCTTAAGCTTAAGTTCTCTTTTTTTTCCTCCCACAGCTGTCCTATCATCATAAAAGCATTTTGGGGAAAAACATTAAATTTTGTTCCTTTAAAAACCAAACTCTTTCCTTCCTTTAAACAAAAAAAGTGAAGATCAAATGCCGAAATGGCTATGCAGAGCATGTGGCAGCACTGTGGTGTGGGGGATCCCCCAGGGAGAAAGCATTCCTCCTTTGGGTATTGAAGTGCTGTGGATCAACAGTAGGAGAAGAAATTGCCCGCCACCAAGAGAGTGTGGCCAAAAAAAAAAAAAATTAAATAGCTGGTGCTGTGACTCAGGTACCTTCAGGTGTGCTGGAAGGGTAAATTCAAAGCTTCCCAGTTTCTATGCAGTTACTCAATTTGCAACAACAACCACCAGGGAGATGAGCACAGTGTATACACTTCTTTCTTTCAAGTAAAGCTCAGATTCACAGTGTGAATTATTGCAATCCTTATGCCAATGCCCAAACTGAACTCCTTCACGTTTGTTTTTATATTTGCATGAACCCTGAAAGCCCTTACAGTAATATTGTCATGGTCAGACTTCCTTCCTTTCTTGCTCCCTTCTCTGCCTCAAAGAGAAAAATCAGCTTTTTACTAGGCTGAGTGGGTGCAAAAAAGACATACCAGATCTGGTGCTATGGCACATGGGTGAAGCAGCTCTGCACCCTTCCACAGACTCTTAGACTGACACTTGACCATCTCCAAATTCTGCCCTGGTTATATCAATTCAATTCCCTTCATTTTGCTGGTTGCAAATACAGTGCATTGCTTTGCTGTAAGTAATGGGGAGGTGATTGTTCGAGTGGTTTAAGGTAACTAACCTCTTAGTTTTCATTGTTCATAATCCCAGAACCTGGAAAATCAAGGCAACATTCCCTCCCACCCCTCAAAAAATTATGCTACACACAATGTGATCGTGATCTGTTAGCTGGAAGTTATATCAGAAATTCTCCTTGGGTTGGGAATGTTAGGCTCCCAGTCTGGTAAGTCTGAATGCTGCAGTCAGGTTTTTCTACCTGTAGATCAAACTTCAGGACTTGGGTCTTAGCCTCTATTGAGTAAATATATATACTCACAAAAAAATATATACTCTGTAAAGCTATTCCATTCTGCTGTCCTGTCAATACTGCCTTATTAAACATGCATAGTTGTGCTCTAGTGCTTTGAAAATTGCATTTCATTTAAGTTGCAAGAATTCTTTTATTGGAAGAAACCATTCTTTTTCTTTTTAAAGCAAAACAAACCTTCTCCATACTGCTTACATATCTCAAAGAGATATCAAGCTGATTATAAACTGAACTTGCCAGCCCACTTACCATCCATAATAAACTACTTATAAAATGCACGGATTTCTTATTCTGTATGCAGAAAGCAAATAAATCAGAGTAATAAGTTAAAAAATACTAAGTCTTGGCTCAGAAAATGTCATAAACTTTCAATTTCTTTGTCAGCTAACTATAATACACCTGCTCTGGTGCCATTGCTCACTGAATGCAGATGTTTTATGGAAGATGAGTAGAGCAGCTTCAGCAACATTGCCAGATGCTGCATGCCTGTGCAAAGGCAACTGAGAGATTTGAGGTTCTCACACCAGACACTGGTGTGCAATATTTATACACCTGCATGCTGTTGGAGTAGTATTGGCACCTCACAAGCTGATCCTTACAATAGCTCTGTGATGCAAGAAGATGTTTTTATTATGGTAATGCAGAAAGCGAATGAGATAATGAGGGAAGCAAGGAACTGCTCACTTTTAGAGTGGATACCTGTGGTACAGGAAGGAATTGAAGCCAGATCTCACCCACCAAAATTTTCACTCTGAATACTGTGTAATCATCAGATGGCAATCTCTAATATTTCTCGAATGGCTCTTGCAAGGCTGCAAGTTTTTCTCTGAGGTTACCTAAAGAGCGGCTCCAAAGACTCCCTGGCAGGAAATCATGAAACCTGGTCTGTTGCATATTTGACATCATTACATTTTTCTTCATCCAACCTGTTTTATTTGATGGGGGTGGGGGGGCGGCTTTAACCATTATGGATATTTCCATTAGAAAGGGAGCTGGCTTTTCATTTAGATTCAGCAGAGAATACACAGCGCAGGTTGCCATTCCCTTATTCTGAGCCTGCTGTCGTAGACATCAGTTCAAATGGCTGTAGCTATATAAAGATCTATAGTAATTTCACATCAGTGCAGAATGAACCACAACTATGATTTTCCTGATATTTTTAGGCTTTCCTTGGCATGTGCATTTCTGTCCAGGTATAGCAAGGTAGAATAAAAGGCACCTGCTTTACAGGGCTATTGCCAAAGAAGGTTCAGAGCTCAGCCTGAAACTGTGTGCAGTTTTGGGCGCCACAGTATAAAAAGGATGTGAAGCTACTAGAGAGTGTCCAGAGGAGAGCCACAAAGATGGTGAAGGGTTTAGAGGGGAAGCCGTATGAGGAGCGGCTGAAGTCACTTGGTCTGTTCAGCCTGGAGAAGAGGAGACCAAGGGGAGACCTCATCGCGGTCTACAGCTTCCTCACAAGGGGAAGAGGAGGGGCGGGTGCCGATCTCTTCTCCCGGGCGACCAGTGACAGGACCCAAGGGAATGGCAGGAAGATATGCCAGGGGAGGTTTAGGTTGGATATTAGGAAAAGGTTCTTCACCCAGAGGGTGGTGGAGCACTGGAACAGGCTCCCCAGGGAGGCAGTCATGGCACCGAGCCTGACAATATTCAAGGAGTGTTTGGACAATGCTCTCAAACACATAGTGTGAATTTTGAGATTGTCCTATACAGGGTCAGGACTTGGACTCGATGATCCTTGTGGGTCCCTTCCAACTCAGGAGATTCTATGATTCAGCCTTTCTTAGGTATGCCGAACCGCTTCCTGGCAGAATCCACCTGTCAACATTGACTAGGGAGGCTTGAAGGTGTAATGAATTAGGTGGCTCAACCCCATCTTCTCTGGCACTCATCCTGTTCTACTGAAGGTAGTGGGAAACTTTGCATGGATTTATGATCAGGCCCCATAGTTTCACTGGTGCACATTATTTTATATATCCCCCAATTCTGATGGTCATTTGTTCAAGAAAGCCTTTTTTATACTGAGTACTGATATACTCATATAGAAGCAGCAAACCCTCAGTGGATTTGTATTAATGCCAACAAGCAATTGCTGTATTTTGGTACTTTACTCCACATGTAGGAAATTCAAATGTGCATCACAAATTATTGCAGTAATGACAGCCAGAATATGAGACTTGAGAATGTAGGACAAAACCTTTAAATCTCCACTTCTTGGTTTCAGAAACTAAATACTGTGAGCCTGAAGGTAGAATAACACGTTGAGTGAGCTAGCCAGATAAATGATAAGCATTACCATCTTCAGAGCACTCAAAGTAAATTCTCTCCCAGATCAACAGTTGTGAGATTCTGACCCTCCACTGATGCCCTATGCCAGGAAGATCTCAGCAAACAGAGCAAACAGTCTTAATGTTTGTGACCACAACCTGGAAGTAGCTGCAATTTCTGGTGCTCTCTAGCACATTTTTAGCCACAAGCCACACAAGTAAGCTCTAGTTATTCTATATTCAATATTCATAACTATATGAGAAATCAAAAAGGAAAGAAAATTATGCACAGGGAAAGAGGTTTTGTTCAGCTGTCTAAATTGCCCTAACAATTTTTGTACGTGCACTGAGTGTCAGAACGCCTCCAGTGACTGTCCTTGCTTAGGATTTTGAAAATGCTGCTTTTCACATCCAGAACTCCGTGCAGGGAAGATGTAGCATTGAGCACTGGCAAGCAGCATCACAGAGTAAAATTTTTAATTTACCGAATCTGAGCAGGGCCAAGAAGGCATTTAGGGCCTCCAGATGGGACATGCTTACAGCTCTAAGAAGGCATTTAACTCAGCTTTGGGAGACAAAGAAGCGGGAATCTTTCTCTGCTGCATTTTTCTTGTGTCCTGGCCAGGCTTCATAGTTGTCAGGATTTTGTCCCCAGCTTCTCTGAGGCAGGGATTTTACCCTGTTACTGCCCATTAATAAGATTTTTTTTGAAGGCCCAGCCTCAAAAAAGCCAAATACAGTAATACCAGAGAAATAACCAGCATTACTTTCTCCTTGGTCCCCAGGCGAAAGGTGACACAAGACAGGCCTTGAGTTTACTTAGAAAAATGTGAAATGGCAGTCGTGAGACAGTGATAGCTGTCCTACTGCAGAAGGTAGATTCTACCTCTTACAGTGCCACTCTTGAAAAGCTCCTGTGTTGAAATTGGGGTTTTTTTGGGGGGCTGGGTTTTTTTGGTAGCTCCACAGATTTGTTGCTTCTTGATTTCTTAGCAGTAATATCTTGAACTTGATTCATGACAATACCTATTAACGTTCATATCCTGACTGTCAGCGCAGAGCCAATTCAATTGCCATAAAGCCTGCTGAGTTCTGTATCTTTTATATATGCCTTCAGATAGAAAATCGTGCTGAAGCTGTGTTCAGCCACACCTGTGCAATGCTGGCAATGTTCTTCACAGGTGAGGAAAAAGTAATGGAGAAAGAAGACAAGTTCTGGGTGTGACTGAGTGTACGGCTACCAGAATCGTCAGAACTACCTGAGAAGAGAAGAACCAATACTGACATTTCACTGATGTTAAGCCAACAGCAAAAGGAGAATCAGGTTCTTAGGCCTACAACACTGGCCCAGAATTGTCATGCGATTGTTGATTTTTTGTAAGAGAAATGGGGGGTTTTGTAGCTATTTTGCTTTTTCCTCCAGTCTTTCAATAGTCTTGATCCCAGACATAAAGAGAGTGTACAAAAGTAAAAGTAGCTGAGCGGGGAGAGGGAGACTGGGGAGATGACCAAAGAATTGTAATCTTCAAAATAAGTTTGTCAGTTCTGGGTACATGTGCATTTTGTATGGAAATTTTGGATCAGCTTTTGCTTCATCCCTTTTCAAATTGAAGTCAGACAGTTTTGTAAAATATGTGCTGTTCACAGTGGGGATATGCATCTTGCTTGATAAAATCGTTTCTAGTGATCCACAAATCCTGTTCTGGTTTCCTCTACAAAGCAAACCCAAACTGCATGTATTTGCAAAGTCTGTCAACAGAGGGTGACCGCACTGCATATTGGTGTAGAAATAGGTACTGCTTTCCAAAGAAAACTGATCTCTTACCGCCACATTCATTTCCCCAAGTCTTCTGCCTCAAAAGGGCAGTTTGCAGAGGAACCCTTCACTACGCCCTATCGCCTGATGTCGCGAGACTCATCTTTTCAGATAGCATTTGAAATATTACAAAAGAAAGCAGAGGGTGGCGCATGGAAACATCATCCACATTTCAGTAGCAGGTTTTGTGCTGCGTTTTACCCATTTTATTCAGGCAGCTTGAATGGTTTTCTGAATGAAGGGCTTACTTAGATATTCCTTTTATCAGAGCTTCAGGAAGATGATACGCTTTTGACCTCCAAGTAGATAGTTTTTCCATTGATCAGCCCTCAGCATTTCCAAGTCATCTTATACCTGCACTCAGTATAGAGAAAATTATCCTTCAGCTTTTTCTGATATTTCCTAATAGTTTAAACAGCCTGCTCCTGTGAGCTGCTGAGTGCTTTGCAGCCCTGCTGCAAGGACTTCAGCTTCATTCAGTAAAGAGCATAATCATGTGCATCAACCTCTTTGTTGAGCTGGAACTTGAGGGCATTCGATATCTTCCTGTTGAGGGCCTAATACACTCACACAGCCAAAGTGAACATTCCTCTTATCCTTCCTCTTGAAAGAGGTAGTGTGCATGTGAGGAGAATTTTAAGGCTCATTACAATAGCTTGTACGCTTGTAATAATACAGCTATACTGAAAATTATTTTCTCAGCACAAATCAAGTTATAATATACAGAAAATTCTTTGCTCTGTTGTGAAACCCTTTTGGGAAAAAAATCTTACCATTTCAGAGAGCACCATTTACCTAAAGCTTTCTTTCTAGTAATGAACATTTAAAGTAGCAATTCATAACATTTACAGCCGTGGAAAATGCATTGCACACTTTCCAGTTCAGCCCCAGAACAGCGCTGAGGTCAGGACTGAAGGCCCCAGTGTTCCCAGTGTATGAGTCCCTGGGCAAGCATAGTGCTGTGCAATCCTGAAGATCACTGCTAAAATAAAAGGCATGACAAGCAGTAAAACAGGCTGGAGGCGAACGTAATTTTGCATCGGTATGCTGCGTGCATACGCAGAGCATCCACAGGGGCTGCGGTCCCCGCCAGCAGAGTGGCAGTGTCAAACGGCAGAGCTGCCTGGCGCACCGGGACCCGGCATGCCAGCTCTGGCGAGCAGCTCTGCCAGCGCCGCAGCAGTGTAATTGATACAGCATCTGCCTGAAGAGCAGCTTGCATGAGCTAGAAGCAGAGGTTGAAGAAAAATAAATTAGCGGTCGTAGGGATATTTTTAAGCCAGTCTTGCAAATACTTAGAGCTACAGTGTATACTGCTTTAGACTTGTAAGTGCTAATGCTTATTTTCAACACTGCTGTTAACAGCAGAAGGCATCACAATTTGGGGAAGTATTTTCAGGATAGGGCCCTTCACTTTTAATCCAGGAGTACTTAAGTTGAGTCTACTGTAAAATATAGTTGTTAGACTGAATTGGCTCTCCCATAACTGTTTCAGGGTGATTTAAGGTTTCTCCTATAAAGTGGCAGTTATAAATCTATCAGAATGATCGAATTATTTATAGCACCTTGGGACCACAACTTGACTCCATGTTTTATACGGCCACACAGTGACAGTGACTATATTTTGAGTTTTGGAGAATTTTTATACAGTAACAGGAAAATAGAAAACTTTTCAAGCACTAGATTTAGCAAAATTCTGGAAAGGAGCATCAGTAAAGTCTATTATAATTTTACCTGTCTTTTTATCTTTTCTCTGCTCAGCTACTCTGAATAAAGTCTGCAGGCTCATTCCTGACTTGCTCTGAATCACTGCACAGCTTGTAAAATGGACATCTTGCTTCATACGTTTTGAGACAAAGCCGTTGCTTAGAATTGTGTGAAGACTCCACATGCTAAAAGGGGATAAACATGAAATTTCTTTTTAAATAAAGATAGTGTGCTGATTTTTCAGAAGTTTAGATGGGCATTTTTGTATCAATCTGTGGCAACTTTGCATCATGTAGGAAGGTAGTAAATGATGAAAGAATTTTTTTTAAAGACTGGTCGCCTCTTTAAGCATTGCTTATAACCATTCTTTAAATACAATACTCATATACTACGCTCATAATCTTTATTCATCATTCTTTAATCCCTTAGGAAAAGTTCATAAACATACCTTCTTAATTAAGTGCACATGTAATTCAAAAATTTCCTTTTATGATGTTGTCCCAGACAGCAAAGCCTCCCCAGCACCTGTCCAGTCACTAAAAGAATGACTGCCATATGAAGCCAGTCCAGCGATCCCCAATAGACTTAGCAGGTTATACACTATCAATAGTAGGCAACTGTGCTGTGATTCCCATAGGAGGCTGTCAAAGTCAGCCTTCGCTGTAAGAATGTCAACCTTGAGTTACGGTTTTAATGTTAAGAAATAGGCAGGACTGCATTATTATGAGAAGTAATAGCAATGCTTTTTCAACTGAAAGTATTAATTCTGCCAAAAGTAGTTTTATTTTCTGTCAGGAGTATTGAAATATGACATTTTGTCTCAGATTGGTTTGAAAACTTTGTGTGGGTAGCACCTCCTGGGAGCTGCAGTTCAGGTGCCTCTTGCCTTGTTCCCCACTGAGTCAAGCTCCCTAGTTAATTTTATCTCCCATAAGGGCATCCTGGCTATGCAGTTCTCATGAATGATTGTGCTAGCAGTGGATAATTTTCTGGCCTTGTGTCCAATCCTATTTCAAATATTTCAGGTGCTGGAGTTGCCTTCGTTCCTTTGTGAGGTCCTTCCAAATCCACTCAAATCTGCTGGTCAGAATTGCTGGTTTTCCTTTTCCTTGACAGTGTTTATTTACTGTGCCCCTTAAATCTCTCTTTGTTGTATCTTCTTTTTTTGAACATTATCTGCTGCAAGACCTCAATGAGAATAAAGCTGAAGTGTGGTTCTTCTGGTCTGTAGTATTGATAGGAGATACCGGCATAGACCTTCTGTCTGTCTTTCCTTTGTTCTGTGAATCCAGGTACCCACCAATAAAATGGAGATTCTCCTTTTCATTGTCATTGGAAAATAGTGAGACTCTTGACTTAATATTGGCAAAGTGCTTAAATAATGCAGCAGTAGAAACATGTATAGATGAGGACTGGTTAAGTCAGTAGCAATATGTTTCATCTAAAAGGTGTCAGCAAGTTTAATTTCTCTTTTTTCTTTTTTCTTTTTTCTTTTTTTCCCTTATGTTCAAGATGTTGGAGCATTTTTTGAAGAGGGAATGTGGCTTCGTTACAACTTCCACTCCCCAGGGACTAGCATGAAGGATTTAGTTAGCCGAACGCTTTTGAGTTCTACAGATCCTGAGACTACAGCGCCCGACCTCAACTTGAGTAAAGAAGAGCTCAGCTTCAGCTTCAGTACCACCAAGTCCCCTTGTGTCTTATTGTACATCAGCTCCTATTCCCAGGACTTCATGGCTGTTCTTGTCAAGCCATCTGGTAAGCAACTGCTCTGGGCTCTCTCCATTGAAGGCACAATTGATAATAACACCAGGTTGGCATTCAGCTGAAGGTCTAAACTAATGAGAAAGTCTTTTCCCCCTTGTCATGTAAAAGTAAAGTACAGGGGACCTGAACTTGTACTCTGCTGTACTAAATTTTGTACTGATGTAACTGTTCAATTCAGTGGGGTTTCACTAGCCAACCCTCCCTCTCAAAACAAAAAAAACAACCCCCCAAAAATCTGCTATAAGAGTCAGATCCATGCCATGAACTAGCATTATGGAGGGGACGAGTAGGCATCCAAATGTAGGCACCTTAATCACTGAAGTCATGGCAATATCACCAGTGGTCAGTGGAAAGTGTAATGTACTGTTCTTCTGAAAACCTGACTCCCCAATGAGGTGGCTAAAATATGGATGTAGCATAGTATATAAGGTCCTAAACATTTTAGTGATGGTTGAAGGTTGGATATGGACCATTTTCTGGTACAGTATCAAAACAGAATATATCTCGATTCCAAATAGTGCCTTGGTACCCCATGAAAATCATAATTAGGATGATTTTACTACTGTTCTCTTCTGTGGGATAAGTTAATATCAGTATTCCACATGCCACTCAAGTTTTTCCCTTCGTGGGGAAGAAAGAAGGTGCATGAGAGAAATCCCACATCAGACATCTGAACTATAGTTGCAAAGGTCTAGGGCTGCTCTTTTGGGCCAGAATATTTCAGGTTTTGATCAATAATGGGGTCTGCATTTCCCTTTTCAAGCATCCCTTTTGATCAAATATTAAAATTTGTTATGAAGAGCAAACACTTCACTTTTGTTTAGAAAAGCAAAATCTCTCTGGCAGTATGTCATGAATATCAATTAACCACTTTTGACTATACTTTTCTAACCATATATTATTAAGTTTCCATAAAAGTCCAGACGGTCACCCGTCAACAACAATTAAATGTGAGAACAAGAAAGTCTCTTGTGTAGATTATGTGTCAGTGTTAATTTGTTGTAATATTGCCTTTATTCAATGCATATCAATGGTTTATTCTTTAGAAAACATCACGCTTTGTATAACTTCAAAGAATTTTACTGCAGCAAGGATAATAATCTCAACAATAAAGTGCTACTTGATGTGCTCAAATTTGTACCAATTGTACATATTGTTCAAGGCATAGCTCCGATTTATTTGGTTTGCAATCTGGAGTGTTTACAAACACTTTGGTTTTGAGATGCTGGTCATTGTCACACTTCTGGGTTATAAACTGGAAGCAGTTTTCAGCCCAGTAGCTTTATAATCTCAAACACTAGCTCTTCTCCTACTGAGAGCAATTTAAGCATAACATTATTACAGTTGTGTGTGAAAATAAAGAGGGGAAAATAGCTGGTGAATAAAGATCAAAATACCTGAGGGTGCTTTTCACATTTCTTTCACTAGGGAATCTGCAAATTCGGTACAGCCTAGGAGGCACCAAAGAGCCATATAACATTGATGTTGACCACAGAAACATGGCAAATGGACAGCCCCATACTGTTAACATCACACGGAATGGACGGGACATAGTACTGCAGGTAAGCAGACAGTAAAGGTTGCTTGATTCTGTCACTTGTAGCTTGTAGCATTTTATATCTTGATGGTCTCCATCCCTTTAAAGATATCAGTGCAATTTAGGAAATGAGAAGTACAGTAGATGGGGTTCTACTTGCAGATCACACTCCTAGGAGTTAAAAGCTATTCCCTCCCTCTATTGCATTGAGTCATGTTGTTCTGAAATCCTCATTCTAGTGTGATGACAGCTAGGCTTCTACAGGTGTCACTGTGGATGCTGAAGGGCATCAGAGACATCTGGACTGGTAGGTAACATGGGACTTAGGATAAACCTGCACCATTCTGGAGCATCAGCTGGAAGCCAGAAGGGATACCCTAGAGCATCTTAAATGGCAGTAGAGCCTGATGCACAGACAACTAAATATCATGCCATAAGTCCTGAGCCTGCAAATGAGAATGTCTTTAAATTTAAATTTACCCTGCAGTCCAGTGAAATCGGAAGAGCTGTTCTGCAAAGATGAGCAGATGCTTAAGTGTTTGTGTGACAGGAGAGTATTATTGAAGGCACATAGCTCTAGCTTATTTAGTTTTTGGTACAGCACAGGCAGGAACTTCATCTCTCTGTATCTCAGTTTACAAACCTTTGAGATAATATAATGCTATTTAAATAACTGAGGGGAGCTCTGCAAGAAGCAATCAATGTTTCCAGACAGCTTTCTCTCTGTGGTCATTACAGCACTCTGTTTTCATTCCCTGGTTGTCACATCTGCAAACATGGAGATTGCAGCAGGGTATGAGAACAGTTTTGTTGGCAGGATAGTCAGGGAGATGGGATAGATTAATCTGGATTTGAGAGTTCATAAGAAGCAAACCAAAATCAATAACAAATGAAATATAAAAAGGGGAAGTCTCCTTGGGAACCAAGCCAAAAGGTGGAGGATAGTAGCTGTCACAGTATTATCTACCTAAAGATTAAAATAGATCCCTGACAGTTATTGTTTCAAGGCATCAAAAGGAAACCTTTTCAGTGCATTGCAATGTTATTTGACCGAGGCTCTCAGTACTCAGAATAACACTGGATGCACTGAAGTAGAGTTGACGTAAAATTAGAAAATTCGGAAAATGTCAGATAATCTAAAAAATATATAGGTGATACATCCAAACACTTTTGAGGCTTTTGGAGGTTGGGAAGGGTGTATTTTAATATATGCATCTTTCTTGCATGCTGTCGCATTTGGATTTATTTCTCTTACTGCTAAATGGAAGCTAACTACAGTTAGGTTGCCTTCTGCTGTTAAATGCTTCTATTTGGGGCAGGTATGGCATGTTTCCTATGGAGTCATAGCTGGCTGATTTAGACAGCTGTAAAACTAAATAAATGATTTTCTGAAGGGATCAGATGAGATACCTTGCCCAGTTGGAAAATATGTACACAGTTAAGTATCCCAGCCTTGCATCAACTCGCCTACATTTGGGGCCCAACAATTTTTTTCCCAGTGTTTTATGAGACTGCTACCTATCTAGGGCTTTGAAGAGCCAGAAACATTTTGGTTAGTGTTGCTTTGCTGGGGTAAAAATTTCTTAATCTAGTCAGGGTGCTTAAAACACAGCTGGTTTATGTAATCAGAAAGCAGATGCATTTGAGGCTTATTAAATGAGACGATCTGTCTGATTCACATGCAAGAATAGGGAAAGTAGGGACCCATACAAAGAAAATCCAGAAATCCTACCCCTACTGCATCCCAAAACAGAAGATTTCTATCAAATTTTGTTTATTCTTGTGGTGGGTTGACCTTGGCTGACCACCAGGTGCCCACCAAGCCGCTTTATCACTCCCCCTTCTCAACTGGACAGGGAGAGAGAAAAACATAATGAAAGGCTTGTGGGTTGAGATAAGGACAGGGAGATCACTCAGCAATTACCGTCACAGGCAAAACAGACTCAACTTGGGGAAATTAATTTAATTTATTACCAATCAGATCAGAGTAGGGTAATGAGAAATAAAAACGAATCTAAAAACACCTTCCCCCCCACTGCTCCCTTCCTCCTGGGCTCAACTTCACTCCCAAATTCTCTGACTCCTCGCCCTGCATTGCACAGGGGGATGGGGAATGGGGGTTGCGGTCAGTTCATTACATGTTGTCTGTGCCGCTCCTTCCTCCTCGCTCTCTTCCGCTGCTCCAGCACGGGGTCCCTCCCATGGGAGACAGTCCTCCACGAACTTCTCCAGTGTGGGTCCTTCCCACGGGCTGCAGTTCTTCACAAACTGCTCCAGCGTGGGGCCTTTCCCCATGCCCTTTCCATGGGGTGCAGTCCTTCAAGAACAGACTGCTCCAGCATGGGTCCCCCCGTGGGGTCACAAGCCCTGCCAGCAAACATGCTCCAGCGTGGACTCCTCTCTCTCCACGGGTCCACAGGTCCCGTCAGGAGCCTGCTCCAGCATTGGCTTCCCACGGGGTCACAGCCTCCTTCAGGCACACCCACCTTCTCTGGCGTGGGGTCCTCCATGGGCTGCAGGTAGATGTCTACTCCACCATTAACCTCCATGGGCTGCACGGGGACAGCCTGCCTCACCATGGTCTTCACCACGGGCTGCAGGGGAATCCCTGCTCCAGTGCCTAGAGCACCTCCTCCCCTCCTTCTTCACTGACCTTGGTGTCTGCAGAGTTGTTCCTCTCGTATTCTCACTCCTCTCTCCAGCTGCAATTGCGCAGTGTTTTTATTCCCCCTTCTTAAATATGTTATCGCAGAGGCACTACCACCGTCGCTGATTGGCTCGGCCTTGGGCAGCGGCGGGTCCGTCTTGGAGCCAGCTGGCATTGGCTCTATTGGACATGGGGGAACCTTCTGGCATGTTCTCACAGAAGCCACCCCTGCAGCGCCCCCCACCAAAACCTTGCCACGCAAACCCAATACAATTCTCCATAAGGATTTTGTTACTTATCTGGTTACATTCTGTAAATGAGAGAACTGATATGAACAGAAATGGATCTGTTAAGTAGATTGTTAACTTGAAAATTAGTCCCGTTTTCAAATATAAACTCTTCATGGTGTTGGAAAATAGATGAGATAGAAATACGATTTTTCTCAGTATCCAGAGGACAAATCATAAAATATGAGTTTTCTCTTGCAGATCTGAGCAATGAGCATTTGAGTAGACTTTTATTTCCTGCTAAATCCTTCTCCAACCTGATGAGCAGCTGGTTTGCTTGCTTTTAAAGAAGACAGCTTGCTTGCCAGGTGCTGTTGCTCACACTTCCACATCTCTACGTGGCATAAAAGTGTCACAAGAAGGATTTATTTCTCATCAAAGCTTCAATTCAAGAGCACTCAGTTAGTATTTTTGAGATCTTAACAGCAAGTTCATACTTAGAATGCCTGTCTTTCTAACTTACTGTAATAACCCTGTAGTGCCAGAGAGATTTAAAAAATCTGCAGCCAGGCAATAAATTGCTACCATATGAACTATGTGAACCTGAGTTTTATCATGACTCTGAGGAGTTTCACTTATATATAAATACAGTAAAGGCTCATTATTGAAGTCTATGAGACCTCACCCGATGCTGGCGGACGGGAGACCACTGATTACTTACATAAAGTCAGAGTTACTGTCCCATCAATCAGAATTTGAAGTAAGCTTTGAAATAAACTTATCCACAATATTGTGTATCCATAAGGTAACAAACAAGCACAAGAACAAATATTTAGTGTGAATTGTTTTCATTAGAATTACATCCCTATTCCTAATATACCAAGACAGTCCAGACTAAAGGTAGTAGCAAAGACTCTGTCAAAAGGTTTTTATATTTCAGTTTTCTACATTCACTGACTGCAGACATCCTACATTAAATAACAAGCTCCTATTTGTGATGCTAGTGGTTTCTCAAAGATAAGATTAAGGCTATACAGTTCATTTAGGTGTCAGGAAAACCAAATGACATAAATTCAGGGACAAAGGTCCGTTTATTTTCTGTTGTTTCCATGAGGTGGGCAAAATTAACATTTTCTAATAAGAATTCCTATCTCTCGCCTCTAGTAAAATACCAGATACTAGTAACCATGGCACACCGCCAAGGATGCATTAGTTCACCTGTGGCAAGGAAAAGCCCAGACTGACAGATGGGGAATGCATTATTCCAGTAAATGACATTTCAAGAGCTGAGCTTTAGGTCATGGAGGGCAAGTTTTACTTTGTTTGACTTCATTAAAAGGTTTCATGCTTCAGCAGGGTATTTTCCATATCATAAAAACCAGATCGCTCTTTACCAAGTGTTCATAGGTGATTAAGGCTATTCACACATCAGTAAAATCTTCTTTTAAGAAAGTCAAGGACAAAAACTCCTAGCAGAGGTTCTGATCCAAAGCCCATTGAAGTCAATGAAGGGCCTTCCTTTCTCTAGCAGGCTTTAAACTGTACCTTAAAGAACTGCGACAGTTGCATCCTTAGTGCAAGACTCATACCTCCTGCTTCTGTGCATGTCCCCAGAGTAAAATTAGGGTGGAATCTGGACCAGAGACATTTTTGTTCTGTTGCACAAAGCTGTATCAGCGTGTTACAAAAAAAAAAAAAAAAACCCATATGATGTGCTTTAATAAAGCTGATTGTCAACAGACTTAGACTGGGCCTCTCAGCTTCTGTACTAAGGTGTTCTTGTAGATTCTCAACAGATCTCCAGTTCTCCATAGCTGCTTTAAAGGATTTCTAGGAATGGGTTATGAGTCACAGCTTCTAATGCCTTCTTTGTTCCTGAAAAGAATTAGATCTGAGCAACTTCTTCAGGACTCCTGTGTTCCAAACCCATCCATATACTTGCAGGACAGCTGTCAGCAGCCAGTGCACGTCTGCTCAGAAGACTCTATGGAAGGATAGCTGGCAGTTCTCTCTTTCAGGCTTGAACAGTATGGAGAACTGTGGTAGAGAGGCTACACACAACAATACCATATATTCACAATGTTGATTGCTGACTCCATTCAAAATGAACTTAATTATGAGGCTTTGTGGAAATCTTGACCTGAGCTCAGCTGTTCGTAAGAGTGAGAATAATACAGAAAATTTATTTGTACAGATCTCCATTTTCTAGCTTCACCAGAGGCAAGCAGTAGAAATACCCGTCTTCTGTGGAAAATAATCAATTATATTGACCCTTACCCAAATGAAACCAAGAAGAAACAGAATTTTTGCAAGTCCATTCTCTTATTTCCATTTTGAACCCTGCACTACTTGAAAAGAGATAACATTTGCAAACTCCTAGATGACTAAAAAAATGTAAATCATACAAAGTTTATTCAAAACTAATCTGAAGTACAAAATAAAATGGTAAACATAATAGCAATGAAATAAAATGGGTGAAGTAGAGCAACGCAGTCTGCGTATAATCCCAAGCTTAAATGCAAATGAATATGTCAAAGATTTTTATAACTGTAGATTAAATTCTGGTCTCATTAAAGGGAGTGGGAACTTTCTCATAGACTTCAGTGAGGCTATAATTTCACCTCCTATCATTATTGTTGCTGTAGAATCATATCTAATTATTGTGTTTCATATCTTTTGAAGCCTCAACAGAATATGGTCGCTCTGAGCTCTTGCTTAACAGAGGCCATAAATTTTCACCAAATTGTTTTCTGCAGCTAACCCAAAAAGTAATGATAGCAGTATAACACACTTTCTAGAAAGACATTTTATCTAGCTTTAAAGACTTCAAATGATAGAAAATTTACCATATCCTTTGGCCATGTCTTCCAATGGTTAAGTGCCATTCCTGTAAAAAATTTGCACCTAATTCTGCAGCCTTCAGCATTTAGCTTTGAGACCTTTGTGTCTGTGCCTGATAGATGAAAGAATTGTTTGGTGTCAGGTGTCAGGTGTCATTCCCCTTCACACTTTTTTAGAGATGCTGATTAAAACATCTTTTCATCTTGTTATTTTTATTTTTTGTTATTTTTATTGGATCAATGGAGTCTGGAGAAGAGGAGGCTGAGGGGAGACCTTATCGCTCTCTACAACTACCTGAAGGGAGGTTGTAGGGAAGTGGGTGCTGGACTCTTCTCCCAAGAAACTAGCGATAGGACGAGAGGAAATGGCTTCAAGTTACGTCAGGGGAGGTTTAGATTGGACATTAGGAAGAATTTCTTTACTGAAAGAGTGGTTAGGCATTGGAACAGGCTGCCCAGAGAGGTGGTGGAGTCGTCTACCCTGGAGGCGTTCAAAAAAGGTGTAGACGTGGCACTCCAGGGCCTAGTTTAGGAGTCATGGTGGTGTTAGTTGATGGTTGGACTTGATGATCTTAGAGGTCTTTTCCAACCTTAATGAATAATGATTCTATGATCTTGGCTGTAAGAAGCTAAATAAATGGAACTATTTTAGTTTACCATCAGAAGTCTATCATTTTTGAGCCATAAAACAATTTTATAACTCTTCTCTGAAAACTCTCCCATTGAGTCACATTTTGAAAACCTTTACCCTAGGATTAGACATGGTAATGGTATTAATGGCATAAAAATGAAGTAGACATGCCATCTTTATTTATTTATTTCCTTCATTTTCTGGGCAAACATGCTGCCAGAGCATCCTTTGGACAGTGCTGTACGTCGTCTAGACTCCTGATTAATTTGAAGACTGGTTTAACTACCATTTCACTGACTGGTAGGGAATGGGGAAGTACTGTTCATGATTTGAAAGAAAACAGCCAGACAGTATTTACAAATTCCATAGCAGCTGGTATGAATAAAACATGTTTTAAATATGCAGGACTTTAACCACAGGTAAACATGTAAACCATAGTTAACATCAATGCAATGCAACCCTCTGCTTTTTTTCTAATAATCAGGTATATCTATTATATTAAAAGTATATTTAATGAATTTCCAAGCAGGTTTTGCTTTAAAGAAAAAATATCATTTGTTCTACTAATAGTAAAGGCATTCCTGCTGAAATGAATTATTTAAAATCTCTGGAGATATGTCATTTCCATTATGTATTGCCATTCTGCAATGGCAACATATTACTCAAAATGCTAGTGCAACAGAAAGGCAAACTCAGACCATTTTCTAGAGCAGAACCGTACATTACATCTGCATGTTTAATACATTAGCACTCAGCTTACCCATAGCTACTACGCTCTTTTTCTCAATCAGAAGTCACAAGGAAATGTTTTTTGCTCAGATTTGAAAATAGAGGATTTTTTTACAAATAGGTGACAAAGTAGCATAAAAAGCTACCAATATGAGAAATTTTGAAAATAAAATATTATATTGATATAGTATCTCATTCCTATAACCCTGAATTCCATCTGTTTTCCAAAATATAAAGAAATACAGACCCTGATCTTTGCATACTTCAAATTCCCTCCAAGTATAATGATGTTACAGGTGTTGCAGAAGACTAGGCGTACAATTCTGAAAAGAGTCTGCAAACAACAGCAAGAAACAGCAGAATAGAATTTAAATCATATGCATCAGAATCAGAAATGAATGAATAATTCACTGATTAATAATTTTCTTACCTATTCTTTTGTGCTCACAGGATGTCCATGAGCTCCTAGCAGTTTTGTTGATTTTATCCTTTACTGAATTTACTCAACTTCTTTGTTTTACAGTGTGACTTACAATCTTCCAGGTAAAGACAGCAGTATAGGTAGGCAGGAAGCTCATAAATGAGCCATTTCTACTTCCCTTTTGTGCACAATGGAACTGGTCAGTGGCATCTGACAAGATAAGTCAGCACATCCTCATTGAATCCCAGCTAGGTGAAAGTCAGACAAAATGTTTTCATAAACAAGAACTCCTTTCACTCATCGGTAAGTGAGAGGGTGGAACATCCTTATCCTGAAGATCAGAACACGGAGTCATATCTTTCTCTTCCTGGCAGATATGCAGTGGAGCAAACATCATCCATAGATCCCCATCCGAGGGTAGCATCTCGCCCTGTGGTTGTAAAACCTGAGTCTACCGCCTTCCCTGTAGCTGCTGCATAGGGGCAGGGACAGATGCTGAAGTACATATCTTTACAAAAGTTTTTCCCTCTCTCTGCATCAGCTGAGGCCTTTTGGAAGAATATTTTTCTTTACTTTCCATTCTGTAAAACCACTCCAGAGGAGAGGAACACTTCTACGTATCCATCCTTCTTCTCACATCTTTTCAGCAGAGCCTGTATTGTGGGATCCAGAGGAATTTTTTAGTTGTCTTGTCCCAAACTTTGGCCGTGTCTAGGCCACATATCATAGTAAGACCCAGAAGTGAAATGCCCTCCTCACCCTACACCCCCGTTGCCCTTGGAAATAAAGCTAGGGTATTCAGGGCACAAGGGAGTACGGTGCAGTCTGATAGCTCCCCAGTATGTATATCAGAGCAGAGCAAAAGTCTGCAGAGCATATCAGCAGGCTTATCCACTTCGCAACATGTGTTACATACATTGGCTTATGTTGAGACTATTTCCTTCTTCTATAATGTATTTCCAGCAATGAATGTGTGTGTTTTCCTTGGCCTGTATCATTGCTGGTTTAGCATCAATTTTTATTGGAATTAAAGAAACAAAGAAAGAATAAAAGAATCATTAAGTATGTTCAGAGTCTGACATTAAGCCTAAAAAATTCAAAACTAAACATGAAATAGGTGCTTTCCATTATATGGCAGCACACATTGGACAATTAATGTCCTGTGAAAGTCTACCTGAGGTAGATCTCCTTAATTTTAACAACTTGGCATTAGATGACATGCTATTGCATTTGTTAACATTTGTTGCAATTCATCTATTACAGAGAGCAATAAAAAGTCAACAGATATGTGAAATAAGCATCAGACAATTGTTTCAATTGAAGGCAGCCAGACTAAATAGTGTCCTTTTCCTTATCAGTGCTTCTGTTACATTTTGAGTTATGTGTCTACATTTCCATTTAAATTTTACCCAAATTTTTGTATTTTTTTACAGTGAGGCAAATTATCCCTGATATTATTTATCAGAGCAAGAGCAGCTTCAGGAAAATATACAAGCTTATTGCACATAAGGGATTCAGGTTTTTAAACAGAAAAAACCCTTTATATTTTTTTTATTTTTTTCTGCAATGTATCTGTGTTTTTTCTAGATCTCATGTTGATCACATTTCTAGCTTAAATCCCTGCAAAAAAGAGACTTTCGCATAAAAGACTGCAGTTGACATTTATTTTAAAAAAACTTCAAAAGGCTAAATCAGTGCATTAAATCAGCAAACCAGATTTGGAGTGGTTCCTAAAACAGTATTAACTATACCTGTATAGAAATTTCATGTGAAGAGCTCAAAGCACAATGCAAACCTTAGGTTTGCCTTACATCATGCTGGTGAGGTATATGCCTCCTCCTGTGTTCCAGATGAGCAGTGAGGCTGCAGGTCTGTGACAGTCTAAGCCAGTAAAAAATGCTGGGTTTATGGTCCTGCCTTCTTCTCTGGATCCACTATTCATTTACAGCCTCTGGCTTGTCCCTGCTCTGACTCTGATCTGATCCACAATAACCTGGGTCAAGGACCTAACCTGGCAGAAAAAGATCAGTGAAGCACTAGTGCCACACTAAGGGAGGAGTTGAATTGCAGTGAAATTGGCTTTGGTGATCCTAATGAATTACACAATTGCCACCTGAATCTGCTCCTTTTCCTTTGCATTAAAAAGATAAAATATTTTGAAATATCACAATATTAAAAATATTGTTTGCAAGGTTTTTCCTAACCTTTCAGCAGGGGAATACTCATCTCTGTTTCACCATTAAGAGGTCAGATTTCAGTCATCCCTGAAAGAAAACTAATATATCCTATTTCATTTTCATAGTCACCTTCCTGCTTTCTCCTAAATTACTACCATGCTTGGGAGGAGCTCCATCTAAACACCTGCACACCACCTTGTTATTTTCTTGGGCTCTCATGCCTAGCCTATTCTAAATTTGTAGGCATTTTTGAGCAGGAACCTTCTTTTTTGTTATGCAATATTATAGCACTCTTAGCACAAAAAGCTCTTGTCCAGGACTGAGAAGCTTTTTAATACAAGTGATAAATCATGATAATAATGCAGGAGAGAAATATTACATTGGTCATGATGATAACACATCCCCTTCTTTATCCTGCTATTACTGAAGTCAATCACAAAGCTGTATTGACTTCAGATGGTGCAAGATTAAGCCTTACAGCATTATTATTCCATAGCATTTTGAAAACTTTTTATAAAATGTCTTCAGCGTAAAGAAAAACCTTAGCTTTATAGCAGTACACACACACAGGCTGGACTGACAATTGTACAGATGTAGATATATCCACAGGGTGAATATAATGCGTGCATATGTATATATCTTATATATACATATATATATTGTTATATTTTTTTCCTGAGACTACTAAGGTGATGTAGGCATTATATTTGCCCTTAGATTGATATGTCTGTTAATCTCAGGACTCCTGTCAAGATTAGTTTTATTATCTAAGTGAACAGTAATTTAAAAGAAATAGCATTTTATTGAACTTCTGCTTAAATCCCAGCAACTTCAGTTAAAGACAGTCTGCCTGGCATGACGTGACTTGAGAACTGAAACTGCAAGTTCCTCAGAAGCTGCCATCTACTTTCATCTGTGTAGTGCTCAAAGCCACACTGTGTGTTTATATTAAGCTCAAACGAAATTAATGAGTTTTTAAAGAAAAGTAGCTGTAATGAAAAATCTTAAATATAATTTTAAAACTGTAATTTAACACAAATTCATGACATCAACCTCGGTGTATGCAGAGGTTCTATTTAATTTTCATTAAATAATGTAATATCTTTTTTCAAATATCATTTGACGCTAGTAATTCTTTTTTTATTATGTGTCTTATATTAAATTGATAGCCTAGTATTTCATACAAAGACCGCAGGCTGCTGAGTTCCAACTGCTTACACTTGAGCACCCACTGGATGGCAGTCACATACAACTTTGGAAAGAATTCAGCTTGGTCCTTTAACTCACTGACCTAACAAAGAAATCCTAGGTTAAGTGCCTCTAAAAAAAAGGTTTTCTTTAATTAGATAATGCTAGTTTAGAACAAAGACAAGAAAGAAAAACCGAGCAGACAGAAATCTCACTATTCCCTCACTGTGATCTTGTGGTGCACAATTTCATTTCAGGTGCCAGGAATAGAGAAGGGCATAGCTCAAAGCTGGCCGTGGAAGGCAACACAGGTGTCCCCCGTGGGACAAGAGATGCCAGACCTGGCCACGGAGCAGTAGCTGGCTCTATCACTAATCAGAAATGCTTGTCTCTATTGATGGCAATGGCAGGAAATCAGTATCAATAGTTTTTAAATGGAGATTTATTTCAACCAGGGATCACAACAACCCAAAACTTCGGAGTCATTAAACGCTTAAAACAATTCATAGCTGAGCCCATTTCCTTGACTTCAGTGAGATCTGGAAAATATATGTGAGTAGATAGATTCAGTTATCGATTCAGCACAAGAGGTCAGTTCAAACTGATACCCCTAAGCAATAAACTGGCTGTTATCTGTTAGAGCCAGCAATGTAACACAGCATTAGTCTCCTTGTTGCCATCCCTGGCTCCCACATGCAGCAGGATCTTTTGCCTCTCCACCATGATGGTATGCTCTGCCACGCTGAAGACCCAAGGGGAGATGAGGTCACTGGAAGGATTTATTTGGGGTTTTTTAATCCGGCCAAGATCACCACTAACTAAAGTGTTCCAAGGTCGGGGGAAGAGGGGGCACACCTGCTCATATCTTTGTCTCCTTTTTGGCTGCACTAGAAAGCTGCATGGTTTCACCGTCAGCATGCCCTGCACGCCCTGCTGCAGCCTCTCTCTTTGAGCTTTGCCACAGAAGTCCCACTGGAGGACTCCAGTGTGCGGATATGCAAATGGTTCTGCCTCTGCCTCTGTGCTGTGCTTGTGTAGGGATTTCCCAGAGGAACTGAAAAAAAAGCAGGGAGGGGGAGAGGGCAAGAGCGCTCGTTCCCTGTCCTTTGCTCCCCTGCCACAGCACTGGCACCATCCCCATTTCCAGAGATGGGCAACCTATGACCACACACCAGTTTGAGGGATTTGGCAAAATACAGTATCATTATTTTGGGATCGTTGTTGCAGCATAATGGTATATTTTTACTTATTTTAAATGTGAGTGCCATTATGTGTTTTTGCCGGGAAAGGCAAAGTTGGAGAATTGCATCTGGCAGAACAGGGGGAGGTTTGCAATGCTCTTCGGTTCCGGAAGGATTTTCCACCATGGCCTCAGAAGAGCTTCTTAGCAAATATAGCATGTTTGATTACCTGAACTACAAAACCTAAGCTTTGGGTGATGGGGTGATATATTAGATATTCTGGGCCCAAATTACAGAGCACCTGAAAAATAAAAAACTATACCTCAATGCTGTTGTACTGTATGGGCAGAAGGCACCCTGGTATTCTTGCAGAGAACCTGTACTGCAAAGAAACAAACTATAGCTTTACATTGCTAATATACCGATTCTCTATTAATCCATTATGGACCAGCCTTTCCACATCCTGAACACTAACTGAAGACAAAGGGAGTCTCACCACACCACAGCTGGCAGGATTTGATATTCTGTATTTGTGCATGTAAATGCTCACAGTCATTCATCATTTAAATTGGCTTTTCATTTTCAGGTATGTCCTGCAGACACAATTAGCATTGTCAGGTAGGGACAGCCTGTATGTTAGGCAGGTATGACTTTCCATTACTTGTTTCTAGTAGTTACTCTGGACCATGGCTACAGCTCTAGGATACCCGCAATACATTGATAAATGGATTGATTTATAATAATTATTATAATTTATTAGTATCTTATCAGATTAGTGATGATCTGATAAACCCCACTGCTCAGATTCCAAGTTACATTAAAAAGAAATATTTAAACATTGCTCCAGATTGATTTTGGAAAAGGAATAACTTAAATGTTGATGATGTTGACAAATAGCAATGTATGTGGTAGTATGCCAGATTATTTTATCAGAGATACTTCAGTATATTTTAAGTCCTACAAATAAAAGGAGAAGCTAGAAGATGAATCCTGTGCAATCAGAATGTGTCAGAAATAATTCCACTGCAGGCAAAGAAGTCACATGAAGTTAAAGTCTTGGCATATGAGGCGCTGGAGGATCAGGGTTTTGTGCATCAGTCTTTTCACCAATCTTTTCCCAATATGCCTCTCTGAAGTCTATACCTTCATTTTAATTACCATACTGGTAAATACCATGACAGGTCTGAGATCTGAGCCATTCCTATTTGTCTTCTGAGATAAGAAGGGAATATCTTTTCACCTGGTATGTCTGCAGCTCCTGTTGACAACGGGTGTGACACTTGTGATGTTGGATGCTGGAACACTGATTTTTGTTCCACCAGGGAAACCAATAGCAAGCACTTAACCAGAGTTTGAACTTAGTAGGACCTGCTGTGGTTAAGCTTGGGAACTGCTTTGTATTTTAACTCTTTGTATTTGCTTGGCTGCACCATTTCAAAAATAACTCTTTGATTTGAAATTATGTAACTCTAATTTCAGGTAAAATATGTATTTCTGGTGTTTATTAAAAATATGAGAAAAGCTGTTCAAGATACTCTGAATAAACTGAAACTTCTTAGTTTCTGAGTAAGAAGACGGAACTATGTTTTTCCATATATTTAGCTCAGAAGTCTACAGTTTAAAATTGGGAGATAGCCGGTAGTCATGCTAATAAACATTTGTGGCCAAATTTTAAATAATCAGTGTGAAAACTAGTTATGATCAATTAAAAATAATTTCTGAACATAAGTATTTGCTAGACCTCTTCTGTCATCTGCAGAGAACATTTTCGCTCTCTGTCTATTATGTCTATACACTTCCCTTGTTGGGGTTTTATGGGGCAGTATAAGAAAGACAGGACCCCTCTTTCCCAGTCATTGTAGTTTTTTGAGATAATTGCCTCTGCAGATTCATGGGTATGACATCAGTAGGCTTTGCAAGTACATGAGCTCACAGTATTCCAGGGTATCAGGGGATTCAGCCCTTCAGTTCTACACTATCTGCCATTCATTTACTTTTAACCACTGAATTGAACATTTGCAGTATCATTAAAGTAAACTAATCCAAGATAATAATATTTTAAATTAGAAATATGGCAAAAAGATCTGTGAAAAATTGTATGCCCTTTAGTGTTGTGGTTCTCCAGAATTACTTCTGCAGTCTATTATACCCTGCAAAGCCTTAAATCACCTATATGAGTTTCCATCCTGTTTTGTGCCAAGGTCAGGCTAGAATAAAATAGACAATTGTTGTTCTGCCTTCTTTAAGCCTGTGTAATAAACACATAAAGTTGAGAAAATAAATAAAACAGCAGAGATAAAAATTCACCCCCATTACCTTTATGAAATGTGAACACCAAAACTCTATTGAGCTGTATTGAACTATCTTAAGAGTGCTATTACTAAGCATAGGCAATTTATTTTATTCCTCTCTCTTCCCATTTTTTTGTTAAATAGTTGAAAAACAGGAAAAAATATGCTAATATAATGTGATTGTTGTGTCATATTGGGGACAATATGAGTTTCCTATAGATTAAAGTCTTTAACTAATTTGATTGCTCTTGAATTTACTTTTTAGGTTTCACTAGGTGTCATCACAATTAAATTGAACAATATTTTCAACAAGAAAATAATAAACATGAAGTGCAAAAAAATATCTTATTAATTTATTACTTTTCTGAGAGAAAAGGAGAATGCCCAACACCTGCATTAGTCTCAAATTCTCAGCTATGTAAAGCTAGCTTTAGCAGTAACATAGGTCCCAAATGGAAATCTTATATTAAAATAATAAGCTGTTTTATTGTTGATGTTGATGCTGTTGTTATTTTTAGCAATTATATTGAAGCCCATAAGCAAAAGGTGAAGTGATTCTACAGCAACCAGAACAAACAAATGTCCAATATAGGTATTTTCCAGGCCTTGGGCACTGTGGAGATGGTACATATGGAAGGAAGGGTATTAACTGTTATTTTCCCTTTATCAAAATGAAAGCAGAGCATATCAGACACAATTGTAAGTGGTGGCATAAACTCTGTAAAGTAGACCTGATTCAGTAGCACTGTAAGAAGGCGGATCAGTTCAAAATGCTCATCATTTCTTTTCTCTTTCCCCAGCTTGATCACTACCCTCCAACAAGTTACAGCCTGCCAACAGCATCTGACGTTCAGTTCAACTCCCCAAAGGCACTATTTCTAGGAAAAGTTATAGGTAAGATTTCGGTTTATATCTAGTTATTTTATTAGGTATTTTCAGAGAATACTGAAAACTGCAAGCACACAGGACAATGATATGTGTCGTGTTTGCAGCAGTCATTCTTGACTAGAAAGTGGTGATATTGGAGTTATACCTAAAGGAAGGGCTATGTTCACCTTGTCCCATAGGCTGATGTGCACACAAGTAAGTGATTGTCTGCCCAATGCATGCAAAAAACCAGATATGGGTAAAGAGACACTTGTAACATCGTATTTGTGAAGTTTCATTACCCTCTCAGTGTCGGGTGGAGGGAATATGAGGAAATCGTTGAGACCACTGCTTCGGAGAGGAAATATTGACATTATTTTAAGCAGTATCTTCCACTGTGAAGTTCTCGTATGCTTTATATAATGCCTTTATTCATGCAGTCAGCCTTCTTATCCCAGTGCATCCTCTTGTGGCATAACTATCCCTCATCACTCTGCCAAAACTGCTGCTTTCTCACAGTGAGGCCCACTGATGAGGTCCTTTGGAAGTCTGTAACACCTACAGCAACATTCATCTATACATTTTCCATCCCTTTTATGGACCTCATCATTATTTCCCAGTGCAGCAGCTTCCCAGCCAGTTCCCCAGCTGAACTCAAAAGGCAATACAGATGCATCTTAAACTGCCTGGGCCTCACTTTTAGGCCATCTTACTTTCCATTGCTTAATTTTTCCACTACTGACATCTTACGTGAATTTCCAGGGTTATTCACTTTGGGAATAAATTATTCTCCTGACATTTACAGCTTTTAAGAAGGGTTTTTTCCCATTTTCAGAGTAAGGGGGTATTGATATTATTTCCTCTAAGTGCTTTGTACAGGGATGTGGTTGATTGAACTGCAGTGAAGGGTTTAATCCAGGAAATGGTAAACTTTTCATTGTTTAGTGGCCTGAGGCAGTAATCTGTGAACACCATGCACTGATTTTTGAAGTGGAAAAGCAACTGACCACATATAGCTAATGTGACTTTTTGAAGATACACTTTTCCATTTGTTTTGTTTTTAAAATGTAATGTGTCGAACTTCTGTGAAATAGGAAATGAAAAGCCTTTAGAATGGTTGGTTAGCAAGAGAGACACGAACTACTTCCTGGTACTCTCGAAGTCAGTTCTGTAGATGGTACAAAAGGCGATGCGGTCTGATTTTGGTGAGTCTCTGGAAACTGGGCTCATTCCCACCTCACCGCACTGAGTTAGGGTGGTTGGGCTAGAGCTGACTCTCCACCTTGGCCAGGCTGCCGGCCTCTGTATTCGTTAATCAAAGTGAGGAGATGGAGGACTTCAGGTGGAGCATTCAGCAGCTGGAATAGCTCTGCAGGCAAGGAATGGGGCTTGAGTCTTTCCTGCCACGTACTTGTGAGCAAAAATATCAGCTCTAATTTGCTGAAGAATGTTGCAGTGTCCATCTCCCATAATGGATTCATTGCCAGGAAGGTTCAGTTTCTTTTGAGAAGGCAGCTCTCTGTAATGCTTCATTTGTCTAACAAGCTACCACTGTATGGCAGTACTCCCTCCACAGCTCAGTCTTCTAAATAAGCTTACCTTTTTTGAATGGTTGTTTGGATCCGGCTAAAACCAGCGCTTTCCCAGCCATTCTAATCAGGTAATGCTTTGGAGGAGGCTGAGCAAGGTGCCTGAGAGAGAAAATGCAGAGATAGGCATACAACAGAGAAAATGCTGCAGCGTAAGAGATAAATAAAAGAGTGAAGGGAAAGAAGAGGACAGTTCCTAAAACACAGAGGAAAACAATGCACTGTACACTGTGGTGTGAAAAGAAAAAATGGAAGAAACACGAAATGAAAGAGAAAGCAAGAAATACTGCTTATGCTACACTTATTTAAAATACCCTGAGCACAGGCAGAGCTCTGCAAGGAAACCACTTCTTATTCCTTTGAATTGCTGAGCTGGCAGGTGTACTAGCAACACAGTCATGTAACCACATAGATGAAACTGTGACATAGATAGGAGGTTTAGTCCTTGCACTCGTTCTTTCTGAGCTGAATTTTTAAACACAGTCACAAAATCAAAGTCCACCCAGCTATCTCCCACATAACCTCATGCCCAAGTGCTGGTTTCTTTGCCGTGTTTAAGTACTCCCATTCCAAAATTTTCTTTAGGCATTCATGAAGAATAAAGGGGCTGCAAGAACTGGGCAGCTCACATGGTCCATGATATGACCTTTCATGTCTAGGCTACTTGTTTCAATGCTGGCAGTGACTAAAAGCCATAACCATCTCAGAGGCCCAAATAAAATGAGTTATCAATCCAGTTGTGTTCCTACAGATCTAAATCCACAGCACCCCACATTTGCCTCATTTCCAAAAAGTCATGTATCTGGCTGAAAATAGTTTTAAGTATCCTCTGACTGTTTCAGTTGGATCCTACCAAATGAGAAATGAAGCTTGGTAACAGAACAATATCTGTATTCTGCCTACTAATATCAAGAGCTTGATCATAGGACTCACTGGACTTTTTTGGAATAAAGACATATAAGAAGAAAAAAATAGCAGAGGTCAGTGAATATAATTTGATTTTTTTTTTAAAAGAAAAAAGTAAGAAAAGTTTTAAATATCTGGGAACTTACAATTTACATTCCTCTCACTTTATAAATAGGGTAAACTGAAAAGAGTGATTAAAAACAAGTTCCAAATCTAGAATTTCAAATAGTAAACATATAGTCCTGATAGTATCAGTCCCATAAATACATATGGTACAGTTGAAGATTGTCATCAGGAAGCATAAAGCAATCACAGCTATCACTGATGCCCGCCTTCAACTCCTCTGCTAACTTGAAGTTTGGGAGCAGGCAAAGGTCTTGGGATACCCTGAAGGAGTGATCTGTGGATAGGTTATATTTCTGTTTTCCTGTGCTACTTGGTGATTTTAAGGCAACTGCTTCCCTGTTTCTGAAGATGCTATTTGTCATCCATTCTTACAAACTGCATCATGCATTTGTTATATATTGTACATCATATTATCCCTGGGACTGAATACTTCATTTTTTAACAGCATAGGATTATACTAGCATGGTTGACAATATGATTCTTTTGCTTCCTCTTCTCTGCTTCTGTTACTGTCTTTGCAAGATAGGATATTTTATTAAGCAAAAGAGCAAACCAGTACTAAAGAAAGAAACAACCCCCCCCTTCTATTCTTTCTACCAAAGAAAAATTGAACTTATCTGCAGAGACACACATTTCCTGATGTAAAATTGTTGTGCGACTGACCATGTCTATTGATCAGCTTTACTGTGCAACTCTCAGAGTAATGCTGAATGGGGGAAGAGCACAGTTAACACGGTTACACAAGTGCAGGAGTTTGAAGGGCAAAGTAGATGCAGAATCCAGTATCTTTAAAGCTTCTAATTGTCACATTGTACTGGCTAGGCATATTTCAGTGGACCAGAGGGATTAGCACCAACGGAAGATCTGGATGCATATATCAAGTTACAATTTGTACCCACCTACAATTACATTCTCTAAATGGGCAATATGGGAGTAGCCTCCTACTTCACTGCTAGTCTGTCATCAGTCGTGTTCAGTTTCTGTTGTTCCCACACTATGCAATTCTTATTTGTCATAAAAAATGAATGCAAGGCCCTATTTCTAAAGACAGATGGAGTTTTTGAAGAGCACTCTGGAACAATCTTACGAAGAAACTGATCTTCAGCCTGTCTTATTTCCATTTTTATTAGGGTTATTTGCATAGGAGCAGCCGCTTCTGCCACAGCTGTGCTTGCTGTGATAGCTCATCTGCTGCCAGTCAGAAATGATCACTTGTACAACACCTACCACAACGCAACACCACTCTCTGCTCTAGGTGTTACAACAATATGGCTCATTAATAAAATGGTGACAAAATAGCTCCGCGCCTCTTAACTGTTCAGAATATTTTCTGTAAAGCAGGAGGGTCACATCAGAAACAAAAAGAAGTGATTGAATCACAGTTGTAATCAGGGAGCACTTCTTCTTTAAGTTGAGGTGTTTTCTGCTTTCCTGAAATAGTTTCCAGAAAACGCAAATGTTCACTGGCTTGAAAAACACTGATATATAATATTTTTAGCCTTCTGGGAAACTGGAGGTAGAGGCCTTCAGTATATAACTCTTACACAGACAAAATGGATTATGATTTGAGGTGTGAAATAAAACTGAAGGAGACAACGAATGAAAAATCCTGTTTTACGTGAGTGTGTGTCTCTAGTGTTAATGTTAAAAATAATAGCACTAGAGAAATGCGGGATTTTATAAAAAAGATAGAAGGGAATTGTTAATGTTTCAAGGAAGTTCTTTAATCTGTTATTTAAACATCCTTAGGCCTTGATGGCTGACACAGGTGAGGTGAGAGGGAAAAGCTGGCTATCTGGATGACCAGCTATGAAGAGAAAAAACAAAAAGTAGACAATGTGACAGGAAGTGTTATATGTCACAGTTCAGATTTGAATCTACATTTTCACTTAGGCTGCAACTTGAGACTCATTACTGAGGTAGAATAGAGCAGAGGTTTGCTTTTCCCTCTAAGTGTAGTGGTTTTGGATGCAATGCCCAAGTTTGTCTTCACATCCTTTTTGGAGGCCTACACCAATTTCTATTATGGGAACTTGCTATATAGGGAACTGATGTCATAGCCTGTATTTTGTTACTGAAAGAGGAGTATTTCTTTGGGTTTTAATATGCATTTATAAAGAATTAGCTACACATAATTAAACATGATTTTGTAAAAGTATCATTCTGGTGAACAGAAATAATTTGAGAGTTTCTTAATAGGATATTCAACTGAGCACAGAAACACTGAGATCAGACGAGAGTTGCTCTTGCAAAAGTGGCAGGGAGGTAAGGGAAATGTGTTCCTTGTCTGTTTTCCATTTCCACCAACCACTCCAAATCAAATGATATCATTTCAAAAATACTTAAATATCCACTTGGAAAAAATCAACATAATACAAAT
>WAAD01013690.1:120925-140722 GCA_013389945.1 Fregata magnificens
TGGGGGGGGGGGGCGCGTGTCTTAAAATAAGGTATCTTATTTGAATAATACATTTCACAAAAATTTTAGCAGTTTCAAGAATACGTCTCAGGATAGTATTGTTTTTAAATAGCTTCCTGAATTAGATTCAGAGCTTTTCTACAGCACAGTCTATGTCAGTAACAGCTCCTCGGGTTGCAATTTGGTTCTTTATTCAGATGTTAAATCTGACATATTAGTAGCAGTGTCATGGCATTGACCATGACAGTTACTGATCCTTAGATTTATATGCCATAATAAAACTCTATTTAATCTGCAGTACAGTGGCTAGTTCATAAACACCTTCTTTAAATACCACAGCAATAAACTCACATCTTTACAACTTTCTTTTTGGAGAAGCCTGTTTCCTGTCCCATAAATGTATACCACTTCCCAGAAATATGTCCTTTATGACTACATGAACTTACAAATCTATCTCAGTGATTCTCAGCTACTGAAATAGCAGGGTTGTACTCCACTTGCAAATGAAGAAGTTGAGTAAGGTTACCGTCAACCTCCCACCAAAAGGTAATATTTTTATTTTATTCAGTCTGATGGCAAGATAACATATACTGTCACTGTTTTCGTTACGCCTTCCTATTTTCTGCAGAGAGTGTTCTGAATTTTACCCATCGTCCCTGCTTTTTTTTGGAGAGATTATCAGCTGCCTCGTTGCCTCCTGATCCTTCTTCCCAGTTGCAGAATCCAAACTGTGTAAAGGTTTCACCTTAATACATACAGTCCTTCAAAAATGTCCAGGGAGAGAAACATATTTGTCATCGAGTGTCAGAAAACTTGAACCGTGTAAAATACTCAAGCGAGAATGACCCCCCCCCGCAAAGCCTTTTTCCTTTAGAATAATTTGAAAAGGATTTCTTGAGTTGTAGATGATGAGACACCTCAGAAATACTGATACTGTGAGACATCTTCAGGGAAAACCACTATTACAATTATTAGTGTAATTCATTAAGCTGTCATATCACTCTCAGCCAAATTTGAGGTGATTTCAGTTTAGCACCTTGAAAATGTGTACTTTCAGTACTCACTTAACATAAAAGTAGCATAATTCCCAGCATCCTTTGGCTAATGGCAACCTCTAATTGGTTTCTTGCTTCTACATTCTCATGGGTTTCTTTGCAAGACAAGTCAATAATGTGACAAATGAAGATGGGAATGGTCTAGTATTTATGCATTAATTAGACCAGGAATTAGAGACTCTCTTTCCATTTTTCATAGGTAACATCTTGGGTTTCCCTCTAATTTAAAGGTAGACAAAAAGATACATTTAAGAAGACAGTAGCGAAATTTGACTTCCTGGCATCACAGGATGAGAGTCGGAGATTATAAAGGACATGCAAAGGCTAGTGAACTCCCTGATAACTTGTGTCCTATTTATGAAAAGAGCGTATGGAGTATATGGGAAAGAGCAGCAGTGTATCAGTGGCTAAAACTGATCTGAGTCTGGAAGAAGTACAGAAGCCTGGTGACTGCAAAAGCTGCGGGAGAAATAGAGGGACATGAACTTCAAATACAGCTTCTGAAACCATTTAACTTTCTTTTAGGCAAACCCAAACATTACTTATTTTTTACCATTTAGGAAGACTACTGTAAAAGTTGAGCACTTTCCTTTTCTATTCCCCAATGAAATGAAAAAGAAGAAAAACATCCAAAAGCTTTATAAGCCATAACAAACCTTGGAGCAACAGTGCAGGATAAAGAACTGGCAACATTCTCAGAAGACAGTAATTAATTTTTTTTAAGATGAAGTTTATGGCCTGATTTTCTCTTTATTTTTTTTCCCATGATATCTTTTGAAGAAGCTTCTTGGGAGAGCATAAATGGCTACTAGAAAATGTCAAGTACAAACCAACATAAAACTTGCCAAACTGTGTCCTTGTTGTGATGTGGGCCTTGTTCTCCCAATTATGAATTAACCCATACCAAAACACAAACCCCAAATACACCATGACACTTCTGTAGCTAATAGTTAATACTGAAGGTAATATACAGCTGCTGCTATGTAAATATACTTCAGTCTCTATACTAATTCTTATATTCTACATGTTACATTAATAGTAGTCTGAGCATTTATTAAGATGCTTTTTCTTTTTTTTTCCACTAAAGAAATACAATTTTCCCAGTAGAATAACTTTGTTCTGAGCCAAGAACATTTTTTCTACTAGTTCACATTGATGTTTCTTTCCTTCTTCCCAGTTCAGCATAGCCCAGAGGCCCATCTGTGATTCGTCTATGTGGAATAAAAAAGAACAGATAATAGACTGGGATACTGTATTATGGTGAAAGTTTCTCATGTATCTCTAATGTTACTCGTATATGTTAATGCTGCTCTCATGCTTTAAATATGGACAAACAGGACACTAATAAAACTTAATGTAGTGGTATCTGTGATCTCTCAGGCTCAGAAATAATCTGAATTACCCTGAGTCAAGCACGCTGGTTTTATTTAGAGTGACTTCTACAGCAGACACGTTAACATACATCCTAAAGAAGAGTTCTGGCTTTTGGACAATACATTTTTACAGAAGTTTAAGGAAGTTAATAATGCCAAAAATGTCTTTGTCACAGCACTCAAGAAGATGCTCTTCACTACTCTCAAATACTGCTGCAACTACTGGGATCCTCTGAGATCCTTAAGCCAGGAGTTCTTTCCTGATGTGTTAGAATAAGGGAGGAGAGGAAAAGAACTGTGTGCATTGGTACTTGCCTCTTGTTTCAAATAATAACATCTTAGATCTCTGGCATGTAATTAGAGAATTGCAAAGCATTGTTAAACTTTGGGTTTTTTTCTGGAAGGTTCTGGAAAGTGATACAATGAAAGAGTATATGAAGGGGGACAGTTGAATATGGGTTTGGATAATCTTCAGATTATCCAACTTAATTTAAAAGTTTAGAAGACAAGCTGTGAAAACTCCAGACATCAGTTAGAGGATTTAAAACTATAATCCTCATGCAGTCATCTCTAATGCCCTAGAATTCATGGTAAGATCTGTTTAGTTTAAGTTAATTTCCCCCAACATCTCATTTAAGTAGTATAGAAAGAAACTGGCAGTTGAAAGTCTCAGGTTTGTTCCTCAAATGGCTTTCACAGATTAGATGTAGGTAGATTATTTTATTCTCTGTCCATCAGCTGTTCCACCCTTAACATGGATGCTTAATTTCTCAGAGGTGCTTGTAATGCTCATTAACTTGCTGAAATAAAATAATTGCTAAAATAACTGGTAGGTTAAATTTAAATATAGTTTTTCTTATGCTGTTTTCGTAGTAGAAGTTTCTCCTGAGGCTTTAATGTGTTAATTTAAAGAGGAATTCAGCAGACAGTGTCTTGTACACATTGAACAGGAAAAGTAGGAAATGTTTACATATACCAGTCAACAGCTACAACACAGTTTCAGTTTGGCAAAGATCTGTAAAGACCATTTTGAGGACTTGATTCTAATGCACCCTGTATTTTGATAAGTGATTCAGATAATAACAACAACTGTATTGTGTAAAAGGAACTGCTTTTCCTATATGTCAAGTGAGGTTCTTAGTTTTAGTCATAAGATAATTTAGAAGATGAACTTATTCCACATTAGATCACTGTATTTGAAAAACATTTATTCCACCCATAGGAAATACCAAGTGACAGGGATGACAAATCAAAAAGTTTTGTGGGGTCTTTTTTCCTACCAGAAACTTTAGCATCATCTCCACTTGAAAATTCATCTGGATGAAGCAGACAGTCTTTTAAAGCAATGAAATTCATGACGGCAATCAAATCTCTCAAAAGTGATCAATTTTTGGAGAGTGAAGGTACTAGGGTCAGAAAGTGAACTGGTAAAAGCTGTAGGAGCCCCCTCTGCCCTAATGACAATGGTGAAAGGTGTACTGGCTGCAGGGTTGGCCCTTCTGTGGGGAGAGGTGGTAAGGGAGTGTCAGCAGCGGAAACTTCAACCACAAGGAACGTGTGGAGGGGACAGCAGGAAGAAAGGGTGGGGAAGCAGCTCAGCACCTGTGGCTGAGCTGTATGGATACAGCTGGGTACCTATCCCGTGTCACCTTCCCGTCATAGTTACCACACCACTGCCATTCTGTGCCTCTCTGGAGACTAACTCCTATCTTAAAGGAAACCTGAAAATCACCATCGTCCCACCAGGGATGCAGAGCTGGCAGAAGAAACTGGGGTTGTTCACACACTGCACTTCAGCAGAGCTAATGGCACTGGGTAGGACGCCTCAGTAAGGAGGCTCTGCTGACCTTGCTTCCAATGCCTGAGCCAGCTCAAGTGCCTCTGCTCAGCGCTGCTCTGTGCCGTGTGGCCTATACTTGTTTCATGACTTAGGTGGCTGACCTGCTTTCCGTTCTAGATCATTTTTTAGAAATCATTTGTTGTTTGAGCGTTACGTTTCAGCTCTTGGATGCATTTCTAAATAGGAAATTGATGACAGATATTTTTTCCCCTTGTTTAAGAGGGTAGCTCATTCATAATTCCCATTTTTTTCTGGTTGCAATATAATTAGCTTGCTATAATACTGTCCTAGCCTATGCATTCAACAACAGAATGCAGCTACTGCATTCATCCCGCTTGCAGCACTCCTAAAAAATAAACCATTTTCATTAATCAATAAAGGATAGATTTCATGCGTTGTAACTGCACTACATCTGTGGTAGAGGTGGGTTGACCCTGGCTGGACACCAGGTGCCCACCAAAGCCACTCTATCACTCCCCCTCCTCAACTGTCTGTCTTGGAGCCAGCTGGCATTGGCTCTATCAGACATGGGGGAGGCTTCTAGGAGTTTCTCACAGAAGCCACCCCTGTAGCCCCCCTGCTACCAAAACCTTGCCATGCAAGCCCAATACAGTGGTAAATTTCTTGATTGTTTTTCCTGTTTTCTTTTGCAAAACTGGTGTCTAAAAATACTAGTAGTGATTTTCGTCAAATATTCGTGTTATGATGAGAATCACATATAAAAGCTAGTGCTTTTTTTCAAATATTTTCAAGATAGTTGTCACTCTTCCTCAAATTATTACCCACATCCATTCAGGTAAAGGCAAGCTAAGACCCTTGCATTCAGTAAATGATGCTACTCAATTATTTTCTCAATTGCCTAGACCTATTTTTTTCTCTGGTGAAGTCATTCTTTTTCAATAAATCATTGTTGTCAGTTAAAAAGCCGATCAACATAGTGTGCTAGGGTATAAAGTGTTGAAGCACTAGAAGACATATTGAAACAAGACTTGCACTTTTTCACCAAGATACTGAGCTTTCTGCATTCAAGGCTGCTTTTCAGCTTTACCCCAGGGCCCACCAGCAGCAAGACCTGAGACATTTCTGGGCAGCCTCTCTTCTTTAGCCTCCTCCACTTTGCTGTCAGCCCCCACAGCCCTGCCATGGAAAGGCACTGTCCCGCAGCACTCTGCGCAGACACTCACGGGCATCTCCACACGCAGCAAAGGAACTGACATGGCTGTTTCACAAGGCACACAGCCCTGCCGAGCTCCTGTGCCAGAATGACAAGGCAGTATTTTTAAGTGACGTTGTAGCTTTATCTCAGCTGAAGCAAATGGCATTTTACACTGGCATATACTCTCAGGTGCTTCCTTTACCTTGAAAAAGAAGCCTATTCAGCAGATCTCTGACAAGCGCCTGCAAGCTTGCAGGACCCCACAGATTTCTTTCTGTTAATGCACAGAGCATATCTTAATTGCTTAAGACTGTTATCTTGACTTTGTAATAGTGTCCCCTCCGGGGACGAAGGAATGCCTGGCTGACAGCTAAGCTTGCATCATGTGTGGTACCTGGGTATTGCTTGTAGTGTGCTGAGTCCTTTCTGCTGAGGAATGCACTGAAACCAGTGCATTAATTTTATGAAGGACTTTTTTGCTGGAATGAGAGTGATACGCTGCACCCTGTCCTCATACAGGAAAATAAATATTTTCATCCTCTGTATTTCCACTTTATTCTGAGGGGGGGCAGAGAGGGAGAGGGGGACAGGGAGGGAGAGTGGGACATGATGAGCCTGACAGACAACCAGCTTGTGTTCAGACCTGGATCTGTCCCCTTCTTGTTTCCCCCACCAGGAATTAGCTACTAAGACGTTCGTCACAGGGTTCAGACACTACCCTCTATTTCCAGTGTGATTGCTTTACCAACAGTGCTGCTTACACGGCTGTTTCTTGCACTGGTTTTGTGCCTTTTCAATGGTGTGCACGGCACTTACACACCAAATCCATTTCTATAACTTCCGAGCTGGCTGTTCCCAGTCCTTCCTTAAGACTCACCTATGGCTGTTAGATTTTTTTTAAGAAATTTACTGTTTACTTAATTGTCATAATAATGCGTCCAGTCAGATTAAAAGCCAAATTAAACATAAACCAAATCTTAACATAGTGGAGACGTACCAAATCTTGTGCCTGCAAGTTCCCCTGCATTTGCCTCCCAGTCCCCAGCCTGCCCGTCTTTGAGCTTCCCCACACCTCCTTGTGAGGGCAGCAGGCTTAGGACTCCTCTTATACTAAAAACTGCACTGCATTTCAATAATGCTACAATTACTTTAGCTTTCTCCAAAGTAAAAGAAATTTGAGGAGCTCTCCTCATACACACACTTGCTCTAGGCTTCTTGCCTAGCCCATATCTCCCTTCTCCTCCCACCCACATCCTCTGACTCCCTTTTACCACCCTCCCTGGTTCCCTCTGGCTCCAACTCACATATAAATTTGCAGCAGGCAGCTTTTCTCTCAACTATATTCAGGTCAGGCTCCATCCTGTTCCTGCTGCTGGATTCAGAGCACTCTCTCTCTGCTGCTCTGGATCCAGCTCCTTCTCCCCTCCACTCACCCACATTTCAGTGCCCCGCAGGCTCACAGCTGCCGTGAGTCCGGACGCCCAAAGCTGTGGTGTGGTCCGTAAAGCGTGGCAGAGCTCTGCAGGTCAGCTTTCTCCAGGCTGTTAGCATGAGCAAATCGTATGCCCTTCCTCCTTTCTTCCAGAGCTCAAGTGGAAATTGTTAGAAATGTCTATATGTTGAAAAATAAGTAGAAATTATTATCAACTGCTTAGACAATTTCCTTTCCATGAGAATAAAACAGCTGGGGTGCCTTAATTCTGCATATCAAGTTCTTGTTGTGAAGTTGGGTAAGTGCGTCTGGGGGGGAGAGAAAGAGGGGAAGAGCCGAAGGGGCTGAGGAGCAGAGTGGAAGAAGCCATGAGAAACACAGATGTGGGGCACAAAATGTTGGTGACAAAGCAACAGCATTGATAAGCTGGAAAGCTGGCTGATACCAGGTGCCTGTGGCTCAGAGAGGGATGTCCTGTGCCTGTGGTGCAGACTGGAGCAATGTACAGCCTGTGAAACTGCTCTTGATCAGCTGTCCATGGAAGGTACCAGTTTTTCTTGTTTCTTTGCGTTGTTCTTACTGCCCGACCATGAGGCAAAGAAATGAGCAAATATATCTTTACCTCACCTGTCTGCTCCTTCTTAATTATTGTGGATTGGCTTCCACTTGCTGACAAATTCAGGTCTCCTGTCAAAATGCACAGCAATTGTCTCAGCTAAGCATGTGACAATTTGGCTTCATCCCATGCTGTTTTCACAGATCTCAGACAGAGGGCATCAGGTTTTGTGCTGACACGTTTCCATCCTCTTGGACCTCTGGTCCCAGGATTTCAGTATCATGGACAAAGCTAGCGACATATTGCTCTCCCCCTCCATATGCAAGGGAAAGCTGATGAACAGGATCGTGTGATCAGTGCTACCCTTACAGTGACCTTTTGAGTTTGAGCAGCTGACAGAAAGTCCCCTGCTCTACCCACCACCCTCGCTGCTTTGCTGCTTAACTGGTTTACAAACACATCAACCAGCCTTTTAAGGCAAATATACCAACTTGCCATAGATTTTCTAAGATAAAAGAACAGGGTCCTCCTACAATTTAAGGTCCTGCAATCTCAAGCTAGCCTTCACCTCTGTTCTCTAGACTGCTGCCTGAATCAGACCTCTCCTGTTAGTAATGAACTGGAGACAGGGAGGAAACAAATGAAAAAATACTCATTTAAAATTTTTCGAGTTTTCAGGTGAACTCATCCACAAAAATCCCAAGTATAAAAAATGTGTTTTAAAAATGCATACTGCAATTGTCTTGTGCCAATATTCAGCTCCTCTCGCAGAGTTTGGTGCTGAGTATGCTCAAATACAGTCTTTTATAACTATCCACAAAAATAGTTTCTGCGGATGTCTATGTACCAGCTTGTCAGCTCCTAAAGGCTGTCGGCTATTGCTTTTACAGGCCACCTATCACTGTTCCTTTTTTCCAGCTCTTCTACTGACTTGCATCCACCCAGTCGCCCAGCAGTAACTCCGATCAGGTTGCTTGTCATTCAGAAATCTTGGACAACTTGCCACTGTGCCTGTGAAATTAAACTCTGCTTTGCACAGACCGTGAACTGGAACATGTTGTGGCTACATTAGCAGATGCACAGATAAATGTTATGCCCAGTAAATTCAGCATATCCAGAATATTTCAGCCTCACTGTACATCTGTTGATGTGTCAGACTACATGTTCTTTGTGCGTTTCAATGCTGTCAGACGTGTGAGCGTCGCAAAGCTCACTGTTACATTGGAGCTACCAGCAACATTTAAAATATTTGTTTTTCCCAGCGGGGGGGCAGAAAATAGGGGTGCAAAGAGAAGTGCAGATTTTTAGGGCAAAAGATTCTTTAATGGTTTGTTCTTTCCTCAACTTAAATCAAACTGCTTCAATCAGTGAGTAATAGTCTGTGAATCAAGGAATGGAGGAAGCATATTGTGTTTTAGAGGATTTAGTACTTCAGTAAATTTCAACATAGAGATCGTGATGAACAACGCTAAGATTTCCTAGCACAGAAATTCGCACATATGCGTATGTTCTTGGAGTACCTGAGGCTTCTCAAATAATGCAAGTTTTCCAGATTTCAGTGAAGAACTCTTCCGGTGTGGAACAGGTGTCTTGACAACAACCGTCTCCTCCTCCCCACCTCAGTCTACCAATCCACATCACCCCGAGGCCTGAATCAACCATCTGATGCTTAAAATCTCAAAGAAAAGCGTTTGTTCTAAGTGCCTGAACATTGTGACATGAAAAGGTCTGAAAACAGCAGTGTTACTTCCATAAAACTGCAGGCAAAAGAAACCAGCAAAAATACCCAATAGAGGGGATGTGGTAGATGTAACAACAGAATAAAAGATATAACTGATGATAATACTTGGAATAAAACAGGAAAGAAGGAAACAACTGAAATGTGAATAAAGAGGATGTGGAAAAACAGTGGTGAATAAGGAGGATGGGGAGAAAACACTGAATGGGAAACCATAGATAGGTGGTGACCTGGATCGCATAATCAGCATCAAATACTTGAACAGAAAGCTCTTGAGACATGTGGTGCCAAACATGTAGTAAAACACCATAAGCTTTACTCCAGATAAGCCATTAAATTCTACTTAACATCTGCATTTCTTAAGCTGATTTACCAAAAATCTCTGCACATTTTATGGAGAATTTTTTTCTTTAATTCCTCAGGTCTTGGAGTTCTTCCTTCTGATATTAATTCTCTGGTGTCCTTCTCTTATTCATACTGCAAATGATTCAGCACCTTGGGACAGCAAAGATTTGGCTTCTCCTCTCTAATAGTTTAACATATGTGTATTTTGTGACTAAAACTTACTTAACACATTAATCTTAAAGTCTGCTAGAGGTTGATTTTTATATGGTTATTTTTATAAATTCTTATGCAAATATATATAAGCTAAATAAAAAATCCAAAGACAATGATACCAAGCAGTCTGTAGAAGGAAACTGATTTCCTCCTAGAATGTGTGCGTGCTTCAGCATACTAAAGACTGGAGCTTCTTTATCAATTCAAATACCATTTCTCATCTTCCAATGAAATCTTATCTGAATATTCTTCCATTCTGGAGATTTTACAGTTCATGCATTTCTGTATATATAAATTAAATATCTAATTTTCTAGTTGTGTCTCTGATTTGGATCTAATGTTTTGCCAGCTTATTCAATATTACCCTTTTGATTGGAAAGAATAAATTCATTCCTTGGAGGAGAGAATCATGTCTTAAATATTCATTTTTTAAAAATCAAATCTTATTTTAATATCTAATTTTCTTCTCTTTGGTATCTCACCATAATTAATCCTTTATCCTTTTTATCCTTGGTGCACTGTTTTAGAAATGAAAAGGGCGTTCATCCAAGAAAAAAAATAAAATCTCAAATCAGCAGGAAATAAATCTCTTCGTGACATGGAGCTGCGTCATTTCTGTTCAGCAGACTTCAGGCACTCCAAATGAAGTGAAGTACTCAATTATTATTAGATTATGCTCAGTCTTCATACTGTGGTGTACCAACGAGAGGCGTTTCTGTTCTGTCAATTTTACCTGGGCAGTTAGGAAGTGGTTGGAAAAATGTTTGTCCTTCCAGGGTTGTTATTACCTCCCCCATTGCTTCTGCTATTGGACAACAGTTTCATTTTTTTTCTCATCTGCTACATGACTTTTTTTTGTGAAATATCCATCGTGAAAGCTTCTTGCATTTGCACAAAACCATGCGTTGCTGTAGGACAGCTGATCACAGGCTTGGTTTTGAGTCCTGGCAAATGCTGCTCTTGTGTTATGCTCTGAGACATCGTATCGCTGCTATTTTGCAGTGGTTCACAGCCCAATCAGCATCTGACGTAAAATTAGAGACTGTTTCCCAGTTTTATGCTCCCCACAAGTTCATCTACTGTGGTTCACCTCTCTGCTTCCCTGCCGTACGACTGGGGCATGTCCCATACAACAGTCTAATCCAAGCCTCCCTGGCTTTACACCTTTGTTCTGCACAAGCAACGCCTTTCCATTGGGCTGTTTAGGGGCTTTTTAAGGCTTGTTGAAATATCCACATGATCAGCCAGCCTCTGCCCTGGTAAACTTGTTACAGAGGCAGCATATGTTATAGGATTGAGACAGGCAGCGCTTGAGACGGTCCTAGCAGGATTTGAAGGCAGTTGTGCAGTGCATTTGTAGTGTCAGCTGGGATGATGTAGTGGAAAATAAACCAGTCTGCTGGTTTGGGATTTGAGATCCAGAGTTTCAGAAATGGTTTAAGATAGCATCATGCCATCTGTCTTGGCATGACTGCAAAACCTGCAGCAGTAACAAGACGATGGCAGCGATAGCCTTCTGACTGACCAAAGAAATATGCGGCCCGTTTGGTCTGAGCTGTGGAGGCACCGCAGCAGCTTTGTAAGCCTCCTGCCATTCCAAGTATGTTCTCCATTGTCAGTCTTGGAGATAAATTTTACCTAAACAGGATATTAAATAGTTCTTTTTAATGAGTTCTTCAATATCGTAAAACTCAATTATTTTTTAAACTTCTAACTGGGAGGAACATTTTGTTTCTGTTCTTTTCAACATACTGCATAGACAGAGATCCCTGGAGTTCAGTTTTTCTGACTCCAAGACAGCAAAGGCATAAAGCAAACTCCTGTCTTACTGCCAAATGTCTGTCCCTTTATGAGCTATACATACACATTATAGATACTCTTTTGTTGGCTCTTTTATCTTCTTTTTATAGAGAGAACCTGGTTTACATACTACTCTGGGGAAATGTCAGGCTTGAAACAGTTGCTGGTTTACAGGAACAGACTGCATTCTGGAGAGACTGGTCACCCAGATTGATGGACTTTGCAATAAGGACGTGGATTTCTGAATCTATTTAACAAAGTTTTTGTATTTAATTCTTCAAGGGCATATAACAATATTTCTTATTTCATAGTTGTTCTTCATGTTGAGATAATGTTTAGTAATTTCACCCTAATGCAAAATGCTCTCATGATGATCACAGGCTGAACATGTCTGAACATGTTGCAAATAGCAATCCTTGCTCCAAACAGGATTGCCTTTGTCCTTGCATTTTGTTTCCCTACAAATTTGGTCCCTAAATATCAGGCTTATACTCTGTCAAAATTGAGCTGACTTATCAAAACCATAGGAGTTTCAATTTTACCATTTCCATTTTTCTTCCCTTTTAATACCTGGTGCTAATGCAGACTATGTTGGCTCACAATTGAGTCAAACTGCGTTACAATTTGACTGGAGCCTTTACAGTAATTTTTAAAGTTCAACTCGAGGGAAGTAATGGGAATCCTTGACAATGCTGATGTTACAGAATAGCCTGTGCATGGAAGGATTGTGCTTGCTTCGTTCCTGGCTGTCAAATTGTGATGCTAGCAATTTTGACAAACTGAAAACAAATTGCGTCTTGTTTCAGAGACACGTGAGTATTATTCCAACATCAGCGTGCTGTGTTTTAATGATTACAGCGCTGCTGTGAAGCTCGCCTGAATTCTTTTATAATCAATTTAAAATCCATGTAGGCAGTAAATACATGACGTTGGATGGGAAAAGCAGATAGGGAATATTGTGATACTAAAAAAAAAACTTTAAAAAAAACCAATTTGGTGAGGAACAGCAGAGTTCAGAAGTGAACCTAGCTAATGGCTGATAGACTTTGGTGATGGTGACTTTCTGAAGGAGAGTGCAGAAGTACCTTCAGGTCACAGCTCTGGACAGTTTTAAATATTAAAATCCTTTTTAAACAGAGCAGCAAAGCTGTCATGTAAATTGCTTGAGCAGTGTTGACCTTTGCAAACAGGCTCCACTCCTTGGATAGATAATTAGGCATGTCTTTCCATCAGGAGGGACCAATTCCTCAAGACTCAGCATTCTGCTACAGTGCTCGAAACACCAGGAAGCAAGAGATGTACCTCTGATGCACTGCTACAGCACAGAGGCAAAGAATAGCTAAAGAAATTGAGTGTACTGATTTATTTTAGCTCATGAAAGTTATTGTCAGGCAACTAAAACTGGGAAGTGTGTGTTTATAATGAGTATTGCATTAGCCTGTTTCCTGTAACAGATAATGGCTGCTGGTTTCCTTTTATCTCTTGAAAAATCTGTTCTCTGACATAATAGTACTCCATATGAGGGAAACACATAGTACTTGTGAAGACAAAATTACACTGATTGATTGTCCTAAATTCAGTGATTTACAGAACAGCAAACTGAGCAGGTGCTGCAGTGAGAGAACAAGTGGCTTCCTAGCAGGCAACCAGAAGCTGACTTTCCATTCTTACAGCAGACTTCTAGAAGTCCATTTTGGGGAGTAATTGTTGCTCTTTGGATCATCATATCTCAGTAATTAAGATGTGAATTTCCTTCTCAATTGGATCTGTGTTTGGTATTTGCGGTGTGCTGTCAGTGACTCCTGACATTATTGTCGGGTAAAATATATCCTAAACCTCATGAAATATTTGTTGTATTTGCTTACATTAATAAATGCTATTTTCAATTGTAGCTGATTAGATGATAAATAACACATTGGCTTTCAGCCATGACAGTAATTCAGTTTTAGAGTCCTGATAAGTACATGAAAAGCCCAAACCAAGGTCTCATATTTGTATATATTGAAAGTAAATTGGATCTGTATTGTAAAGGCTACTGGTCTAACAATGAGCCAGAAAATTTAAAAGCCATACAACAAAATCATGATAATCTGTAATTGGTTTACTTTGTTTACAAAGGAACAAGTTATTTTTGACATTAGGTGGTGCCAGGAAATTTTGCTAGCCAGGGAAATCATATTTATTTCCTAAATTGAAGTGTGAACTCTGGAAGAGCTGCGTGAGTACACAGCTCACTCCAAACAACCACTGACCATGTAATCAAAAGGGCATTGGCTGAAGGTGTCATTTCAGTAAAATGTGCAAAACCTGGTCTTAGGGTTTCTAGTCGTAATCTTTGCAGTCAAGAGTTAAGTCCTGTGGCAGTCTGCTTTTTGGGGAGACTAGGAATAATTTTGCTCCCAAACTATGCAAAAGCTCAAGCAGCTGCCCTAAGGCTGCACTTGTTTCAGAGAGTGACCTGCAACAAAGGCTGTGTGCAACAAAGGCATCACCAACAGAGTGACTACCAGACTGGCAGTCCCCCTTAAAAGAGAGGAAGAATTGAAACTTTGGCAGGAATAACTGTGTGGAATGAATGCCCTGAGATCTGTGAGGTGAAATATATACAAAAGGCCTTCCAGGTCCTTTTGCTGGCACTAAGCGCCCTCTTTTCTGGAGGACAAAAGAGTCAACCTCCTGCAGTTATGGCCTTGTCCTTGAACAACACAATAGCTTTTATGCTTGTAGTGTTCCTTTTCATATAGTCTTGCCTTCTAACATACAGAAGGAGAGCAGCTGTGCCAGCAAGAGTGATACAAACTCTACAATTATTTCATAACTATTTGCATTTACTTGACAGAGAATAGAGCGATCTTACATTTCTGGTTGACATGAAGGAATGGAAGCACGCCCCGCTCCCTCTTGCAGTCGTAGCAATGCACTGATTTATCACAGCCTCTGGGCCTTTTGTGCAGACCTTCTGGCGGTGGCTGTCATCAGAGTGATGTGCCTCTTCTCCACACCTTTTCCTCATGGCAAAGTACCTCCAAATGTACTTAGCCTCAAAATTCAGCTAAGAAGTTAGGAAATGCCTTTCACCTCATTTTATAAAACTGAGGCCAAAAGCAACTGGGGCCAAGCACAGAGACTTGTAGGTAGGTTTCCCAAACTAAAGAGCCAGTACCATAGTCATTATGCCAACCTTCTTGTCTAGGTGTTTACTCTTGAAGCAGGAAAAGGAGACTGGTAGTTTTTCCCTGTCTGCTGAAATTTAAGTTACAATTCCTTCAGGGACTGACACACATACTCAGGCGAGCATTTGAGATGTATCTTACATGTTGAAAACTAGCTTAATCCCTAAAATTTAGAGCCAGGTTTGAGAGCAGGCCTGATGAGATGGTAACATGCACTTCCTCCTAATCCGCTTCCGTATTTCACTGATGAAGTTCTTTGAAGATCTGAAACAAAGCACTGGAAACCATCCAGTTAAAATGTTTTAGCTAAATCACCATCCCATTATATATTATTTAGAATGCCTACATGTTGTAGGTCAGAAAGTGGTTTTTTCATATTTTTTTCCCTACTACCGAGTACATCTAATTTACTACCAAAACTGTCCTCAGGATGCCAAGAGCAACATCATTTCGCCATGTGTATCAGTATTCTTCTCACACCCCCTCATCCACAAAATTAGCCTTCAATCTACAGTGCTTGTTTTTGGAACAAGCATGTGCAGGGGGAAAAAAAAAAATCAGGGACAATTTGCTCAAAATTTCCATGAGAGCACAGCCATTTCCCAGATGGCTTCCAAAAGGAACCTCCCTGAATTTGAGTTTATTATTTAGGATTGGCTCTCTTAACATCAACTCAATTGCCATACTAAGATTGTATTTGCTAATAGGATTTACTGCTGAACCAATACCAGTCTTTAAAATGATTGATGAGTTTCCTTTTTTAATGTATGGAACAATTACTGGAAGCATATGCCACATGTGATGCAAGAAGATGTTTTCCTTAAAGAAAGTCTTCCAATGTCTTTTTTGCCTCTTTTCCGCATCCCCGGACAATCTCCCCACATAGTAAAAAGAAATATTGTATTACTCAATTACCACACAGCCCTAGAGTAAAAATGATTAGTTGTCCATGGGGCTGCAGATCACAGAAAATATGCTTCCCAGGGAAGCTTAAACACAGGAACACAAGAACACCCCAGCTGCGTGATTGCCCTTTGGGGAGAACTTCACCCAGGTTGTGATAAACTTTGAATAAGCCTTGTTACAGTACTGGAAAGGACTTCTTGCAATCAGATAGCACAGTAGTAAATATGGCAAAGGTATTTATCTCTATTAAATATCCTGAGATTTCTTGTAATTTCTCAGCTAAAGACTGGCTGAGACTTTCAACTCAGCATCCTATGCTATAACTTGGTGTTTTAACTTAATGAGCTGAGGTAAAGTATCACTGTCTGTTTCCATTCAGTGGAGTGAAAGGTAATGTTTCTGTCTTTTTCTTTCTCACAACAGACAATGGCTTAGGCTTAAGTCTCAACTATGGTATTGCTATGTTAACACAAATTAATCAGCCTCACTGTGTAGCTTTTCTGTTGTCAATTTTAACATATCTCCTTATTTTTTCTAACTTTCTGTCCTCATAACAGCAAAAAATAATGGCAATACTCTTGGAATTTCAGTCAGTGTTTTTATCTTACTAAATAATAGCAAATTTGCTAAGTGAATATTCTTATCCCCATTTACAGGTGACTAGTTCAAGTGACTTGTCTTGCTACAAACTAATTGCTCATTTGGCAGTTGAAAAAAGCAGTTCCAGCTCTAGTAGACAGATGGCACTGACTGTGTTTGGTGCTGGATGGAGCCAGAGGGAGCAATCTGGAGGCGTCTTCAGTGGTGCACCCTTAAAAGTGAAGTCAATGGGGCCTTTGCCCTTTGGCAATCAGTTGAACTTGTGTCCAGGTTCTCTATGTCTAAAAGGGTGTGTTTGCAGAGCTTTTTNAGCGTTCCTCTGCAGATGTCTTTCAATCATGTTTTCATAAGTAGTTGGGGGATCTCACCTCATGCATGACACGTGGAGTAGTAGAAAATTTGCACACATTTTCTTCAATTCCAACCAAGTGAGCAACAGAGGTTGGTGTAATGAGCTAGATAGAGACAGGCATTGATGTGCCAGTAACATGAAGGAGGGGCCAAAAATAATACTGAAAAAAAGGCCGTATTGCTCACGTTCAAATACTTGATGGAAAAGCTGAACATGCTTCTGGAACTGAAACACAACATCAGGTGATGACAGGGTACTCATCATTTAATAGTGACAGGAGCATTTAGTGAAATGAGTAAGCACTTATGGTAAGTCCCAAAAATAATTCCACTCCCTTCAATTAGAGCAGCCATCAGTTTAAATATAGGTTTCACAGGGAGTGAGAGGGAACCTAGCTAGATAGCATCACAAAACTCTAATGCTTGTGCTGAAGCACAGCTTAACAGAACTGTGCAAATCAGAGCAAGAAGCATAAAATAACACAACGTAATCCTGGGCCTGGACCTTTTAAAATAATTTGTTTATTCACCTCAGTAGAATCATGCTTAACTCCTTAAAAAAATGGAAAAGGGCTGATTAAAGCAGAAGTTTCCCCCTCCAAACTCTGCTCTGCAGGATGGCTTTTTTAAGAGAGTGGTTTACTGAGAGAGCAAATGCAGTTCCTTTTTTCACTGTAAGGTGAATGCTCTCTCTGTAAATTGCGTATCTGTCCAGATCTTTCTGTAGTTATTATTCACAGGGTCTTTCAGATCACGAAATGGTGATATGCAGGACCATCCATCAGCCTGAACAGTGACGGAGAATGGCTACTGTAGCACATGCGATTAGTTCCTAATCCCCATCTCAGACTGAAACTTCACTGTGATAGGCTACATTTGCTTTAAGAGAATAGTCCCAATGTGATGACAAAAAGAAAAATACTTAATTAAGAAATAATTGCAATTATAGCCAGAAGATGTGTTCTTAATCTTGTCTATATTCTTCAGCTTCTCACCCCTCTTGAGCAGAAATAAGAGCTAAATGCAAGTTCTGCCTTCTCCATTGCATATACTGAATAGAAAGCATCCATTGCTTGTAGCTGTAGTATTTATGACATTAGAAGACATTATTCATTTATTACATGGAGGGTATTCAGTATCAGAGAATAATCAAGAGGTTTTGTATATTCATTCATTTTTGTCCCAATACTGTATACTTGCCGTAACTATAACATAAGATCTCCATACATATAACTTCCACTCACTTATTCAGGAAGCGAACATTACAGTAGTTCCTCCGTCTGAAGAGTACCCTTCCTCTTCACATCTTTCCCTATTTTATAAATCTCAGGGGAGAGAGGGAAAGCTCAGAGTAGAAACTTGTGTTTCATTTCAGTAGCAGATCTGGAGCTCTTATGGCCAGAAAGGACTGTTACATCTGGGTGAATTTTCAGCTCGTGAAACCTCTCTGTCGGTTCCAAAAACATCCTTGTGTAAAACACATCTTCCAGAAAGGGCACCCATTTTGTGTGTGAAGTCATCCCCTCCTTGGGTAGCTCCTTTCAACAGTTAGTCTGCTACACCTTTAAAAATTGCAGAGTTTATTTCCATAATGTGTTTGGCTGTTGCTGACAGATGCTGACTCTTGCTATGCCTTTCTTGGCTTGGTTAAAGAGCTCTTTAGGTCTTCGTACCTTCTTAGGTAGCTTCTCAGCTTCTAAGCTGATGATCCACGATTTGCTTCCACTGAGCATGTGCTCTATTGATATTGTGGATTCTACTTTCATTAATCCAACATGCCATGAAGGCACACACACCTTTCTAAAATGTAGTCCATCTATACATTTATATAGCTTGACCAAACTTGTACTCAAAGGCTGAAATTTGAAATTTATTTAAGGAAACATTTTTATTTATTCATTTATTTGAAGATTTCATTTATTTACTTATTCATTTTTTTCATTTATTTGTTACTTATAGAATTCGATAATGTTTCTTCCACTGCTTTTATGAAAAGTGATATCAGGCTAATTATCCAATAGTTAATCATCTCATTTTTTAACATCATATTTTTTAACAATTTTCAATTTTTTTGAAAGGACCTAAGGACTCTTCCGATTTTCTGTAACTACTCCAGTGCTTAAAGGTCTATCAAACGCTGTAGGAACAGTAATCTCTTCAATTTACACCCAGGAGTTCTCAGAGAACACTAACGTATAGATCCAAATAAGCATGTATGGTTTAGATTTTATTTGGCGTTTTCTTCTGATTAAAAGGAACTGTCACATCCTCATATGATACAAGCATAAAGTCTTAAGAGTGTGGAACCTTGCTCTTTGAGATACAAGCTATTCTTAAACATCCACTTCCATCCACAGATTTCTTCCTGTCTCTCCTCCCTCTCGCTGCCGTTCATTATTTGCCTCAGCTTTGGCCAGTTAGGCTTTTTAAAGCACATACATCACATATTGAACATAATCAGGTTTTGATTGTTGGTCCCTAGGCAACCACCATCTTCCAGTCCAGTGATTAAGTCATCTTTATTCATCATAATGAAGTCCAAACTAATTACCTTATGTCATAGTCAGTAAAATTTTTAGGGAAAAAAAAGCTAATTTTTTTTTAACAATCTAGTGATGCTTTACTACTGGCTGCATGGGATCCCAGCACAAGCATCCCAAATTGAAGTCTTTAGGAAACGAGAATGAGGGGATTTTTTCCACACACAGCATATATGCCTATCATCCCCTTTTCATGAACTTTGTTAGCATACATGTTGGGACACCTACATTTAAGATGATTCTGGTTAGAGTTATTCACCAACAGAAATCTACCAGTGATGTGGTCCTTCCCTACCATCTATCCCAAGCTGTCCTCAGTATTCTGTAGCCAGAAATTAGCATTCCTGTCAAGCAAATTGTCTCTCAAGAATGTAATTATAAGTGAGAATTTTCCATTCCCTTTGTTTATATCTCAGATTCAGAGCTTATGAATATGGGCAATTAAAAATTTATTCTGGTGTGGTCTTTTTCTACTAAACTATTATTTTATACTTCCAAGAGGTGGAATAAATACCTGCTCTGTTCCTCCGCAGCTAAACTGCTTCCAGTACTTGGGCCAACTCATTTAAATGTAGTCTGAATATCTCTAAATTGCAGATTGCCACGCTGAGAGACCTTTCAGCTCTCTGCTAAACTCTGAGTGCCTTCACTACCTGTGGTTGAACTACTGCTTGCACAAATTGCATATCATAGAATCATAGAATCATAGAATCATTGGG
>WAAD01013690.1:143914-199668 GCA_013389945.1 Fregata magnificens
CTGCCGCCGCCGGCGTGCTCGGGGCGGGGGGAGCGCCGCTGCCCGCCGCCTGCAAACGAGACGCTGCTAGCGAGATAGGTGACCGTACGTCTTCTGCCAGAACAAAGCTGCGATGCGTGTTGCGAGGCATCCGGGATGCCCGTCTGGTGTTTGGGGTTTCCCGACCCTGTCTTACATGCTTTATCTCTGCGTGGGGTTCAGTTTAATCGGGGGGCTGGTGGGAAGAAAGAGGGGCAGCTCAAAGGGACGAAGAAGGGCAATCTGATTTTGATCGTCTTCTGACGCTGATGCTGCAACCCACCTGTAAGTGTTTGTTTATTTTTATGCAGACTGGTTGTAAAAGAAGCAAGTTAATAAGCAGTTCTGATTGACATGTCTACTTCCTGATGCAGCTGATGTGACACTGAGTGTTTAATCTAGTGCAAGATTTAAGAAAAAAAACCAAATGACAGTATTTTTTCTCAGTATAGCATCTTGAACTAACTTAATGTACTGTTTTAATGTCTTTCTATGCTAGAGCAAGCATTACGAGATGCTATAATTCTAACATTTTTTATATGTATTTTTATTGCGGCTTGATCAAAGGTTTCCCTGTGCCTCCAAAGAAATCCGTTAGGTTTGAGATTAGAAATACTCAAAGGTCCGTTTCAGTATCTGGGTGGGAGCACTTGCTACAGCTTGTTAACAAAGCCGTTATACTGCAAATGGCATTGTGCCCTCAGACGCTGCTCTGGAATATTGTTCCATGCTTGGATGTAATAATAATAATGATAAAGCATGTTGGTAGTGCACAGTTTGATTTAGGCCAGCTGGAAGTGTCCAGTTTATGCCATCTAATGAGATGCAAAGGTAGTCACTGAGTTAGTCCTTGCATGTTGTCTGGTCCTGTTCTTCCATCGTCCCTCCACACACCCAGCTCTGTGTCTTTTTGTCAAAACGTCTGTTATTATTACCTACTGAATAAGACTGTGGATGAGCAAAGCATAGAAATTGCAAAAATATGCACGCTGAGGATGCCTGGCATGCAATATTCTGCATCTGATCTGAAAAACAATAAAGGTCTGGTTAAACTATACATGTTAAACCTGACATTGGCAGGAAAAGGAAGTGTGCTTCCTTACAGTTTCTCATGGAGTGTAATTTGTTGGCTGGCATCAAACCACACCTATTTCTTTCATCCCAGGTGTATTTGTTGAATGAGGGAGCGTTTTTGGTTTCCAGATCGTGATGTAACGCTTTTACATTTTATTCTTTATGGAATCATGATTTCCACTGCCTAGAGGTGGAGAGGGTCTTCTGTAGGGCTTTGCCACTCTTAACTAAAGTGCATGAAGGCTTCTTTTAAACCAAAGATTGAGAGCTCTCTTTTTAGGTGATTTTAGTTGGTCTACCTGAATTTTGATACAGTACAGTCCTGTAACGGTTGAGGTGTGCAGTGCTTTCCACAACACAAGAAGTTGAGACACTCTATTTCCTTGCTAGGCTGCAGCCTTAAAATGCACTGCAGGAGGTTGTTTGTCCCAGAGTGAGTAGTTCAGCACTGGAACTCACTGGCATGGGATGCTGTGGAGGCCAGAAGCATTAATGGTTTCTGAAAAGATTGGACGCATTCATGGGAGACAGTTCTGCCGGTAGCTAAATATAAAAGGCAAGATGCAACCTTCATCTTAGGAAGGTTTAAAGCCCATGTTTATGGGAAGCTGAAAAGGTATTCAGGGAGAGGATCGTTTTACATGCTCCATGCTGTTATACTACTTGTGAATCATCTACTATCAGTCACCTTTTTTTTTTTTTTTTTTTGAAGAGAGAACAATGAACTAGATAAGTCATTGATCTATCTAGTGCGGCAGTTAAATTTTTATGATAATTTGACATTGTGCATCGAATAGCAATACTTTTCAGGAGTGAATTTATTGCACATAAGCATGTTCCAGCAGAGGAAATAGAAAAGAGTATTTCACATATGCATACTTGTAACAAAGAAAAGAAGCAAAAGCCTTTAGCGTTTCTTGGATCAACCCCATCATTGGCTTTGAGATGTAATAGAGACTGTTCAAATATAAATTGCTTGGCTTCAAATTGTGAAGCATACAATACTGGAAAAAAAGCATAAAAGAAATTGCTTCTAAGAAATGAAATTGATTCTTTTTCCCTGCACTGTCCTACAGTATTTTTCCAATTGTTAAAATAAATGGTGTTTTTCAGTACTACAGCTAGGTTGGTATTGTCTATACAAAAAATGGGTGTTTTGATCCAAGAAAAAATAAATTCCAAATGAAGAAGTAAAGCAAACAGAATGAAAACGTTGGAAGAAAAATGACCTACTCAGTTATAGCATTCTCATCCTTGCTGGCATTCTGCTTTTCATTTGCTTGCTATTTTCAGGCTTTTGATAACTGAATTAAAAATGCTACTACTTACAAAGGTCATTGCTTGTTCATAGTGTGGCAGTGTGCATATCTTCTGAAAAATGTCAGTTCCCAAAAAACTTTTATTTATTTATTACATTGCATTGAAATCCAACATTGTAGGTGCAATAGCCATGGATTTCTTTTTAAATTAAATAAGAATAATTATGTGGCACTGATGAAGAAGTTTTATTTTTGTGATACTAACATCCCTAAAAGTGGTTTCTTAACAGATTGCAGATCCTTACCTTTTTAATTTTTAAAAAAATAACCAACAAAACTTTTAAGAATATAGACGGTTAATATAAGGCATACGTGGTGTATGAATAAAAATGTCTTACTGAAAAATTATTTTCCAGTTTTAGTTGCATACCATGAATCTTCTTCAAATGGTTATTCTTGCTGTTTCACCATCTCCAAGTGAGACAGTAAGGTAAGCAAGGGAGGAGGGAGGCAAGAGAGAGAATTTCAGCCCACCCACTCTTTGATGAGACCGCACTTTTATTAAGATGTTTGAGGCTGATGATATAGAATGCAAAGTATAGCATGAGGACGTTTGCAGATAGTCATAGAAGGGTACCCATTAAACTGCAAAGTAATAATCAGACTGGAATTATATTATTTTAATATCTATATTAATAATACTATTTTAATATAGTTTTACTATACAACAAAAGCACAATATAACTAAATGCATTGGAGTTTGGCCAAGACACATTACGTTTGACTACAGGCTGCAAGAGTCTTATTTGATTATTTATTTATTTATTTATTTTCTGGCCTGAAAAGCATTTTCTGAGTTATGTTGCAGCCAGCTGCCACAAGGCATAAAAGCACATTTAGGCAAACCATATGAATGAAACTGCATATTTCTTTTGCATAGTAATGCTACCTCTACGTATGTGTTTTACATCCTTCCCTAAGGGTTATGAAAGTTGCTGTGAAGATTATTTATCATGAACATAAATTAGAATGGGCTTATAAATCCTGCTGAAATACAGTGTCCCAGCTAATTCTGAGGATGTTTTGTCTGTGATAACAACTTTTATTTTTTTCATAGTGTTATCTAGGATGATAAAATTACTTAGTTATTTTGTCAGTCATTTAGATTTGTGGTTTGTTTGGGGTTTTTTTTAAAGAAATTTCGGCAATATAATTTCTTCTCGTCCCCCATCATCCGTTTCCTATCACTCTGTTCAGAGCCTGCCTGCAGACAAAAAGTAGATGAAACATTTAATTCTTTGTTGTGGATGAAACACCTGGTGGTGGCTCTCCTTCTGCAGCCCTCAACCCATGATCCCATTGCTCTTGCATCACGTGAAGAGGGTAGAGGATAGGGTAGAAGAAAAAAGTGTTCTTGAAGCTAGTTGTCAGGTACTTCTTATGCAGTTTTGCCTTGAGAACTGCTGATTTCTGCAGTTTGGGTTACATCAGTGTGTGCTGAGCACCTTGCTTCTCAACCAAAAGATTTCCATTAGCCCTCAGGAGGGTTTGCAGTCCAGGTACGTGGTACAGCTTGACTGAACAATATTAGTGTCCTGTTTTGTCAGCTCAGGCTATCGTCTAGGTGGATGGCCTTTCTTTTTAGCTCTCCCTACATTTGGGATTCCTGCTTTAAACAACAGGCTGAGCTTTTTGCCTCGGTACCTGGGGAGAATGTTTAGTCGTCTAGAGGAGAACTAAAATGCTACTCAAATTTATGAAATGACTGTATTACCACTCACAGTTGGTTATAAAGGTTAATGCACAGAGAGGTGTCTCTTCCCCCAAAACCTGTGGCAGGTTTGGTCCCACTGGCACAGAGCTGACTGTTTGCTCCCATTGAGGTTCTGCCCCCAGCTGAACACTTCTCGGGGGCCGCTATTCAGTGGGAACATTCGAAGACTTCTGCCAAAATCAAGACTTCCATTTGATGTCTGCATGCTGGGTATCGTTCCTTGGCAACAAAGGATCTCTAGAAACTTGGTATTTCTTCTCTTTTTTCCCTGATTTTGCATTGTTCCGTTACCCTTGGGAGAGCTTTGTTTTTTATTAATGGAAATGTGCCATACAAGCTGTGCCTCCATTAGTAACCTTTCCAAAATCACGAGAAGTTTGTGGGGTGTTTAAAAAAAACTATTTCATTTTATTTTCATATTTAAAAGCAATGCCCAAACCTTTTTTACTTGGATCTCAAAACACCTCAAGTGAGACAGATCCCAGCTAGAGGGTAGGGGGAATTCTCTATGTCCTACTAAGAGGGAGGGGGAGAGTTTGACGTGAATATCTAAAGTGATTCACTCAAGGTTATACAGCGAGTCAGTAGCAAAATGTGAAGAAAATACTTGTTTCCTTGAAAGAGTGATGCTCGCTTTTACTATTGGCCTTCGCTTTGTGGTTTTTACAATGCAATTACTAAGAACCTTGTAGCATCAGTTAATTCCCTTTTCGTTAAAACGCGGTGTGAATTCCTGAATAATAACTACTTGTTGGCTACACGTGAAATTTTAAAATGGAAAATTCCAGGAAATCATACATCCAGCATGAAATCTTGAAACATTCAGTAACAATACCATCAGTACAGAAGAGCAGAAAAAAAGTCCAACTTTTTGTTCTCAAACCCTCTTCTTCATTTGTGGCAATGTGAAACCAGGCTGCTGTCAAATAACATTTCCGTTTGATAGCATTCTTCACAGTGCCTTTTTTGACTGAGGAGCTGCAGTCCAGCACTAGTCTTTATTATTTCTGCAATAATGGGACTCTGATAGGAGTGCATTTCACATCGGTGATTTATTGGCTCCATTACAGCGTGACCCGAAAGCCGTAACTCCTCCGCCAGGGACTGGGTTTTGGAAGTGCTCCAGGGCCGCGGCACAGCTTCCAGGCTGGCTCAGGTTCTCTAATTCTGTGTATTTTTCACCTGGTTCAATCATTTCCAGCTTGTGCAGAAAGTATTGGGAACGTTTCATAAAGAAACGGCCTTTGTTTCAGCAACGCTGGTAAAGCTGCTGCTGCAACTGAAACATGCACAGAGGTGTTACTGTCTTCATAAGTAATTTTTCTCTTGCTTGCACCGGGGATAAGGCCATTTCTTAAGTGTCAGACAGCAAACGAAAGCACCATGTGTTTGCTGTGCAACACTATCAGTTGGCACTGCTGGGTTAATGTTATTTCCTTTGGTTTCTGGCACAGTGCTTCATACACCACAAATAGCATCTTCTCCGTGTTTCAGTGGGTGGTCAGTGAGTTTGTCAGTTTAGACATAAACTGTCTAAACAAAATTATTCCATACAAGCTATAATTTCTTATAAAAGAAAACTGGAAAAGTTACAATAAGTAACATAAAGTTACAGAGAAGAAGTTAAAATAGCCACAGAAGGACCACGACACACGATAGGGCCATACTGTGGGTAGTACCTGAAGGCTCTGGAAAGCAATCAGGTGTAGGCACGTCTGAAGGCATCTGACTTCGGGATCTGATCAGGGGTCCAGGGCGAAGGGGCGGCAAGTCTCTCACAACACGTGCCAGAAGAGGGGATGACGGGATGGCTGTCCCAGCCCCATGGGGGCTGGAGGCCACCCCGCAGCTTCTCACCACATTTACTCCATCCCTGCAGGCCCCTGGGCAGCGTAAGCGTATTAGCGTGACAGGAAAGGGACATGTGGGGTGGCATCCGGATACCACCTGGCCCTTGCTGGCCTGTGGACTGAAAAAAGCGTGTCTGCTACATGGGATTTGAATTTTTGCATAAAGAGCAGTCGGTCGTCATTTGCGCTTGGGTCCTGTGAAGCTCAGGTCCCCGTTCTCAGGGGCCGCTCGCCCCTTTGCTGCCCCCAGCACCCCTGTAACAAGTTCTCCATAAATGAGCATCTTGTTGCACTGGTATGAGTGTCCAGAGAGCAGTATGCACTAGCTCAGTTTTGAGTAATGGACAAAATAAAGTTCCTGTTGTTTTGTACTTGGTTTGTACCACTTACTGAATTTTAATTCAGAGACTGAAATTAAAAGCCAGGGAGGTTTGAGGGCCGTGGAAAGTCTTTACAGTAGTTTAGTTCAAGCGCCCATACCTGCCTTGCGGTTTTACATTAACTACAGCTCATTAAATGTCGTTCTGGGAGTTTAGCTTCTTGGCTTCATACTGCGGGTGTTTAGCATATCTGATATCACACCTGGTATCTACACAGTTAAGTAGTATTAGTATGCTTTTTTTTTTAATAGAAATTGCTGACCTTAGGACAGAGAAGATATAAACAGCCAGTAAGCAAATAGGTGCTTGATCTTCATACTGGAGGATGTTCATCAGAAGACCCAAGCGATGTGTCAGAACATAATTTTTCCTTTGTCTGGCCTTATCGCTCTTTTGGGTGTATAGTAGTTGCTCCTGACATGGACTTTTTAGCCCTGTGGCTTTGGTCTAGCAGGTGTATGCCACCCCAGGTGGGTTCTCCCTATGACTGTGTACTGTACGTGATTCAAGCTAATTTATTTATTTTCTCGGGTTTTTTGCACCACGCCAGTCTTCAAGTATCGGCATGTGCCAGGGTTCGATGTTGCATTGAACTGCTCATCTAGGCATCAAATACTGCAAATAAGAGAAGGTGCTTTAGTAATCTCGGTGGATTGTGACTTCTTGAAATCAATAGCTTCCTTTCAGCGGAGTTTAAACTGCTTTCTATTATGTGGAGCCTGATGCAGTAACAGAGAGATGCTTAAGATGCCAGTTGGGCTGATCTTTGAGCAGTGGGTAGTGTAACAAGATATCTTTCTGAGTACAAGAGAGCACATGGTTTTTTGTTTCGAAGAGAAGATCTATTGCTAAGGTTGACCCAAAAGCAATTAGCGGTTCATTTAATTGAATCGGTGAATTCACCTGTGCAGTCTATTAAAATATTACATAGGGATAATTTAGACTTAATTTAGTACAGCTAGCTGAAGGGTTATAGAGATTTATAACGGATTACCTTCCATCTACCTGCTGAGGGGATGCTTAATCTTAAGTGAAATAGCAGAGCATCCTGGTAGTTCAGCCAGAAATACCGCGTTGTGGCAAAGCCAGACTTCTCTCACTACTGATATAGCTACTCTCTTTCCAGAGTCATTAAGCTGTTGTATTTCTGGGTGTAAATGGGCACATATAAATAGGTCATTGTCCTAAATCCAAGCAGCTGGATTTTTCACCATTTTCAAAGCCAAACTCAAATGATGTCTCGTGTAAATTGTGTAAGAAATAGTCTTTAGTAAATTGAACTGAAAGGGCTTTGGCTGTTGAGACTTTCCTTTGTTTAAAAGGTATCTTCTGTCACAACCAAACTCACTCCAGTATGTAGTGCTTTTCTTCTCCCTCCCCTGCTATGTGCTACTTCGGGCACAGTTTTCCCACTATCAAAGAAGAGCTAGATGGCTATAGCATTTACTGAGAGCCTTGCTGTGCTAGAAGCAGTACCCTTAGCTATGCCTTATTTCTGCTTTGAAGGGCATCACTGGAAAACTCCAAGGGAATTCATAACAGCATATTTATTACATACATTGCTGAGTGACCCACAAACTATACTTCAAGTTCTGTTACATTTCCTTCCTAATGGAACATAATTCACAATAAATAGATGCCTTGATCCTCTCTGTATGTATTGAACACTGTGCAAGGTTCCAAATTTATTATAACTTTCTGTATTGATCTGCATTCCAGAGTCCTATAAAGAAAAAAAATGTACAGATCAGCTAGAATAGAAAAGATATTCAGCAAAGGTATTCAGCACGTGTGTTTAATAAAAACAGGTTTTGTAGGTTTACAAAGATTTGCGGTGGGAGTGTTTCCCTTTTCCCTCACGCCTGACTCTCCTCTCCCTCTTTCCGAGGTCAGTGTGTAACACAGTCCAAGGTCATCTTTCCACGTGTGGCATGACTATACTGGTATGGCACAGTACTGTGCTGGATTGTATTGCTTTGTGCTGCAGAGCCTTGTGTACGTGCAGATCATTTTAGGATCCTCACATGGGGAACTTTACATAAATACAAAGCATTTCTGTTTCATCTGTCAAAAACCTGCTCAGGGCTGTGGGACCGAACACTTATTTTTTTCTGCTAAATCAGGCTGTTGTTTTCCTCTAGTCTTTCTAAGTGATGCTGCAAGAATGTATAAAAAAATAAATGGTAGAATTAAGCAGAGCTGGACCTTTCCAGCAGTGCGATAACCTTTTGTGCTATTAGAAGCGCCATGGCCCTTTGAGCTACTCTATAAATCTTTTACTGGTAGATACAGAAATTAGAGAAGGGAGAGAAACAGTAGATAAAAACTGTATTTGGCAATGTGTCTGCTTCTGCAAGTAGCTCATCAGATGCATGTTAACTAGGTCAACTTTGGTAATAATCTGAACCAAACTGTTTATTTGTTTGTCTTGTAATAGTGCCTAGGCAGGAGCCACAATTCAGCATCTACAGGAAATGTAGTAAGGGCAAAAAGGCTTAAAAAACAGATAACCTCTTACACTGATTACTATTGCTATGGGCTACTTATACATTTGTTAATTATGCACAGGTCCAGCACAATTTTTCCCTCTAGACGATTTATTTTTGCTTGTTTTCTTCTAGATTCATAGAATAATGAATTTCAACTTCTTGGGTACTCATTAATGACGCGTTGTGTCATACACATGCTTGAAAATAGATGGTCTTCACATCTTTTCACCGAGGTGGAAAAGAGCTTCTTCAGTAGTAGCACATAATTTTCAATAGAGCAATAGTATTATTTTCATTGCTACGTGGCATGTTTCTGCCACAGCCGTGGGATGTAAGCCCTGAAATCAAAACGAGTAACTGAGGATTAAATTCCTATATCTTTTTACTGTTAAAGAAATAACAAAACATAAATAAGTAATTGATGTTAAGTATATCTTCAGTGAATGATAACACACAAAACACGGGGCAATATCTGTGAGGTTCTTAGCATACTGTGTACTAGTTATATACATTTTTAAAATGTTTAAGTAATCTAGGTAGGCAGTTGCATAGTCACTGTGTGAATGTTCAGTGTTAAGGATTTGTATACTGCAGTGCAGCTGTGCTAGAATGGGTTCACCTGAATGGTCTCTGTCTTGTAATCATGGTCTTAAGTCAGCAGGTTATGTGGTCAAGGGAGCAAATGGTTAAAACCAGTTGAAGTTTAAAAAGGCCTATAAGTGGATTTTTGGGAGTCGTTCATTACAGAAATGCTTGTGGGTAGGGTGCCAGCAGAAGATTGCTGCATCAGATCTGAAAGCAATAATACTAATGTTGCTATTAGGTAATGATAATACTATAAACTGTAATATTTATATGACTTTGCACTAGCTTATGTGCCGAAAATTAGAATAATGCAAAGCAGTTGCATTGTACATTTCCCCCTTTTAAATAATGTGATTGTCATCTTCTTTTCTTTTTCTTCCCTCTTTGTTATAGGGAGAAAATTGAATTTTAGTCACGGCAGCAAAGGCATATTTCATTATATAATCATTACACTCTCCAGGGATGGGTTTATAGCAGGCTGAGATACACAGGGAGGCAAAGTATAATGGCCTAACATCAGAGAGTATCAGTGTGCTGAGCCCCATGGGATGCGCGCGGGAAGGAACATATTCACAGTCATAGAAGTTGATCCATCTTGTTTTAGCACTGATGTGATGCGAGCTGGTGGTAAATTTGCATGAGGTGACTTGCACAACCATCATTTGTGGGATGTTTTAAACAAAAATGCAGGTCTTCAGCAAGGTGCCTTGTTAGGGTTTTTTGGTTTGTTTCTTTAATTCTTTCAGGATCTCGTATCCATCACTTACTACTCATGGAGTTAGAGGAGAATGGTGCTGAAGCTGCTAAAGTAGCACAATCATATTCATGGATTTTTGTTCTTGTCATTCAGGATTGTGAGTGGGAGGCTATTAGCGTTGCTGCATGAAGTTCCACAGAATATATAAAAATGTGAATAAAAGGTAATCACTAAACTGTTTTTGACGGTGGTTGCAGTGTTTAAAGAGAAATGTGGTCTTCTAATTGTTCCTTAGGGTTACTCAAAGTTGCGGCTATTCACTGAATATACCATGAATATTTTACTGAAGTAAGAGAGAGTGAATATTGTGGACAGATAGGTACCTTGTCTGAGTGATACGGTCTACAACTAGCATTCAGGTGCATGAACTCTGGCCTTTGTAACAGCTTTTCTATAGCTATGGAAAGCGTGCGTGCATGTGTGAGGTTTTTTACTTGCTATCAAATTTTTGAAGGAGATGATGCTGTTTGGTCAAGCTACTTTTTTAAATGAGAGCTGGATGAAATACCCACGTGACTAATACAATTATTTTAATGCATTTAAGCCAGTCTCTAGCTGAGTCCTGAGCATGTTTCCACTTTGTCGCAGGTGACAGTTGCTGCTCACTGCCAGCTTGGGAAATGTGGCTGTAATATTGATACAGGCTGGACAAGCCCTAACAGAGAAAGGATATTCTCAAATGAGAAGGAAAAGGGGGGAATAGAAAATCTGTTCTTGTACAGTGGATCACATAAGGATCTAATGCAAGTCATTTTCAGATTATGCATCTTTCTTTCGTGTCCTTATGCTAGCTGTGGGGCGGACTTAAATGTTGAATGTTTATCGTTCTAATATGGTTGCAAAGACAGAAAAGGTACAGCTTAGTTCTGTGTGAAAACCAAGAAGTTGTTTTAATTGTGCTCAAGATTTGTCTAGTTTCTACCAGTTTTCCCCCAGTTCATGTTTAACATGTAAACCCAAAAAATAGTGTACTTGAAACGCCCTGCCTGGTTTGTAGCCTTGAAACTCCTCGTACGTATCCCTGATGCAAAACCCTCAGTACTCTTAGGAATAGCACTGACATATGTATCATGGTAGTTTTTAGGGAGCCCAGTCAGCAGCTCAGACCTCATATAATTGATCCTGGTTTGGTTAGAACTGAACACAGACTCATCCAGAAGGTTAGTAATGCATTTTTCTAATAATTCTGATTTGATTTTTTTTTTTTTTGGTAGCAAAACTCAAACCCAGATGTGCTTTCGTTCCCAGCTCTTCCCCAAACTCTTACAATAAAAATCTTCCCAGTTTCTTCTCACACCTCTCAGGAGAACCCTCTCTGTCCCACCTCTGTTTTCCTTTCTTTCTTTTTTATGACACAATCTTGTGATTTACAGACATCTTTTTTTTCCAGAAACACTATTTTTCAAACCCTTATCATTGTTCCTATCTGAAAAGGTTGCCTTTGAACAACCTGGGGCTGCTCCCTGTTCTCTGTCCCTGGGATACCATCTTGCTTTGCTCAGCTCAGTACGACTTTTTCCACTGACTTCAAGAGCCAGGCGTTAACTCCTGTCCCTGCCAACCCAGGGAAAGGCGGTTTGAAGTGTCTCAGTGCCGCCGGAGCAATACTCCCTGGTACAGCACAAACATGATGCTGCCATGTGTCCTTTTCATTCACTCCATGCTACCATAGAAGAAAGGAAGCCACATTCCTCACTGCCATGTAAATGTTATATTAGACACTGCAGTGAGACTTTGAAATGTTAATACCCCCTCCAACGCAGCCAGCTGACAAAGAGTGCCGGTTTTGTTTCGGTCGTGACTCAGGCTGTCGCAACAGGTCCTGGCAGAATTAAAACAGCTGTGAGCGGCCTGCAGGTTCCTGGGTAGTAAGGGCATGTGCCGCGTTTTACGGCTACCATTTTGAGATCATTTTAACTGGTGTTTTAGAAGGGAGAAAGCTACTAGAAAGCTACTTGGGGGGCGACTTTGAGGGACGGCGGCTGTTTTGGAGAGCAACGGCGGAGCCCCGTGCTCTGCTTATGGATGCCAGCTGCCAGCTTGCCTATCAGCCCACAGCGGCGAGGTGTAAAATGGCCACCCTGTGGCAGGCTGTCAGCCAACATAGGCCCGGTTGCAGAGGCGCAGGAGCACGCATGCTGCTCCTCGGCCTGCAGCAGGGGTGGACGGGCTCCTGCCACCTCTCACCGCTGCGGGGGAAGGAGGCCGGAGAGGGGGCGGTTTTCCGCCTCAGGCTGAAGGGATGCTTGGTCCCCTGGCAAAGGGAGACTTGGTGTCCTGGTGAAGGGACATTTGGTCTCCCGGCGCGGAGACAGGAGGGGGATGGGAGTGAACAGGAGTGGTCCTGGCCCACCGAGAGGGGCTAGAGGGCAACAGGCCAGGGTGAAGGAAGGGCATCTCTTGCAGCAGCAGCTTCAGCTGGGAGGAGAGAGCCCGGCGATGACTGTCCCTCTGCCTTCTTTTTCCCACCTCTTCTCAGGGAAAAGATTTTTTTTTTTTTTTTTTTTCCCCCCCTGACCTTTTGTTCTCTGATGACTCCTTCACGCCGGCCTTTCATTTTAATGATAGCATAGCAGTGAAACCGAGTCACATCAAGGCCCGAAGGTTTCCAGCTTTAATCTGTAATGAAATGTAAAGAAACCTGGCAGGGTCTGACACGTTCTCAGTCTCCTGAGAGAGGGACTTGGGAACTGAGCTCTGGGAATCAAGTGTTCAGACCAGCCGTGCTTTCCAAAGCAATTCATTGTTTTGATTAATCTTTTTTGGTTTTTTTTCCTCCTTAATTTCCTGTAGAAATTGGGAAGATTGACCAAGATATATATAAATACAACACCCCAGGATTCACTGGCTGCTTATCGAGAGTACAGTTCAACCAGATTGCTCCACTCAAAGCAGCTCTGAGACCTACCAACACCTCCTCTCACGTCCACATCCAAGGAGAACTGGTGGAATCCAACTGCGGAGCATCTCCACTCACCATCCCACCAATGTCGGCCGCTACTGACCCGTGGCACTTAGACTCAGGTAAGCAGGGGTTAATGCCACATTAGATCAGTGGAGCAGTTCAGAGAAGAAATACGTCCATCTTCCTCTGGAAGGAAAACCAAAACTGAGTGGATGTGACTGATAGATGACTGTAGGACTATAATCACGGTAGGAGATGCAAAGCTGGAATGACGGAGATTTGCCACCACTTCTGAATGCAGTTACAGGATATTTTCTTTGCCTTTTTTTTAATATTCTGCTTTATTTTTCTTTTGCATAAGTCTTACACAGTTTGAATGTTGAGTTTTGACCTAGCTGCTGTGATAGCACTTTCTCTGTAGTACTGGGTGTGTAGTCAGCAAAAGGTTGCAAGTACAGATAAATAAGGTACAGTAGCATTTCTTATGCTGTATTCTGAATAAGTGAGTATATTGTAGTCAGCTTCATAAAAAAAAAAAGTAAATCTAATTTTTGGCATAAATATATAAAGTGCTGATTTGTTTTCTGAAATATCTGCTTTACTTAGGTCATGTTTAATGGGAAATCCCATTAGTCATGATGGCATTCATCTCATGCTGAAAATGCTGGAAAGCCAAAACAATTTGCTGATCCCAGCAATCTCATCCTGCTTTGTGACTGACAGTCTTTGAAAGTATACGTTGTGCCTAACTTTAGAGAGCTTTTTTCTCTCTTGCTTCTTGAGTGTCAGGTAAATACTTCAAAAAAAAAAAAAAAAANCCTTTAGATTTATAGGGTCAGGTGTACATTGACCCCTCCCTTGTATTTTGTCCTCATTCTGATTTTACTTGTAGCGGTGCAAATTAGAACCTGTCCTGGCAAAGCTGATGGGTTTACAGTGGTATAAAATTAAAATGCTAGAGCCAAAACTGGGTCCATAGTGATTTTGATACCGATTAGTCTTTGACTGTTATGTTTGGGGATGCATTCATCTGCCAGTTTTTATATGAGAGGGGACAGGTATATATATCTTTCTTAGAAGTATGTGCCAAGGTCGTACCATTGGGTTTTGGATTTTGGTTTTTTTCTTGCAATGTCAAGGAACTCTTTGCAGCATTTCCTTTCAGCTTTTCTTCAGTAGAGAAATAGGGCAGATCTTTGTAAGGAGAGGCAGATGTTCCAGGGCTGAGGGTCCCAAACATTGATAGAAGCAGTATCATGCTCTAAAACCTGTCGTTTGCTCCTTGCTGCCATGCCATTGTAAGATTTTGGTACGTCTCTTCCCTGTTTATAACATGCAATCCCCTACTTGAATTTTTTCATCACAAATTAGTAGTCCCTTTCTTCTCTGAAATTATTAGGTCAGTTTGTACCTGAAGGTTGTGTTCTGTGCTCCTCTTTCTATAAAATCACATTTCCTGAAAGGTACCTCACTGGCTCATGTCTTTAAAAAAAGTGTGCCATAAATTCTTGAGGATGCACTGCTGCTGTGAATCTTGTGCAGCTAATGGGTTTTGGTTGTTAATTTTGGTTGGTTTCTTTTTCCTACATTTAATTTGACTGCAAGCTAGTAAAAGACTATGGTGGGATTTACTCAAGATGTTTGAACTGTTCCTAATAGCTCCTGGTGTTAAAAGAAGGAGGTCCTGTTTGTCCTTGCCACGTGCTACTACGCTTGTCCTTGTGTTGGCTCAGTCTCATCTTGAAAACTTTTGCCGAGTTGATTCAACTTTGTTGACCTGAAAGATTACGAACTTATACATTTTCTTCTGGATTAATTGTAGTACTCGGTCATGGACCCAGCATGAGGGATATCAGGGAACATACAGCATGCAATTAGGTTGGCTCAAGCTGTCTGTTAACTTCTGCCCAGTAAAAAAAATCTCATTGCCATAGCCAGACTTGACTTGACTGTTTCAAGTCATGGGCAGACAGAGTGCAAGTGACCCACCTTCATTTTTGGTGATGATAAGCTTTACTAAGACTGGGAGCTAGGGACCCGTCCTCTTGTCCTCTCCAGTGCTCCGCAGCAGTAGAGGGAAAAGATCATATTGCTTTAAAGACTTCTAGTGAGGGACTGCTGTACGCTGAAGGGACCAACAATGTCAGGTGAGTTACGGTAGAAAGAAATTTCACAGCAAAGGAGTGGTGTTTCACTGGGGCAGGAATGAAAGGACATTCAGGTGTGGGTGAACAATTCCTGACTTTCACTTTGGGTGACATTTCCATGATACAAAGAGGAGGTATCGCAGCAACTCATTTATCAGTATCAGGTAAGAACAACTCAGTCTTTGTAAAATATCTCGGATGGTCTGACACAGCTAGCTCTGTTCCAGTCTCAGGGAGAACACATGCTGTGGACTGTGTAACCTTGCACACAGGTAAATGAAAATGTCTGCGTTTAGTGTCACTTTGCTTTAGCAAATTGGCAGTTTTCACTGAGGATTTTTATAGGTTTCCCAAACCCTACTAGAAGACTTTCTGACACAAATTGTGTTGAAAGAGAAAATGGAAACATCAGAGGTATAAGTAATGGTTCCCATTCGCTCCAGAGCTGGAAGAGTCTCGGTACTCTTAGTGTAGAATTACTCCTTCACTACACCAGCTGAAAGGATGAAGACAAAAAGCTCTTCTGAAATTCACAGAAACACTTGTAGTGGTGCTAAAGCAAAAGCCACACACACTCTGCCGCAAAGAAATGGTTGTAAAACAACATAGCTTTGAAAGCAGCAGTTACTATGTACAGGGTTTCTCATTTCAAACATGTTTTCATCTGTAATTTTTATTGTTATGTCACCTATTTCATTTTAAATAGATCTTAACAAAACATGAGAGTTGAGGACGGGTGGTTTGTAGTGAAAAGAAAAAATCAGGAAAAAATTTGTGGCAAGTATCATATGGTTTAAATCTCCTTCAGTGCACTCATCCTGATTTATATTTTGAGTTAAGTGTAGATTTGTAGCTTTGCTTCTCAAATACTGTGGAATTGAACGCTGAGGATTGAAAAATGTTGTAGGAGGGGATCAAAGATAAATGTCTAAATAGGGCAGATACACCAGACGGGAAATGTAATGATGCTTTCACCTCTAAACTGCAGTGCTGGATCAGACCTTATGGATAATTACTAGACGTTAAGCAGGTTCTGCCTGACGGGTGACCTACACGAAATGTTTGCCTTAAACTCTTCTGTGTAGTTACTGTGTTGGACACCTCCTGCTAGCTGCAAAACATTTTTGATGCCCTAACGGAGAGGCTAAAGGGAAGATCATAAAGGCACACATCAGTCACTTGCAGTTGACCCTTAGAGACATGTTCAGGGATTTATCAATAAGAAACCGTGTTGATTTGCTCCCCAGACAAATGGGCCATACAGCTTCTCGATTCATTGTCTTGCACTTTCTATTAGCCTTGAATTCACATATATTTCACATTTACAGTATTAGTTCTTTTTAAATTTCTTTGTCATTGTAAAAATGTCACTTCCCTCCCTCCCCACCCCTGGCTGGCATTTTGCCATGCTACTGGAACACTATCTTAAACCATTATCTTGTTCAGCCTGTGAGTATTCTTACAATGGATAGTCTTTTCCTGTTGCTATGGTGATCCTTTCTTGGTGGTGATGAAGCATAGGAATTCAACTAGTCATTCTTTTCCAGAATGTGACTTGCTGGTGATTTAAAAAAAAGTCAATAATCAAACCCAAGCAGATCATCAATATAGTTCCCTTCCTGTGTTTTCCTCCCATCCGTATTATCTCAGTTCATGTCAGACAATCCCATTTGCCTTAGTTACATCAAAAGGAGTGTAGAAAGGAGGCAAAAAAGAGCCTGATCAAGGACCATATTATTTAAAAATGGCATGTCCTACCTTTACATGTTGTCTAAACCCAGTGAATTACCTGTCTGGCATACATTTCAAAACAAAAGTTATAATTGCATGCCTTTAACTATATTGGCATGTATTTTAATATCTATTACTGTAGCATATGTTAAAAAAAAAAAAAGCTAATCACCAAGGGTTTTTCTAATATCTCTCAGTTCAAATTAGCTAAGGTGTATGTCACTGATAACTGACACCTTGCTCATTGTAGAGAAGTACGCAAAAGCCCAAACAGGTGATTATTTTTGTAGTAAATAAACTCTCACACCTAAAATAGCTTGTACTTAAAATCAGAAGATTAATATTATTGGGGTGGGGTTGTTCAGTTTGTGGGTGTTTTTATCTAAAATAAACTTTCTGCCGTTTACTAATGAAGTTTTGCTTCCAAACTTTTCTTATTTATCTAAAAAGGATAAAAGAAACCTACTACATATATGTACCTCTCCATTTTAGGTAAAATGTGCTTCAGCTTGCCAAACTGCCTGATCTTGACTTTAGTAAAAGCAAGAGATACCAGAAGAAGCAAAGTACATACAACAGTTGACAAACTGTGCTTTAGCACCTTTAAGCTGCCATGGCACTATGTAGCTGCAAGATCCATTTATTCTGAGTATGAGCAGAATGGCATCTAGAGTATTTAATGCACGGGATTTAGTTAAACCCATATTAGCTTCAACATACTGAGAATTAAATGGAGCAGGATTAAATGCTACGTCTGCAATGTTCTTCCAAGTGGTGTGACTTTTTTCTGACTGTACATATTTAAACGCTGAAAGCTCTTTATTTTTGTAGAAGGTGAAAGGCCTTGCCTTTTAAGAATCAACAGCTTACTTTGAAAGCTATATTGAGCATGTCTGGCAAAAACATTGTATGAAGACATGCACCACTGTCATCAAGATTAAAACAGCTGCCTGCAGGATTAACTCCCTTTTTGTTACAAGTTCATCCCTCTTCCTTTAAGTGATGGCAGGAGAAGAAAGTGGGAGGGCTGAATACTGGCCATATGGTCCATGCTCACCTAACTGGCCAACTAATTATCTTTGTCAAGCAAAAGATAGCAGTCAATTTCTAGACTAAGAGAAAGTGTCACTCGTGTGTTACTGGTGACAATGCTGAAGGTCACCTTCTGGATTCAGATGCCATCAGCTGGGTTGCCATCCCACCCTCTGACCACTGGTACCCACATCTCGAAGGGCAGAGCGGCAGCATCTGAGGAGAAGCTGTGTCAGACGTGCACTAGTACAGATGTGGCTATGGAGACGGGAAATACCTCCTGCCCTTGTCAAGGGCTTGTTACAAATGATGCAGTGGGAAGGAAGGACCACCGTTACTTGCTGGAGGGTGGCAATTCAGCCCTCAAAATGGTCTTAGGTTACAAATACACGAACAAAATGGTCTTCTCCTGGCCACAGACATTGAAAGAGTCCTGTATGCATGAGTGAATCCAACAGCAGGAGGATTAAAGTCAGCGGTAACGTGTGGCACAGCGCTCATTCTCTCCTCCAAGGGACGGCAGGGGAGCAGGGTCACTTCTCCAGGCTTCCTGCAAGGGGCAAACGAGTCCAGGCGGGGCAGGAGGGATGGAAGAGGTGTACCGCTTTTGTTCATGATGCAGCCTTACATATCTAAATTTCATCTCCTAGGTGTTAGCAAAATTAGAAATCAATGTGAAGTAAGTTGCTAGAATAAAATTACGCTCCTCCTTTTTCATGCATAGCAAACAGGATTAGTTACCTGTACTGCAATCAGAGAATGATGCCAGATTCTCTCTTTGAAGTTACTGATCACTCGAGCTGGTTGGGTTTTTTTTAATTAACATAGCATGTAAACATTGGGAGGCTCTTTGTCTGCCAGTAAGCTAGTTTAATATTTATATTCCCTATACAAGAGACAGAAGATGCACTTGCAACCTGCCCTGCGGGCCAACAGATTCTTCCACTGCCTTATTTTGGTGCATTTCTGTGGTCAAGTTTCCTCTGCTGAGAGTGACCAGCATTCATCCCCAATTCTCCCAATATAAATATTCTCTCAGAAGTCCATGACCTTGTCCTGAGTTGTTTTCAAACAGGAAGGTGGCATTTTTTTCAGACAGTCAGGGATTAAGTCTAGCAGAAACTCCTAGCTCAGTTTCTAAGCACCAAGTGTTTCTTGCAGGCAAGAAGGTAAGTGGTAAACATTGAGATGTAACAGTCTATTTTTCTGCTCCCCATCGAGCAGCTAACTAGGAAGAGCATCTGTCTGAAATTTGGCACAATAGTGCTTCATCCTTAAAGGGCTTAATTATGGTGCTTGAATTACTGTAAATCTCTCTATTGATTGGGAATAAAAATGCCTCCCTCAGTCTCATCTAGTTCCTTCACACAATTATGCATAGCTTTCTCTTATCTTTAAGAATATATAATTTCAGTGTGAAATTTCTGACACTGTCTGGTGTACCAGACAGCTGACAGACTGCCAAGCTTGTAAATTCTTCTGGCATGCATTGAGAGACCAGCATTGTAGCTATTTCGTAAGCAGTGATTTGAATGTTAATGCTGCTACCTAACGTCAAGACAAGAAGGGGATAATATTAAAAAGAGAATGTTTTCCATCCTCTGCAAAGACTATATTTTTTCCACAAGCACTAACTTTAAGTAGGAACATAGGGATGGCATAAATTAGGAAAAAAAATGGAGTAGAGAAGGAAGCATTTAGATGCCTGAGCACTTCATGTCACTGCCTTCTTTTTCCTTTCCTTAGGCTGAAAAGCACTTCACTTCCTGTGTAAGAGGTTGTCGTAGAATACAGTCAGGTCATTGCAGCTATTAAAGTTTATTTTAGATTTAAACTCTCCAGTCTGACCCATTCCTCATCGCCAATCCAAGCCTTTCTTTTTTCATAAGTGGATGAATGCTAAAAGTGCAGAACATGATCTTGTTGTTTGTATGCTGGCTGTGAGAAGCCCTTTCTTCCAATGACCTCAATTAATAGAGTCCATCATTTTTTTTTCTCCTTTTTTGTAGCTGTCCTAAGTTTACAGGCTTGTTTAGTATTCTTGTTTGTTGGGTTGGATTTTTTATTTTTGGTTTTTCGTTTCTTTCAAGTATTCCCCGTGGGTCCATTATCAGCGATTAGCTATATACAGCTAGGCTTTGATCAGCACTTAACTCTACTGTTCCTTTGAGAGCACTGAAGCATTTCATATTCTACATTAATTATGAAAGGAAGTATTTGTTTCTCTTCCTTAACAGGTGAAATGTAAGCACTGCTCATAAAATTTTCATGAAAGTGATAGCTTAGGCCAGCATGACTAATACAGTAGCAGTTCTTGTCTGGAGTCATAGTGAGACCCAGTGTCAGACAGACATTACCTCCAAGAATTAAAAGACAGATGAGTTTAGGTCTTTGATGGATGGGGGTGCTTTAATATGCTGCAAATCAATTGGAAATTTGGCAGAGCAAATGTTCAAAATACTACTTCTGAGACAGAACTTGCTGAAGTTCAAACTGCAGATAAACACAATCCAAAAGTGATCCTAAATGTCTGCTCTCCTTTTAAAATAAGGAAGAAAATTCTGTAGTATACAGGTACCAGTTACTAAATTTAAAAAGTGTTTTGGTCTTGCCTTCCCACTGTGTTGTACAATTACTTGCTTGTGTGCAAAAGAAAGTGTAGAACTTGGCATTGGGAAATGACCATACAAAGGGGGAAGCAGGGGAGAATCATCTAACCCATCCCAACAGACAGTGCAGGAGTGTTTTCCCTGTTTTGTATTTCACCCAGGACGGATTTGGGGGAGTTTAAGCTGCAAGGATGGGTCTCCTTATAAGGCACAAGTCTTTCTGTCCCTTTGCTAGGAAGATTGCTTTTTAAAACCTAAGGAAAGAATATTGTACTGCCCTCTTGGAGCAAGCCATTCATAAAACTCCATTTTGTCCTCTGCTTAAGAGTATGGACAGCAGAGTTCACCTGCAGAAGGAAATTAGAGGGCTGATAATGCAGCCAATTCACAAACAACTATCTTGACTGATTGGGTTGTCGACTCTGGTGTCTAGTGGTGCGAATTTGCATTGTCCCAGTTCATTGACCATGGAGCGTTCAGTGAATTTTCCCCTCAACACTGCCATTGTTCATTATTGGCATTGCCATTGTTCACTCCAAAATTCATGCTTTTTTTAATAGAAATATCCAGCTACTCTTTCTTCTATAATCTCCACTTACTTTCCCACACTGTCCCAGGCTTTCGGTTACAGAAGGACTGTTCAGAGGACAATGTTTCTATTAAGCCATCATTTCAGAGGATTTTTTAATTTATACTCATTTCACATTGGAATAAAAAGACACGATTGGAGAGACTTTACACCAAAAATGTAAAAGCACAGGTTCTGTGTTTTCCATCGTCTCTGTGCATGTGTCTCTCAATAGAACTCACCAGTAGCTGTCAGTAAAAACACCTGAGATTCAGTGAAAAATTCTTAGGGAAAAAAAATGCGACCCTTCAAAATGTTTTTGATCTAATAGAACATGCCTGACAAAACTTAGTTTAAATAATTGGTCCAAATAGCACTAATGTGTTGGAAGACTTTTTTGTCATTTATGAAGGGTTTTTTCTGGTTTTGTTTCCTCCTTATCCCTCCCAGCCAAGAAGGTTGCAAAGGATTGAAGAAATAAGTGGATTTTGATCCAATGTCGAGAATTTCATGTTCCAAATAATTTGCATTACTGGCAACAGAGAGAAGGAGGTGACATTTTTAAAGTGAAAAACCCTGATTTTTCCTCTAAGCTGCATGTCTGTTCTGGTAGTTTCAGAATTGCTACATGGGTGTACTTTTTCCAATATCCTGTAACTCTCACCAAAAAAATTATTAAGTCTGTGACTGTGAAGACTTCTATTTCCATAAAGACAGAAAAATGGTTCATATTAGGGATATACTTGTAACCCTCTAACATTACAGTTGAGGCATCACTGAAAATTCAGGGAGTAATGATTGACCCCATATAGCACGCTGGAACAAAAATGACCTTTGACAATATGGTTAATTATATCTTTTAAATATTTTGTGGTTGGGTAAGTGTGGGTATTTATTTTTAAACTTGGAAGTGTTTAATATTAAAAATAACTTCAGCTAAATTTTCAGTTCTATACTTAAGCTGATGTCAGTGGGACTTTAAGTAAACTCTGTTAACAGAGTTTAATGTTAAGCAGTCCTCCCTCAGAATCTGCTCTCAAATGCCTAGAAAAGCAGGAGTAGGTGTAGTTTTCCTCCTTCCTCTGTTTTCAGCTTGGAGAAGTAGAAAATAAAATAGTTGTATTAATAAAAAAAAAAAAGGAGCTTTCAGTTTGCCCTGGCAGCATAAAAACACGCAGCATTTTTAATACAGCTTCAGATTTTTTTCTTCTGTTTCTGAATTGCTGTACTCTACTTGTCATGGGAGCTCTTCACAGAGCCACACTCAGGAGGAGAGTGATGGGTGGGATGAGCAAGAAAAGCCGACTGGAGTCTATGGCCTGTGATGTTCACCTTTGATGTAGTGCTGTGTAATGGACTTGTTTACTCCTTCTCTGTCATTTCTGTGCATGTGTTTAGAGTTTCTCTTGTAATCCAGTCTCTTCAGGAAGGGGAATGCGACTGTGACTGCACATTTCTACTATCAAGAGTTGAACAATTAGTTTCTGTACTTACAGTCTGTAGTAAGGAGTGCTCTGTAATTTCAAACTGTAGCAGTACAGTCTCACCTGACAGGCAGTTGACGTAATTTGACAAAATGCAGCCAGAGAGCTTGCTTTTGTTTTCGTCTGTGTTATGGTCCTGTGAGGAAATGTATTACTGAATGGATCTAGCGTCCAACACTTTCTCAAAATCCTGAGGTGTCAGTGAGTGTTTGCTCTCTTTGCAAGCTCAATTCTTGGGTGTCTGGCTGCAAAATAGAATTAGGAAGAAGGAATGATAGCTCACATCTTTGCTTTTATTTTGTTCTCTCACTGTTCTACTTTTAATCAAGGTCTTGATCGCTGGGAGTTTTATATACCTTGTGACTACCAGATCCACTTGTTCTGGTTGCTTCTCTAGTTCATATTTATGTGAAAACCAGCTGGTCTTAATAATGGGAGAATACCTCTCAAAATTGTGGACATCTGTAAAGCTGAAAGGTCAGAGCAGCCTTGCAACATGTGTTAGTTCTAGGCTGAGCAAACTCAATTTCTAGCATTTCACAGGTTTCATCCATTGTTTGTTTTAGGCCCATGATCACTCCCACCCTTCCTTTTTTGGAGCAAATCTGAACTGTATCTTCCTTTGTAGTGTGGTGTATTTCAACTAAGACTTGCCCACTCAGTAAAAAGGTTCAGTTAAAAAAGTTGCTTCCAACAGCTTATATGTAACAGTCCTGGTAGTGTATGTCAAAATGAGATTTGCCATTTGCTTGGTATTTCTCAGTACTGCTCTCTAGCTGAAAAGTCTCCTCAGTTGGTTTTAGTTTTCCCTTTGCCTTTACTGAATAGCCTTTTGCTCATTTCTCTGCCCATACCCACTTTCTGGATCACTTTTCTACTTTAATAGGGTCATTTTGCATTTCAGTTTTGTGAATTTGCAAAAGGCTTTTATGTGGGATCCATTGTAAAAACTCTCCCTCTGAAAATGGCAGATGCAAAATCACGCCTACTATAATGAAGTGAAACTATCATTCACTCTGTTAAATCAACCACGTCTGTCATCTTTAACATCTAATCTTAATTATGGTCTATTTATCCAGCCCCATCTACCCTTTCCATTCAGTGAGTGCTGCTGTATTGCAGCTGGCTGTGGCAATGAGCATGCTGAGCATGCCGGATGATGATGGGTCTCCTACTGCATTTTTGTGGTCATCTAAAATTTCAAATGTCATTAAAATGATGGCCAAAACATGGATTTTGTCTGCAGTCAGTCTTTAATCACCCTTTTAGGTGCTGCAAAGTTCCTTTAACCCCATTTACCCTAAGACTAATAACAGAAAGTGCAAAACATAAGTTCAGACTCTGTAGATTTACTCTGCGATTATTGAAACTATGGCCTCCTAAACAGCAGCCCATGAAAGAAAGTGAAAGCAAAGTATGCTGTGTCCTTTTACGTAAGTTAGCTTCAGGATGATCATGTTTGAAGCAAAGCCGATGGCCTGCTGTGGGAAGACAGGGTGCAAAGAACAGCATCATCCAGCTTGCATTCTGGAAGGGAAGCAGATGAAGTGATGTTCATAAGCCACAGATGAGCTTAGCATTTCCTGGTACAGTTCAATCCGTCCCTACACTAGCTTTAGGTTTTAGGAAAATGTCTTTGGTGTGTCCTGACAGCAAATCAATGGCTCTGTGCCACAGCTGCGTGAGCAGAGGATTTCAGGGAACTGGCAGCATGTTTCTTAGGCCAATATGTAACTGTTTTCCAGGATAGATTAAAAGCTTTTTGCTCTGTTCTCCATATTTTGATTCACACAAGTGAGACCCTGGCTGCTCAGAGAAACCTAGGGAAGATTCAGAAAAAGCTCCTAAGGTAAGGAAACCTTTCCAGTACAGTCTCCAAACAGATTGGAGTCAGCTGTTTGAAAGCAACCTTTGTAGACCAGGTAGTAAAGGAAAACTGAATAGCCGTATTCATGGCCTCAGCTAACAATTAGGTAGCACAGTATGTAGAGCAAAACTCCTGCAGTATCATCCCCACACCCACTTTACATTACATTCACATCCTGCTTGCTGTCCACAGGGCCTTTGCAGGGTACCTACATAGAGTAACTGCAGCTCTGTGGCATCTATTTGTTGTGGGCAAGTCATGATTTGAAGCTGTCGAGGTACAAGTATCAGGCAGTGCGAAAGGGCTTGCTGAGACATGTGGTTAAAATTAATGTCACTGTGATAATGGAAGAATCTGAACAGGAAGGAGGTGTTCCCAGCTGCGACAGAGAAATGAAGCCACGCACTTGTCCATTAGCAACTCACTATGTATTTCATCTGCATATTATAGCCATGCAAGCTAGTTCTTATACCACTGTGATTTAGATTCCCATGAAACAGGAGAGTCACTAGTAACAATATTAATTTTATCTGACCAGTCATTTTAAAACATTTTAGGAGTTACTCTTTACAACCTGTGAATGGCACTCTATAGCCTTCTGTGCTTTTACCAGAGCATCAATATTACTGTTGTCGCTTTGTCAGCCTGCTCTAACATGTTATTTCCTCATTTAGTTCCTGAATTTCAGCAGCGATGGAAGAAAGAATCTCATTAGTTGTCTTCTTGACAAAGTTGCTTAATATGCCGAGGAATGTGACCATAGTAAGGTCAGAGATGAATGATCACGTGTCTGAATGACATAACTGCTATCATCTGAAATACCTGCACTTGTTGCCTGTTGGTGACAGTACTCTGTTGTTAAGCTCACCTTGGTGGGTCAAGGAATGTGCCCTCATGCGTTCTCTTCTGCCTAATTCCTGTGGCAGGAGTTGCCCTTTTGCAGTTCTTAGACCGCTGGTCTGTAGCTGTTTCTGATCATTTGAGAAGCTACTGCTGTCCAGAAGAATTTCAAGGAGATATCCACCCAAAAAAGAAGATAGTGATGAGTGCTTTTCTTCCTCCTCTGTCCATCTGTACTAATACATTCAGTAAAAAACTGGTATAGACACTTCTGCAGCGAAAGATATTCTATAACCCCACATTTGGCTGAGATTTTAGATATAATTTTTCAGTCCAAAAAAACCCCATAATATAAAAGCAGGTCTCCTGCTGACACAAGAGTAACAGAACAGGAATTCATTAATTATGGTGATAATATCTGCCAACACTGCTGTAGGTGCTTTAAAAAAAGATTCATGAGTGTCTAAGCTCCTTTTTTTACTACAGCACTCCTGCTTCTCCAGCAGTTGCAGCAGGGCACAACTTATACTATGTACAATCCAATCTGATGGTGAACTCTTGTTGAAATAGGTTGTCCCCTGCCCCCAGACACATGTTCCTATTTCCTCTGTGTCAGAGATGAGAGTGTCAGAGATGAGAGTCTCGGAGTGAGTCACATCTGCTTGTTGATCCAAGGGACATCTCTTCCTGAGCATGTATGATGACTAGATGCAATGGAAAGCAGCCTTGGACAGAGGGATTGGGGCCAGTCCTAGAAGCAGCTGTCAGACAAGATCAAGGATGTAGCTTCACATCATGCTTCATGTTCTTCATTATCCTGCAGTGTACTTCAGTGGCTGTTGAACATCATAAGCCATGGTCTTCCATCTGTCAGGAATCCCTTGTAGCATAGCCGTTGTGATGTGGCAGCTCAGGAGGGATCATGCTGCCATGAACAGCAGCCTTCCTCTTTCTTCACACTTCACTAGTGCTGTGGTCCTCGAAACAACCTTTTAAAAGAAGATAAAATATACTATTCAGTTGTAAGGGAAGGGGGAACTGCGACCATTTAAGATTTCTTGTGTGGGGACACAGGAGAGCAACCCCAAACCAAGTGGCAAGTGGTAGGACTTGTCAACTGCTTGTGGTGCTTCTCCTATGGCGAGGGGCCTCCTTTTGGGTCAGAATGGCAGAGATCAATTTCCTTGCAATTTGGCAAATTGATGCTTTTCTGCATAGTGTTATTTGGCTTTAGGATTTTCCTTGAGGTGCAGGGAGGGCAGGTTTAAAGTTAGGGTTTATTTTCCCACTGCCAGCCCTTCCCTTTCAGTGCTGCAAGGATAATATTATGGACCGTGTGCCAAAATGTCTCTGCAGGAAACATTCATGGTCCTGCACAGTAAGGTTCTTCTTTGGAGCAAAATTCACTGAATCGGAATCAGATATTTATTTATCTTTTACATTTTTTAGCCTGGTTTGTTTCAGAGAGGAGCAGAAATGCTGTTTTCAGAAGCCAGAGCACCAACAAATGTCAAAGGCACAAGTGCTGCTGGCAAAAACTGCTGGCCAGGCCCCCTCCACTGAGCCCTGAGAAATGCTCTGTTTTTTGTCCCACAGGCGACCAGCCAAAAACTAGCTGCTCAACACACAGCTAGTTCGACTCTCCCCCAGAGTAGGCACACAGAAGGCTATGCTAGCCCTAAACCTCTTTTCAGGCCACGTGGCAAACTGAAGCCATTCATTCTTTCGTGCAGCTGCTTCACAATACAAAAGGAACTTTATTATGGATTTTACTCCATGCTAACAGAAAGCCAGTTGAATTCCCTTAGCCAGTTTTTGGATATAGTGAATGCGTCGCTGGCCTGTAAAGGCAACTGATTACTTTAATACAATATCACCTAATCCATCAAGCAAGGAAAATACAGCTGGGTTTTAAATACTGACCTAAGAAGTAATTCATATCTTTGATTATTTTAACTGTCTCCAGTTAAATACTTTTAACAATATGTTCACTATTTCAAAATCAATGCCATAGTCCAGTGGCAAAGAAGGGAATGATTGCAACCACTCAGCTAGCTCCTTGGGCTTGCTTAGTCAATGTTGATGATAGGCTTAATTGATGAGATTGCCTTTGAAAAGCCTCTCTGATGTTTTCTGGAGGTTAAAACCAAGATGACCATCCAAATTCTGCTTTAAACCTGTACTGACGCCTTCATCCAGCTCTGCCACAGGGTGCTGGCAGGTGAGCGCTGGTACATCTGGCTGTGTTTCCTCTCCTCACCTGTCTGCTGGAGGCTCTCCTGCCTGCCATGCCTCAGCTCCTCTAGCTCGCAGTCTTGCATCTTAGCCCCAAAGCACCGCCAGCAGCAGCTAAGCTGTCACATTGGGATTTCTCCTAGAGTAGCAAAGATGCTGGTATGGGCTCCTTTGGGTAACTGCTCTATGGCTCCGACCAACAGAAGATGCAGCCCCTCGCTTACCTTAGGCTGTGCAGCAGCAAAAGGGATGGCCTTTTTTTCTTTTAAAGAGCTTGCAGTTGTACCCAATGGCAGTCACTAAATCCTGGAAACTTCTGAAGCCTTTCATGGAGAGCAGTGACAAAGGCAAAAATCTCTGTAATAATATGTACAATCACACACATTTGAAAGAAGAGGTTTTGTTTGGTTTTGTGCTAAAGAAACTTACTGAATTTATGTTAGTAGAGTAAGAAAATTACCTCCTGTATTAACAGCAATGCTTACTAAGAGTCCCTCCTTTATTTTAATTTTATTTTTGTTAAAAGGAGGAAGCAAGAAGCTCTGAGGGATTAGATAATAGTGAAAGATTTTTTTCTTTTCTTCTTCTTCAGATAAATATCTAGGGATCACAATTTTCTTTAAATTGTATCTGAGGACATTGGATGTATTTCTGAACTACTGTGTGAAGTTTCACTGCTATTACAACATGAATCTTTAATTCCCTATTTACAGCCAGTGCTGATTTCCCATACAACGGTCAAGCTATAGGAGATGGAGTTAACAGAAACTCTGCCATTATTGGAGGTAGGAAAAACATCTACTTTTCTAAGATACTTTACAGTATGACTGTGATGGCTGAATTGCAGTTGGTAACATATTCAAGCTATTTGCTAAGAGCTGACTATGTGGGAAAACTACACCTGAACAAAGTTAAACAGAAATTTGTGTAAGTCCGGTCAGGCATATTGTCCTAGTGAAATGGTTTGTTCTCACTTAGGTTGTCCCCTCAGATTCAGTTTTAACCAAATCAAAATACTGATGTTCATAATCCACATATTAAGCATCCCCGTGGCGAGCCACTTTGCAGTAGTTACTTATGTTAACAGAGTAATTCGTTTATATGAAATGGCAGGAACAGTTTTCCACTTACAGCGGATTCAACATGAATCTATGTCAAACACTATTTTCTCCACCCTTGACAAAAATCCCTCATGATCCTGCCTTGTTTTTAGGGGCCAAGTTCTGCTATAACTTATGTGCTGGAGAGTCCCATTCAGTGTGATAGGTGACGTTAAGTAATACCAGAATTGGAGTTTTGATTTAGCATTCTCTTGAAGATATTCTGGCCAGCTGCCTCCAGAAATAAGGATCCTGATTAATTTTATGCACACATGCAATTTTCTCTGCCCTGTCCCATAGTATGGAAGTGTTGCACCGTAACTGTCCTGGGACAACTTTGCCACTGCATCAAATTCTGTAGGCATATAAAAAAAAAAATCGTAAAGATCAGCCTAATAGCTCTCGGTCAGTTCTAAATGCATATAAAATGACATACTGGTGGTCGTTTTTGTCATGTAAAGCAACACTGAGTATAGTGTACATGCAGTCTAGTGGAATTTCTTGTTTCTTTTCCCTGGTCTCCTCAAGGGTCTATGTTTCCATATTGAGGTTTAGATTAGTTGCTTTAGTTTTGATTTTCTGTGTTATTCTTCCTTTTTAATTTATATTTTTATTGTTACTTAAAATTTTTCCTTAATACTTTGAAACCTTACAATCCTAAAAGAATAGCATTGCATTCTGCAGAAAAATTCAGGCGACACCTGAACAGTCTGTCTGTCCAATGCATCAGTTAACAAAAGTGGCAGAACATAGTTCTGGCTGATTACAAGATTTTTTTAACCTGAAAATTTTACAATGTCTTCATCTGGAAGATCCTCATGCCTGTAGAGAAGGGCCAAAAAAGGAACAGTGCTGTTTTAGCACATAGTTACCTATGCCTAAGAGGGCAAGATATATGAGACTTCTCCATAACAGGGCTGAACCCCAAATAGACCATTGCAGGGGGAACAATTAAGGATAGGTCTGATGATAAAGCAGTTACATCTGTAATTATGTGGAGCCACTGCCCAGTAGGTGGAGCAAGCCAACAGTGAGCCAAGCAAATTTTCAAGGACATATTGAGGGGCTACTATAGATCTATATGGCCATTGACTGGAAAGTATACATCAGTGACTCCATCATGAAAGACCTGTCCAGGCAGTGTCATGTCACCATTTCACCCCCGTGCTTTGGAAGCACTTGGCACCCTCTGCCTCACAGTTAGCAAAGCTCACCTCTGTAAGTAGGCATTAATGTTGAAGTTTACCTACAGGATGAAAGTCACTAGCAGACGCCACTCAGTGATATTTTGTATCTAGTGAAAACTATATATAAATATTAGAGTAGTGGAAACCCAGAAACTGTGGTGATGTTTAACTTCCCAGGTAGCTTCAGAGGAGCTGTGGGATCCTTCCTTTTTGTCAAAATCTGGTCTTCTCCTCACTAGTGGCATCTTTTCTTTCCTCCTCTGTGTAGGCGTCATCGCAGTGGTGATCTTCACCATCCTCTGCACCTTGGTGTTCGTGATCCGCTACATGTTTCGCCACAAGGGAACCTACCACACCAACGAGGCCAAAGGGGCAGAATCAGCCGAGAGCGCCGACGCCGCCATCATGAACAATGACCCCAACTTCACGGAGACCATTGATGAGAGCAAGAAGGAATGGCTTATCTAAGCCCACGGGGACGGGGCCTGGGGTGGGATACGAGCTGGGCCAGGGTGGGACTGGGTTGACTCTTGCGGTGGGGAGAGAACACTCTGCGTTGGACGCTTGAGCACACGTACGGTAAAAAGATCAGCACAACTGGAGGAGCAAGTGACAGGAAAATACCACTGAGACTGGAGGAAAAAAAAATTATCTCAAGCAGTTAAGAAAAAATACTTTTTAATATTTATTTACAGCAAATTGCCCCTTCTGTATCCAAACAACTACAACAAAGAGCAGTTTTGCAGCTTCAGCATTGGTTAAAATTTTCAGTAATACCTGTCTATTTCTGTGTGTGTTTAGAGGTGTTCTGGATACCCGCGACGAGAAACGGGGCTGGTTTTTTTACATTTTTTAAAAGCTGTTTAAAACGTGGGTAGTTCTGTCCTGAGAACAAGTGGCAGACCTTTCTTCCCAGTGTTGTGTTCCTTCATGGCTGGCCACTTCCCCGCAGGCTGCCCTCAGCCCCGCACCTTGACCGTATTACCGTTCATTCTGGTGACGCTGAACTGGGGGTTCAGGGCTGGGGGTGGGACAGGAGGGTGAGGATTAGTGCAAATCATACTCGCCAGTTTTTCAACGTGTCATCACCCTGTGCCAACCGTGGCAGGATCCATCTTCTTCACCCAGGCACTTTGTTGATTGCATACAATTCTCATCAGCAATGTAAAAATACTGTTATTACGACTACTACTACTACCAGAGAGGACGATCATAAAGCATAGGAAGCTTTGGGGTTTCTTTTTATTATTATTATTATTATTATTATTATTATTTTGTTGGTCTCTGAGGGAGGGTGATGCTGTGTGAGTCTGTAGACCTAGTCTGTTCCTGTGTCTTTGGCTATGGCACTGGTGACCTGAGGTACTCAGCTCTGCCTGTGGCATATTGGCATATACTGTACGTGGGCGTAAGCATTGTAGTAGGGAATTAGAGCCAGACTTTGTTTGCTTCTGTTTTGTTTTTATAGGCTGTTGCAGAAATATTACCACAGCTCTAGTCAATGCATTTGAACTCACGGGCTTCACATAATGCTTTTTTTTTCCAACTCTAGCATAGCGATTTATTCTTTAAATCCTGTTTCAGTCCCTTTGCAAGGAAAGCCTGTGCTGGCAGTGTTCGCACAGGCAGGAAGGTGAGGCGAAGGAGGCTTGGAAACTCTGCCCAGAGAGCCTGTGAGAAACACACAGCACACAGTGGAGAGTTACTTTTCAATACAGATATTTACCTGAACTATTTTGCTGTCTTTGTAAAGCATTTTTAAGAATAGCAAGGCCAATGCCAAGCGCAGCATTGCACTCCATGTCCCCTCTTGGACCAGGGAAGTTGTAGGTGTCACCTGAGAAGCAGGCAGGCAGCTTGTAGGAAAGGCAAAGGGGCAGCCTGAAGACCTAATATCCTTTGATGGCAATAACATAGCTTTAGCTTGCCCTCTGCAGACGAGCGTGGTTCTCCAGTCATCTGATTTGATAGAAATTTAAGGCCTTAATGGGCAGTTTCTGCAGTGGAACAGATTGAAGGAATTAATGTATTGCAGGGCATTTGCTGTGTGCTAAAAGAACAGAAACAATACCAAGAATTTCCCTTCAAAAATATTTATGCTCGTGACAGTGCTGGATTTGCTTTATCTTTAATGTTGCTGGGTTTAGTATGCACAGATTTAATCCCTTTTTCTGTACAAGATTTATTTTTCACCCAAATCTGCAATCTACTACACTGAGCAGTGCTGGCATCTTTAATTTCCTTATCTTTTTGGTTGTATCTTTCATTATTCTAGTCAGTGCTTTAAAATGAAAAGAAAAAGTCATGGAGGGGGAAGAAAATATTGGAGTCTTACCATACGAGAAATTTATAAGCACAATTTGTTAGACAGAAAAGGCCAGATAGTTTGAGTTTTAAGGATGGTAGCCTAAAGTCCTCTTCTGGATTCATTGAACATACATATCAGAGCAAATCAAGCCCATTGATTTCTTCTGTTTATGGATTTGGACTTAGCATACAAAAAAATTGCCAGTTTCAAAAAAAAGGACTGTTTCTCAGGTAACATTATATGGCAGAGGGGTTCAGGTAGGCACAAAAATCACCTCTGTCAGTCTTGTGCTCTGCAGTCTTTTGCCTTGCCTCCAGTGTTAACCTCTCCCTTTCTTGAGTTTAATCAAGCAGATGAGTCCTTATATTTGTTTAATCATGGGCGTAAGAGAAGTCTCCACCCCTTGGAGAGTATCAGCATGGGATGGATCTAGCCTGCACCACTAAATATTCAGCAAAATATATAGCAATCACAGGTGTCTTTGTAGGATTGAAAAGTCATTCTCTTTTCTATATTATTTTGCATTTGATTTGATTTTAATGGTATTTTAGTCCACTCTGAAAAACATCCTTGCCTGCAACTTCAAGTTACCAAGAGAAGTGAATATAGCATCATTTGCATAGATGGTGATTTGGTTTGCAGCAAAAGGTTACTTAGTAACCCGAACTTCATGTCTGGGAGGAGGATCAGACTTATGTATCCTGAGAGACAGGAGTCCTCTGCTGCTTCATGTGGGAGAGACAGACTTAGCAACCACAGTGCAAATTTGCCAAATGCCTCAGCGTGGCACTAGAGAGGAAAGATGGCTCGGTCTCTGTGCCTAACCAAGTCCTTGGCGAAGCTAGGAGCTACAGACAGTTGTCTGGTTTATGGTAGTGAGGCCTGTGACATCTATTCACTGATTTTCTAAAAGATTACCAGCTAATTTCCCACAACCCTGTAAGCAAGAATTTCTGGAAAACAACCTTTGACCATTGCACAAGCAATAGTTGTAAATTAGTGTCTTAAATTTGAAAAACAGGTTTTAAATTTCTGAAATCAAGTTGCAAGCATCTGCATCTCTCCATTGACTGGACACCATGGCTCTCTTTACGTGAAGTTCATTAGTGCTGTGTTAAAATGTTGATAATCTTCAATTTTGTCATTATTTTCGTGATAGAGTCACTTTCATAACTCTAGACACTTTTAATTATTAGAATTCTTGTTTCTTCTTAAACTGGACCATAGACACGATGTTGTAGACTAGCAGCTGGTCTCTGTATAGGCATTTGGTGACTGTAGGCGAATTCCTTCCTGTCTGCTTTGTATTTCATTTTTGAGAATGGTGTATGTTTAATTATAGGCAGTAGTCATTCAGCAACCTAGCAGTGAAGCAGGAGCAGGCTCAGAGAAGTAGCTTGTATATTTTGCTAGCACTGTATCTATTCCGAGGATTTCTTCCTCTGCGAGCCTGTTATTGAAGGTTGAAACAACATCCATAGTTTACTTCACCCACTCTTATTTGTGCCAAAAATCCGTGTTGTTTAACAGGTACTATCTATATGCCTGTAGTGGGAAAATCAATTGGAGGGGAGAGTGGATTGTGCTTTTATAAAACTCTGTACTTTCCCCAAAGAATATTAAAATAATCAGTCTTTTATCACCTCTTTTTAGCTGCTTCACCTATTTGAACTGTGCAGGAAAATATAGCTTCTTGTACTGGTTGGGGAACCGAGGTGTCTGAGTTGTGTTTCTAAAAGGCTCGTTCCCGATTCCATGGGAATCGATGGCAAAACTGCCACCAGCGGTAGGGAGAGCAAGACTGGGCCGGAGACTAGGGCTCTCAGTGTTAGTGAAATAATGTAAGCAATATTTCGGATCCTCATTCACGACAAACGCAGGCCACCACGTAATGAGTCGTGGAGCTCCAAAGAGCCAAAACAGTGGAAAACTAATTTGGATGTCAACTCAGCCTTGAGGGGAAATGCACAATCCAATCTGGCGGTTTTGAATCGAGTCTTGCACACACTGCTTATTCCATATTTACTGATAGAAAATTCAGAGGTATTAAATAGGAATATGTATCTTTAATTGGTACTGGAGCATTTCTGCTTTGTATTTTTCTTGTCTTAAAAGTCACCTATACCTTTTGTATCTCTTCTAGCAGTTACCACTTCAAAGGTATGGCAGCATTTTAATATCATGCTCTAGGTAGCATGATGTATGTGAAAGGATGGTCATCGTAAATATTTTAGTAAGACTGCCAAAGCAGTGGTGTATATGTACAAGTTTATTGTAGTGATAATAATTCAGTTTAAGAGTCTAGTAAATAATTACATTTTAATTAAAACAGTGTCCTTTAATGGCAGATGCATCTAATTTCCAGGGTATCTGTTGAAATGTGAAGCTATCTCAGTTTGACAAGCAATATCTTTTAACATGGTTTCTCTCTTGAACAGTTTTACATTCTGGCAAGCATGGTGATGCTGAAAGGGTGTAATTTTTGAAAAGCAGAACCTAAATTCTGTTAATCAGATTTATCCATCCCAGAGAAACAAAACAGGAACCTTGCCTTCTAAAAGCAACAGCATGTAAACTAGAATGTAAGAAGGACAACGTGTACATACGCCTAATATCATCTGTGAATGTCTTTCCTTTTAACTAAAGTTCTATTAGAAACCAGATTGGTAAATAAATAAAAAAAAAAAACCAAATTCAAAATAGTTTTAATTACCCTAACAGCTGTTTCCTCATGCTTTGTATATTCTGATCATTGTCTATATTTTTTCCTTCTCTAGTACCAGGAAGTCAATTTGGAAAGGACAGAAGTTGCAAAGGCCTTTTAAGAAAAGACCCACAGTACGTGAAAAAAGGGACTTCAGAATGCAGTTACACATAAGAAGAGAGGGTGCTAAAACCAGGGAAGATTTACTGAAGTGCATGTATGTTCCTCCTGCATCAGGCAGCCCTTATTACCTGCTACAGAGGAGAATCTCAGGCAGTGTAAATCTGTACTTGCTGAGGTGGGCTGAGGGTCTGAGCGTAGGGTTTTTGTAGAAATGAAATGACTGCCTTTCTGAGATTTTTCCCTTTCTGATCACTTTGCAGATAGCAGCAAGCAGTCTGCCATCCGTTCTGCTCAAGTTTGTTATTGCAGACTCTGTGGCATTGCTTGCTTCACAAGAGTTACACACTACAAATGGCTGAGTGTGGGTTGTTTGCCTTCGTTTCCTACCATAGCTTTGTCCTTTCCTTTACGAATGTGAGCCTTTTATTTAAATCGTCAAGAAAAATGTATGCCCAGCTCAACAGACTTGTGTCTGTTCCTTTTAATAAACTACCTTATCAGGCTTTAAAAAGTTTTTATGATGTGAAGCATTTTATAAAAGAGCTATGTTAAGTGCACTTGAATGGGAGAGTGTGAAATCTAGGCAAAGAAGCATCAGTGCAACAACCACCTGAGTCAGAGGGACTGTGCTTGTCCCAGCCTGTTGCTCAGTCTACAGTGTGAATTGCCTTAACCACCAACCCAAAGCCCTGGCCCCATCCAAGACCCTAACTTACTTTGTGGAATATAATAGTGGCAAAGTCCTGCTGTGATGCCTTGTGACCGTGTTTGACTGATCGTTTGTACTGACGGTTGTAACCCCTAGAAGGAGAGTCACGCTTTCCACAGGAGTATTTTTTATTTATATAGGAAAGCTCTAGAACAAAGAGATGGGAGTGAAGGTTCAAGATTAAAGCCCTTCTGATACTTGTGCGCTGGGATACGGAGAAGAGTCTGTGCTCCTTGCTGTCACCATGTGTGTTTCACTGCAGCCAGAAGTATGTGGGTGTGCACGTGCACCTCTGAAATCTCAGGCTATTCAGGATGCAATGTCTACAGCTCTTGGGTAATTACTGCCATAATGTGGGTATATGGTGGATAAGTTACCAAACTTGCTTCAAATCCATGAGTCTGCAGTGCTAGCAGAATCACTCACTCTTGAAACTAAGTGCAATTTTGGAGGTAAACTCAGACTTTGCCCTACAGTAGTACTACAGCGCATATGGTGCCTCAAACGAGAGCAGATTTGGACCTGGTTACCGAAAAGCATTTATTTAACAATCTGTAACACAGTTCTTTTAAAACCCTATTTAACTCTGACTTTCATGTATAAGCAGACTTCTTGAAGCACTATGCTCAAAACCCTGTTTATGCCAACAACTTAAGAACCAGGAAGAAAAGTGGCCGATTCATGGCTTCTTTACAAAAGAATTTTTTTTAAAAAGTCACTTCATGTGAAAAGGAAAAGTTTGGTATCAACCCGTTCTTTCACAGAGAAGTGTTTCTTTTGACTAGTTTTCTATTTTCAAAACCTCATATGAGAAAAATTAAGCAATTATTCCACGTGATATAAAGCACAACCAGAACTGCTTCTGTGAAAAGGGGGTAAGATATACTCTGCAAGTATACACAGAATCAAGTAACAAATTTACTGCCTCCTGTTCCTTCTGTGATGCAGCAGCTTCCAATAATGTCTAGTCATGCTCCCACTGCTATTTTTTCCTTAATGGAAAAACATCTGGATTAAACAACAAACATAAGAGAAAAGTGTGTACCTTTTGTTTTACCGTGGCTTAACGTTCTTGCTTGGTATGCAGTACGGTAATAGGGAATAGCAAATGTTTATTTCCTCAGATTTCATAGCATTAATTCTGCTGTCTCCAAAAGTCAGAGATGTACTATCACCATATTAATTATTAGAACCTAGGGGTATTTATATTGAGAATATTAAACAACTGGCATTCTGGATTCTAGCAAAGGGCTGCTCTGAGAAATTCTTATTTATTGAAAACCCATGTTGAGGTGGGTAGAGGACATTTTCTGACAAGTAAGAAAAGTAAATTACTGGAATGACACTAGAGCAGAAACTGTTTGAGGGAACGTTTAGCATGCTGAACAATAAACTATACCAGAAAGAGTTTCCTCTCACCCTCCAGATAGGGATTTGGGGTAGGTACAGTGCTGTGGCTAGTCATATACCACCATGTGTGCATTGCCATTTTGGCCAAAATATTTGAGCTTCTCCCATCTTTTACACGCTTTAAAACAGGCTGTTGCAAGAATATAGCTGAAGACGTGAAACTTAAGCAAGCTACTCTAGGCTGCTGGTGAGAGCACAAGTCCCAAGCTCTTCTTCTACCTGCTGGTCTGTTCTTGCTTAGAAGACAATTCTCAGATGTGTTGCTGCCTGTCCCTGTCTGTTGTCCCCTTTCCCCCATCTCACAGGACAAGAGAACAGCCCAAGTTGGAAGGGACCTGGAAAGACCTTCTAGTCCAACCGTTAGTGGGAAAGGGAGCCTAGATGAGATTATCTAGCATCCTGTCCAGTCGTGGTTTTTTCCCCACTGACTCCATTTTCAGGGCTGTAGGCTGTCAACAGGCTCTTGTTTAACACAGACTGAAAGAGTCACTGGACCAAGTCAACAAACTCTTGAATCGGCCACAAAGCAATAACTTTAGATGACTCATGCCAGTTGGAAGCAGGCTTCATCTGGAAAATTTCCAGCCTAACAGCTCTCCTACATTTAGTCATGACTTTGGTTAGTGATGGAGCAACCAGCCAAGTCTATGTATTATTTTTTTTAAACCTGTGTGGAGGTACATAAGATAAATAAACTTGGCTGAACAAAGACAAGGTAGCCATGCCCTGTATGCTAATGTTTATTCTCTAAACTGTGTATCCTCACGCTTACGGTTCGTGTGTCACTGAAGGAGTCTGACCTCGGCACAGTCAATAAATCGTTTACAAGCTGGCCCAACAGCCCTATACTGCTTTGTCTTAAAAATCTCCATTGGGTAAATGTTTAAAAATAAATCTATGGTTTGCCATCATAAAGCACTGGACATAGTATCAGCAGCTAGTTGTAATTTATTTCTGTTATAAAATCAAGGTCTGTCTGCAGAGTTGTCTTGTGTAACTTGCATAAGCAAGACCTTTATCCCTGAAACATAAACTACTGCAACAGGGTGAGGAAGCAAAGAGAAGTTCCCTTTGCTGCACACCCTGAAACACAATGTAAAGTCCCTTCTGTTACACAGTTCCTGGTACAGGAGTAAGATCTCTGTACACATCTAATGTCTCCTTCTTTCCAAACCCCCTACCCACCACTCCAAGGCCAGCATGGCAAGAAGTTGGCTGACAGTTCTGGGTTTTTTCTCCATCTCTTCCTCTACTTTAGAAATGTTCCCTCTCACTGATAAATTCATCACCTTTCACAGTCATCTTTAAACTCCTTCCCAGCAATGCTTGCTACTTTGACCAAAGTGAAGCCTCTCACCTTCCTAAAATGTGACTATTGTAGTGGGAGAGTTGTATGCCACTGAATTCCTGTCATCTGTTATATTTGCAGCTGGTTTTTATCTGTTTATAGTACTCAGTGACTGAAAGTAAAAGTTTGGTTTCTGTCATCTGCAACATTATTTTATAACTTGTTTGTATTTGTTCCAAAATCACAGCACTGTCTGGCAAAAGGAGTCTGAAAACGAGGCAGCCGCACGTCATTCCATTAAGCATATTCATTTTCTTTTGCTTGGTTCAAATTTTCCCAAGGGATATCAATACTAATACAAATGTCTAGCAAAAGCCAGCTTCTATTTCCCTTAGGGCCACAAGATGTCAGAATTAACCCTCAGCCATCCCTTTCTCTTGTGCTTTTGTGGCACGTATACAAGGCCACTGGTAGCCTCCAAAGGAGGACACAAAAATAGTGACAAAGCCTTTAGTGGTTTTAGTCTCTTGGAATTTTAAAGGTCCATCTCAACAGGGACAACAAGTCAGCACTCTTACAGATTTCAGTTATTAGCACATGCAAGAAAATTCTCAACATTGGTTATTACAGAATTTTATTTTTGTTGGACCAGCATCTCAGAGAGGAAAAAAAAAAATGCCTCTGTATTTGGAGTACCTGAGATATTATGCTCACCCTGTTGCAACTCCTGCATTGTGTCTGATCTTTTGAAGCTCCAACTACTTAAGATATGGGATCAGAGTCACTTGAATAAAGAAGGCTAAGGCATCACTTGGTTCCCATTGAGACCCATCAGTGGGCTGGGCAGGTGTCACATAAAATATCTTCAGTCCTAGTGAACCGAACCATGCACTGAGCAGCCCGAGTCCAGGGAGTTCCTCTGATACAACAGCATGATTTGGCACAATATTCCTGAAAGGCTTCAGCTCCTCGACAGCCCTGCTACCGCATTTGACTAGTGCTAATTAACAGAAGCCTGCTGGAAATGATCTGTACTGACTTAATTCTACATGTGGATGCCAACCTTAACTAAGAGCGCTTCATTTCATGGGGATTAAGTAGATTTCCCCCCCACACTACAGAGTGCTTGGGCTGTGCTCAGTCTGAAGCTTCTTACTGACATATATAAATAGAGATATAGAGATAAATAGATATTTTTATGGAGATGTTTTATAAGTGGCCTTTACTTTGTGCATGGTAATTATTGCCAAACTCTTGTTATTTAGGAGCTACAGAGTGGCTGGTTCTGCAGTCTTTAGAAAGCAACCAGCTGTCTCTGTTGCAAGGGGGACTGGGGGTGCAGGCTTGGATTTTTATTTTTATTATTCAGCTATAATTTGCATGGTTCGGATTTGGGTTTTGTCTTGGTGTCTTTTCTTTTTTTTCTTTCCTCATTGGTTCTCTGGCAGGGACACACTTGGCTCAAGCAGGAACTTATTTCTCAGTCTTTGAGAGATGGATGAAGCCATCGGTGCCATATAACACCTCAGAAACACCTGCCTTGTACAGCCCATGATGTTTATCAGTGTGAGGGCCTCCAAACACGGTTTCTTTAGCAAGCTATTGGGATTTTCACAGTTTCGTGAGATGCTCCTATTTCTCTAGCTTTGCTTGGCAAGATAGCAAGCTAGCAACGGCTGGGCTATGGATATAGCCTTGTGAGCAGGAAAAGGGGTCAGCAGAGACTAAGACACGAATGAGGGTTCAGAAATAGATTCATAAACATAGCAGTAGCAAAAGACTGTCAAAATTGCTACTGAGGCAGGTCATTTTACTTCCTCTTTTATTTTATTCCTTTTTTTTTTTTGAAATACTCTCTGTTTGTATGCCATGTCTGAGTAATGCATCTCTACCAGCCAGCCAGCTCTCAATAACCTGGGCTCTTGGTTAGAGGTAGAAATGCAGAAATCGATCTCGTTCCTGCTGCTGTGGAGCAGTCTGTAACCAGGAAAGGACCAGGGCCATTAGCTGTTAGGAAAGCGAAACCAGCCTCTCATCCCTTCCCTCCAAACCAGGTTGAAAGCCAATCCCAGGGTTATGTGCCTACAAAGCTGGCCCAGTTTCCTGGCGGGTGAACCAAGACCTTGTCTGTTTGCAGTTATTCTAGTCCACAGGTTTCTTTCTTGAGCACAATTTTCCCATGGGAAGCATAACCAGGATATGAGGGTTACCCTATTTAAACAAAAACATGTATATTAAAAAAAAAAAAATCCTAATCTGAAAGTATAGTGTATCTGAGATTCCTCTGTTATAGACATTTAGTCTACAGATTTATGGCTACATTTGCTATGTTATGCTTGAATAAACATATAATTCATTGAAATACACAAGACTGATAAAAGTAATATGATCTCTTTAAGGAGAATAAACTGTTTGTAAATTTATAAAGAGTATAATCTGTTAGGCCTTATTTGAAGTATGTACTGTGGTTTGGTAAAAGTACAACATTAAAAGAGCCTTGCCAGATGAGGACTGGTTTTTTGTGTGTGTGCATGTACAGTTGCTTTTGAATATTTGAAATCTTCATTTAACGAAAAAAAGCTCTACAAGCGGTGTGTGTAAGCGCCTGAGATGACATGCGGAGTGCTCTTCAGATTTCTGCGTACAGTGGCTCCAAGGAGGGGACAGGTGAATCTGGTTTTCTGAATAATTTGGATCCAGTTTTGTCTGGAAACAAAAGTGACTGGTAGCGCCACTGACTGGCTGGAGATTTTTAAAAGAGGATTTGATAAAATTAATTAATAGTAAGAATTCAGACTAATGCTGCCACTGCACATCCAACTGGTGTTTATTTGATGGGGGAAAGATCTGGAGAAGCATTAGGCCCTTTCAGAGCAAGAGCTGGTGTGCCACAGGCTGTAGTCGTGCGGCTCTTTCCCCACACGTCATACACATCTGTCCTGTTTGGATGGAGTGGATCCGTCCCTGCCCAAGACATACCACATGCATTTGAATGACTAGTATTGCTTATGAGGTTACTTGCTAAGAGGAGAGACATCCAAGAGGCTGCTCTTCTTGCATGCATCCTCTTGCCTGGCCCCCAGGCAGGCCAGCAACAGCTTTGTGGTAGATGATGGACTAGGACTCCTGCTTCTCCTGCCAGGTCTCCCTCTGCGTGCAGCCTAGCTGACACCCATGGGTACTGAAGACACGCCCGTGCTGCCCACGGGACAGAATACCATGCTCCTGTGCACATGAAGCGCTGGGTGCTTGCACCGATGCAAGGGTCTGCTGCCTCTTTGTGCAAGGTTTTTGTTTTACCTAGTGGAAGACCTCAGCTGGCTCCCTATTGCAGGCAACTCTTCCTCCCCCACGCCACAATGTGAGCCCTTCCCTGCAACTCAGCAAGAGAAAAAAAGGTCTGCCGGGGCATTTGAGGGGACAGGGAATCTCATCTCTGACAGTCCTCTGGTTTATTAATTGAATCTCAGGAGGTGCCTTCAGCATTTGAGTGATGTAGCCCAGAGTAGGTCCCATCAAAGGTGCATCTCATGCTGTAGCCTGGTTTTGTCATGCCCAAAAGCAGATGCCTAGGGACGACAACAACAAGATGAATACATAGCGCTGTGTACTTGTGATACTTCCTCAGAAGAGCCTCTCAGCTGCCAACAATGTGCAGTTAAGGACTTTCTGGGCCGGAGGTGTTTTCATTTGTTTAGTCATCTCTTTCATCCCTACTCACCATGTGCTTGTGCAGAACAAGTGGGATCTCCTCACAACTCCCATCATTTCAAAATAGCGAATTGCTGTGCTATTTAATTTAAAAAAACAACTAGCAACTGAGCAAGAAGGGGAGTTTTCTTCTTTGTCTCTGCTTGCCAACGAAACAACTTCAGCATGTCTTAAAGCAGAGATGCAAAAGAAATTTTGCAAATCTAATTTATGCTCTGCAGAGACCCAATTACACTTCTGTAAAGATCACTGCATTTTATAATGATACACTGAGGACAAACTGCATAGTCCCGATACCCAGATAAATCTGCAGCCCTGTGTGAATTGACTTCTGACTGATACTTCCCATCATCATCTAACAAGATTTGTAACTTGATCCCACGTTGCATGTGTACTAAAGAATTATTTTTTATCTGTGACTTCCTCATCTATCAGTGTCCGTGGATAGTCACGTTTCTTGTATGAGAGACAGGCAGATGCTTTGCTTTTGGAGCTGACTGCTGTTATCCCCCTGTTTAAAGGCAGGCCCCCAGCAGCGTGGCTGCAGGCCACCTTACCCTGCCAGCTTCAATCTGAACAGCCACAGCTTTTGGGGGAGAGGGGCAGGTCCCCCCTGCCCCAACAGCTGTGCAGCATGAGCTTCCCAGGGAGACCTGCTGGGGTGCCGGGTGGGTGCGAAGTGGGGAGAGGCGGCACAGATAGGGGCCGGGGTGCTTCCTGGAGGAAAAGCAAGACAATAGGCTTCAGGGATGGCAGAAAGAAAGATTTTTTCCAAAGGCTGTGAAAGAGGCTTTGTTAAGTTTGCTGCAACCCAGGAGGGCCTGGGAAGTTGTTGAACTGAGGACAAGGATGAAGGAAAGGGGCTGGCCTGGGAAGGCAATGCAGGCAAGGGAAAGATCTGCTTTATTTCTGTTCTGAATCACCCATCAAAGCTGAGAGGTTGTTTTGTTTTGCTTTGCTTTGCTTGCAGAAGTTCCCTTGTGCTAGTTTGGTTTTAAATGAAACCTAACTGTGTGGTTGAAAAGCACCTTTGGTATATTCACATCGAGGAAGAACTATAGGCAGTGCTACCTCAGAGTCCTGGCTGACTATCGGTCCTGCTCCCATATAAACCAAGAAAAGCCAGAGGTGCCTGACCTCTCCAAACCTCTCCATTCCTGTTTACCTTGAATTACCTCTGTGGTGATTCGTGATGTCTCTTCCCAGGGGAGGGTTTTACCTCACCTTGATGACCGGTCTTGTCTGAATCCCGCAAGTCTGGCAGTACCCTACAGGGGTTCGCAGCTGGCAGAGCTCCTGGCAGCTCTCCCTGTAGACTCAAAAGCCACCAGAGGAGAGCAAAAGATAGCAACTCTTATGGCTTCAGTTCTCCCACCAGCTTTTGTGCTACTCCCTCACGCCACACACAGCTTTTTGTACGTCTCTCTTTTGTTAGTATCCTTAAGCACGCAGCAGATTAAACACTGGTTGTCCCCGAACTGTGGCCAACACACCTCAGCTTCTATCTTCAGAGGACACGGTTGAAAACCCTGAAGGTCCTGAAGAGTTTCAGCTACTCCTCTCCCTTCCAACAGCTGTGAAGTTCATCGATGCTGAAAATGCATCCTTGCAGTGCGTGCTCATCTAATGAGGCCAGGTCTTTCTGACACCTTTTTCCCAGGAGTGTTAGGAGGGGAACCCTCAATAGCTGGAAAAACCGTTCCTGCACCCTGTCGTTACTGACGGTTTGGTCACTAAGATGAAGCAAAGGACTGCATAGATACAGCAGTTTCAAATTGCTAAGTATCTTAGCAGGATATGGTGAAGGGAAGGGTAGAAGCGAGGGGTTTAGCTGCTTGACTTGATTTAAAGGGGCTATGGTAAAGTTGCATTTTAAATTCTATTAAACACTAAGCCTCAGAAGTCAGTGAGACAGGATTTCGCTTTGCAGGGTTGTGCTGGGTAAGCCTGCTAATCTCTAAATCCTTCAGTTGTTTCATGGCGGGATGTGGTAGGCAGGTTAGTGTTACCGGCTTTTCTCCATTTCCAGATGCCTGCACATGTTTATTTAGCTGGATAAGAAATGAAGGGAAAGTGCTACTTTTGTGTGTACAGGATTTGTGGGGGAATACTTACTACTGTTTTGATAGAGGGGTTAAAGGACAGGGGTTCAAACTGTAAGGCTTATTTATTAAGTTAGATTTTTTTTTTGGAAAGAGAGGGAGAGAGAAGTCTTTTAGATGGTCGAGGGAGGAAGGAGCAGGAGAGAGCATGGTTTCCGGAAGCCTCCTCACATGCCCTAGTCTGGCTGCCAGCTTCCTTCCCTAGGCAAGCATTTCTCAGGTTAAGGTACCTCCTGGTTTGTTGCTCTAAGAAACTTCCCGCAGGCAAGTAAGGTGCCCTGAGAGTTACCATCAGGCACGAACTCACAGTTCCCACCATGGCAGGAGCACCACGGCAACTTTAAATGGGGCTGTCCCGGCAGGCAGACAACCAGATAGGAGCAAATAGGCCAAAACCTTGCTGACACCTGCTGCTGCTCAGAAGGAGGGTTTGCAGGTGTGCAGTGATAAGAGTGACGAGCAAAAGGAGCGTGAGCAGGTGCACTCAGGACCTGCAAGGCATGCCCAGCCTGCAGACACACTCCCTTGTTCAGTTGATGCTGATTTTAACTCAGCCCTGGTGAGGCTGCCAGGTCTCTAGGATTGCTTTTCCACACAGCAGGTATGCCTCGGAGAACACGATCGAGGTTTTAGCTGCTGGCTTCCCACGACCCATTTGGCAGTGGATGAACTACAGTGGCTGCAAACACACCTCCGTGCAGCTGAGGGTGCAATCGGACGCCCTCCCTGAGAAGCCAAGGCTAGAGCCGTTTCAGCACTGATTAGCCAGGCACCAGCCCAGGTCACTGCCAGGGCACTGCACCCTGTCTGCAACAGGCAGAAGGGCAGCAGGTTTCACAAGCACCCAATGAAGCAAATTCTTCGACTGGTGTTAGGGCTTTCAGACCTAACAGGGTGCTTTGTTATAGCCCAGAACAAATTCTTAGACTGCTCTCCTTCCACCTTCCCAGTTTTCTCCCATTTGTAAAGTCCACAAGGACTCTTTCATGCTGGCAGAAAGAAAAATTACTCTGATGCATTGCAGTAAGTTGCAATAAATTGCATTGACTTTTTTTTTTTCTCTCTCTTTTTTTCCCCCTTCTGCTTCTCATACAATTGATTTCGGGACCAGGCATGCAATCACAATTCACTCACAGTGTCACAGCAGGGACCAAATTACCTCAGGGAAAAGGGTTAGGTAAAAAATTATGAATTATTTGATTGTACACCAGGAGCACCCATCATTTTTCTGTCATCAGGTCTGCATCAGGCAAGAGTGGGTCTTGCCTGGGAACCATAAATCAGGTAACACCATTTGGCATTAGTCACGGGGGCATTCCAACCCTAGCTTCTTTCACACTTTCAGTCTACTCTTTTGAAATTATTAAATGCTTACATTTGCCCGTAATTTTGTATGGTTTTTGTCCCTCACCCTAAGAGAGGATTCTGTGAAGATCCATTACAGCTTCCTTCTTCCTATGGACCAGAACTGCTTTTAGGGCCATTCAATCCTGGGCACACCAAGGAGACACAGGCAGGAATTAGAACTTAAAGAATGGGGAGAAGCATCATGACATTATTGTGGCCTGTCACAAGGGTGATTAAGAGGGGCGGGCAGGCAGAGGCAGGGGAGAGAAGGGAAGGCAGTGCAGGGGATGGAAGAGTGGCACTGATTGATCACAGGCAACACGGCCAGCAGCTCACGGCCAGAGGTGAGACGGGGATGGAAGGCCAGGCGAGCCCATGTACGACTGAAGATGTGAGCGCCATTTCATTTTTAAGGGCAGCGAGGATGGGAGAACATAATGGCAACCATTTTCCTCTGTAAAGAAGTCGCTGTGGATGGCAGGGTAAGGTATTATCCAGTTTCAGGAGGAGCAATACAACAAGCAATGAGAAAGGTTGAAAAAGGACAGAGACGATAAAACAGAAATGCAAAAATTTCTGAGTCAGTTCAGGAGCTTTTGGGTGCCACTGGACACGACGTACCCTCCAAACGGTAGCATTTCTAATGCTAATGATAGATATTGTCACTGGGGACTCAGCCTCAATAAACATCATCAGCTTGCTCTCTCCATCTCACTTCTTCCATTAATACTTCCATTTGCTGTAGAGGATGCCCTTGAGATTTATGGATGTACAGCAACGGCATTTTGGACTTCTGTCAGGAATTGCACTTTGTTACTGGAAGCTGAAGATAAATTTTGGGATAAAAATAACTAATTAAAGCTGTTTTTTTAAAAAAAATCTAACTTGAAAATAAATTTTAAAAGCTTCCAGTAACCAAATAATGATCAGAAATGAATATGCTAACAGCAATTGACTGTTATCTTTTGTGCACTGACTGACTACGATCTGGGGCAAAGTCCTCTTCCCTCTTACCTCCTGCAAGGACAAAAGAGGGAAATCCTCGTGTATAAAACATACTGGCCAACTTCTGTTTTCAGTTGATTTACCTCTCTGTAAATCCACAGCGCAGAATTAAAAGCAATGGATTCAACCTGCCAGCAGAGCCTCGAAGCATACTCTGCTTCTAAACAAGCACCATGAATCATTTTCTTCGAGAATATTTCCTGCTATACAACAGAGCACCCAATTCTGAGAGTTTGCAACCATAAATCCCCAGTGCAGGTGTGGGTGAAACGAGACACAGAGTTAGTTATTCTATCAACTCATGTGACAACCTTTGCCTCCCCAGCAAAGGCATGGTGTAGGTGGCATCCTGGTATCACTGACGCGATCTGATGTGCATAAAGGATTTGCTGTAGTGTCAGATTATGGGATCGACAAGTTGTAGGTTTTCTTTAACCCTGTCACACAAACATTCAATTGCTGTATTACTGTGCAGCAATTCCTAGAGAAGTTCCACAGCTTTGACTACAGAAGAAAATTAATTGGGCTGGCCATCTGCTCTCTGGATTTACTAGTCGCTGTCACAGCGCGTTGGCTAAGCATCTCAGCGTGGCAAGGACCTCAGCAGTGTCAAAAGGCAGGAGGTCCCACGGGTGGAGATGACAGGTCTTCCAGCTTGCTGTGAATCCAGAAAAGCTCCTTGAAAGGGAATTTCACAAATGAAAACTAAAAAAAAAAGCCAACACAACAAGACCCAATAAAGCCAGGCAAAAGCAGCACATGGTTTACTTTCCCAGCTGTGGTGTGAATTCTAACAGACGCAGAGCTCCTGTATGAGTGCTGAGAGCAAGGACTGAATTTTGGAGTCTCCCTGGACCTGAGCAAAGCAAAGCACACCAGCAAGGCCTCCGTGGAGTTCATTGGAGAGGCCAGAGAAGTAAGATAAACAGGAGATGGGAAACCAGAGACAAAGCAGAAGGACAGGCTTGGTGCAGACAGTCCTTATGTGAGTTTGTGCTTTCCTACTTTAAAAAAGGATAGGAGAAAATATATCATCCCATCCCATTATTATACTGGGAACATGTTGAGGAGAAGCTGTGAGAAAGGCTATTTCTCACGTTGGCACTGGATGTTCATCTGTGTAGGTCATTTAGCAGTCTTGAAAGGGCAAGATGGAGAGAGCAGGCAACTGCTTACACTAGAGAGTTAAAAAGAGGGATGGGAATATTGGAAATAGCACAGTGCAACCAGAAAATCCTGGAAACTCTAGATTAGACTTTGTCCTCACTCTCTGTTTCTTAGCTTTTTTCGTGTGTGTGTGTGGTGCTTAAAGTAAAATTTCAGGTAAACAGATTTTTCTGGTTCATAGATTTTGCTGAGAACCAAATGTGAAATATTTGTGTGTGTGTGTGTGTGTACATATGCCCGTTTCTATTAATATAAAAACTACTTAGAGCAAGTTAATCTAAAGAGTGCCATCTACTGCTCATAAGAACAAGTTGCATGTGTAAGCACAGCAAAGTTGGGTGCTGGATGTGGTTGCTGCATGAAGCTGGTTTTATGATATGATGACTTCAGGTATCTCAGACCATTTTAGTTCCTTCTTGGGACTAACCCAAAACTGGGATACTGGCTGCAGGGGCCAGCAGTCCCAGCAGCACCACAGCTCTCCTCTCAACAACATTGAAAAGGATTTTTTTTTTCGCTCCCATGTTAGTTCTGAGTTTATCATCGCAAGGCAAACTTAAACTGGCACTGATGCATCTTGTATGACTGTACACCTACACCATCCAACAGCATGGCTGTCTGAAAGCATGGACGCGAGAGGGAAGACTTCAGCATTGCTGTTTTGTATGCTGCTTGATAGCAGGCTGTAGTCGAGCGAAAAGACCATAAATTGCCTTTGTGTCCCTATTATTCTTCCTTGGTCACTCACAGCTCTGAAGCTTGTCACAGGACCGTTACGCCTCTTCTCAAATTCTCTTGGTTGGGAAAACAGCTACTAGGGTTTCCAGGGTGTTTCACTAAAGCTGGTGTTCCCTGTCTGCAAATAACAAATTGAAACATGTGTAAGTGCATCTCAGATAATATCGGTTTATATGTTAAAGCACCGCAGTCTGAGTGGCTTTCTGTGGGGTGGGCTTTTTACAGAATAGTTCAAGCTGGGCACTGAGTGACTTTCCAGCCGGCCCTAGGATACCTTAAGTAGTTGTTAGACATCTCCTGTTGCAACTTTGATGGTACAAGATCATGAGCTACACGTGACATATTCTACATCCACATATAAGTAGGGAGTTGCTGTCATACACCTCCAGTAAAGAGAAGGAAATCCCCCAAAGTGGGATCTTAAAATGTTTGATATCCCCCCCTAACTGGAAAGCTTGGATCATTGTGTATTAAATCGGCACGTGTCCTATGTTCGACGAAATGGTTTCTTCTGTGGGCAAAATAGACTTTCATATAGTCGCTCTTCGATTAGCAATTGTTGAAAAATAAACTAAATGTCAGTCATATTGGAAATGTCACATGGTGTTATTGAATCGTTATGACTCCAGCTTTACTATTAACTTACGGTTCCTAAAATATCACTGTCGAAACACTGATACTCAGATGTTGTCTTTCTTTCCATGATTTTGTAGAACATAAATCACCATCTTATCTCAGCCCAAAGAACATGGTACTCTAAGACAGGTAGTACATTCATTCATGGTGGGTAACTGGTCTGTTCAGGTCCAAATACATGGTGTGTGCAATAGGGCTGCTCCATTTTGGAAACACCAGCCTCTCTGCTACTCTTACATGTATCAACCCCTAGAAAACCTAGTGAGTATCCAGATCAAAGTTTATTGACTTGAGGAATAGGCAAGACATCGCATGTGGCCTGGAACCTCTTGTGTGTAGCAACCTTCTCCAAAGCCGCTTTTCTGTGCAAGGAGTATCTGGCTGGGGAGCCAGGAAGAGTGTAGGAAGCGGTACCTGAGTGGAGCTATTAACCAGCACTAGCACTCACTAGCATGATTAGCTAGTAGCTAGAGATGGCTTGAGTTTTTCACAGATCCTGAATAAATCAGATGAGATATGTGAATTGCCCCATCCACCTCAGTAGATGTTAATTCAGGAGTTAATAGTATTTCACGTGCTGATGCTAACTACATTCCTTATCACAGAATGCCAGAAAGGAAACCTTTTTAGAGTTAGACAGCATTTGGCATTCAAAATGTTTTCCAAGCAAACAGGCTTCACTCAAAACAGCATTTCCTTGAGAAGGCTCCATTTCCAATAAACGTTTTGAGCTTTTGTCACTGAAAGTCCCTGGAGGAAAAATGTAACAGAAGTCCACAGTCATCTGCACAGGCATACAAAACCTTACCAGATTCAGTGTCATGCTAATGAAAACTTCTTCAGGTGCTCAGCAGGGCACTTGTAACAACCAAGGCTGCTTCTCTGCTGGGAAGTGGAGCTTCTCCAACCCTAGGGACTCCAGCAGAGCAGCAGGGCACGGTAGGGAAGGCCCCAAAGATGGGCACAGAGACCACATGGGAAACAAGAGCATCTCTGCTGAGTGGCAGGCTCTCCTGGGGTGCTGGAGGAAGGCATAGGAGGGGTGGCAGCAGGTTGCAAGACCCTCTTTTGCCTTTCCACTTGGTTTCTTGCTTCAGTTCCCAGTACATATGTTCAGCTCCACACCATGATAAGGTCACAGGCCATCACCCTGATGATTATCTGCTGTACGCCGAGAAGACATAGTCTATATTTTTTGAGCGATGCAATGGGCTTCAAGTTGCTTGCTTATTACAGCTGCTGGCTGGCCAGCCACCAGAGCATACCAGGTTATCCTTTGGAGTAAATCAGTAACGGTCCCGGGAGGAGGATAAAAAGGAGCAAATGTAAAGTCAGGTACGAAGGGGCATCCAAGCAGGTGAAATGGTCGGTTTTGGTCAAATGGTTGCCACTAACTGAAGTGACATGCCAGCTGAAGAGATAAAAGACCTTTAGTCCTCTGCAAGTAGCCACCTGCAAGAAGTGGTAGTCAGGCCAGCAGACAGTGGGATGTAGGTGAGATAAGGACAGGAGGAAAGTGCAGCGAGGCTTGAACATTGGCATAAACAGAAGCTGTTCCTGCAGCTTTTTCTGTAAAATAAAACACCTCAGCATTTCAGGAACACTAAAAATCCCTCTCTAGCCTGTTTGATCAGGGACTAGGTGGCACTGTGTACCCAAAAAATGAGACATTAGTCGGGTGTTTCTGTATGGTTACAGGCTGAAGTGAATGGTAGCGAAAAGCTTGACAAAACAGGAGCAGCACTGATGTCTGATGGTGTGGTCATATGTACAGAAGCCTTTTTTACGGGAAAAGTAGATGAAGGACCCACTTTCTGAGTCAAATGTCCCCATCCTGGTTTCCAGATGCACTTGCAGTCCCTTGCCACCATGCTTGCGTGGTGTGTCGGGCTGGTTGTTGGTGTTGGGCAAGAGGACAGACAGACGCTTGCCAGCAGGGCCGTCCTGCTGAACCTACCCATAAGCTGCTTTTCTGTTAGAAGCACATGGAAGCACCAACACAGCTCGGCCCCAGCGATGAGCCGCCCTCCTCCCGCAACACCTGTAGGGCTGCTGGGACAAACCCTGGGGCTGGCAAACAGCAGATTGCCGTGCCTCTTGTGGGGAGAGAAAATCTTTCACCAAAGCATGTGATAAGGCATGATAAAACACAGCAAACTACACTCAACTCTGAACTCCAGGGGAACTTAAGACTTTTATAGCAGGGAGAAGGTCTTTTTTTCCCTTCCTCATTAAAGCCGCCTGAGGAGGTCCCTGAAGACAGACAGTTCAGTTTGTCATAAAGCTACAAGAGCTTTTTGGGAAGTTGATAGTTTACAAAAACCTGGGATTTGCATACACAGAAGTATGTGGAAGCTTCTGAGGGTGGGTTGTTTGGGTTTTGATTTTTTCTGCTTGCACCCACAACACCCATAACTTGAAAAGGTGAAAACAGTTCCCCCAGGATTACCCCATGACTATTCATTCCAGCAATTATCCCCTCCAGCACCAAGCATTGCTTTCTTGTTTATGGTACATTGGCACACAGTGTGGGAAAGCAAGTGGCAGTTTAAGCGGTGAATTCTCTACAGTCTTGAATCTGAAGTCCTACAGGTGGTGGGAGCTGGCTTCAACAGGAGGAAAAACAGCCTGGATGGAGAGAGAAACCCTGTGTCCCTCAGATAGTATCTTCTGAGGGGATCATTTGGCATTTTGTATGCACCGTTCGCAGCAGCACAGAGTGGGCCAGAGGCCACCAGCATTTATGGATGAAGTTGCCACCATGTTATCTCCCAGTCCCAAAGGCATTCTATGTCTGAGTCACAGAAGGAAGCCTGCAATGGTGGGGAAGCAGAGGAGGGACCTCACGAGGAAGCGAACCATTCTCTGAACCATCTATAAATGACAGATGAACCCTTGACCGCTATCCTGCACACACATTGATTGAGCTGCTGGATGCTTATCACAACATGCACCTTTTGATTGCTCTCAGCTACCCTGAGGGAATGAAAGCTTTACTTGCTTGTTTTGGCTCTGAAAGACATCTTTCCTGTCTCCTCATTGTAGGGGCTGTTGTCTCTGACTTTGTCAGACCAATAATCCTGAGCAAATCGATGATATAGCTGACTCTCTCTTGACTTGCCCTAATGGGCCACGGAGATGAATACACAGATTAGGTGTCTTTAGAAATGCTCTGGTCCACTGAAAATAGCATCACTGATCTAAAACTATTGTGTGCTGTCTTACAAATACACAGACATCATCACTGTCGCTGCTTGACCTGAATCCATCAGACTGGTTTTCCCTGACCCAGCTGAGAGCAGGCTATTGCAAGGTGAGCAGGGCATGCCGGCCAGCTGTAGGAGAGTCCTAGTCTTTATGCCGTCGAAGCTTTTGTGCCAGGCCACAACAAAAAATCACATAGCACTCAAAACTAGCAAGCAGTGGAGGCATTAGGATGGAAGAGAAGGCCTAGATAAAAGTCTGATGGAAGGCATGAGGGATAGTAACCTTCAGGGGAGCAATACAGACTGGTAAGCAAACAGCAAGTTTGTCACCAAAGATGGGGATCCCAAGGCGAGTCAGAGAGTCAAGAAGATAGCTACTCAGGGATGGAAACTATAAGATGCTCACAACATACATATGATTTTTAGGAAAGGCTGGTGGACTTTCTTTTATGGCATTATTAATGTTTAACATCATTTAATTTCCTGTAAGACTAGGTTATTTGTATTTATAAACAATATATAACCACCTTCATTTTTTTCATCAAGCTGAAAGGCCCTTTTCAGTTGTAAAATACTTTTGTTAAATAGTGTACCCATCAGTTTGAACTTCTTCCATTGGGAACTTCCATAAACAGGAACATAATCCAATCTGAGTTGCTTTTATAGAATGCTTTCCTGCCAATCGCCATTTTAGATTTTTCTGAGAGACCAGGGAGTTATGCTATGTTAAGCCTTAAGGGGATGAGTTCTGTTGCTCTAGAAAACTAAATGAAAAGTAAAGTACATGAAAAGTAAAAATGTCCAAGGCAGTTGATATAAATTAGTGCAAGCGGAATATGAAGACTCGAGCCATCAACGAAGGTTTCTGAAACCATAAACCCACAAAAAACCCCACCTCTTCTCAGTTGATTTTCTGCCACTTCCAGCTCTCCTCTTCCTCTTCCTACGCTTATCCTTCCTATTCTCATTTTTACCCTCAGGGCAGTATGTGCAGACATACCTAAGCCAGCTATTAACATAGATAAACTGGCTAACAGCAGCAGACAATTCATAGGGCACATCCATATGATATTTTGCACTGAGTTAGGAAATCGCCCACCCTAAACTCCTGAGCTGTCTTGACACGAGCCATCCCCAGCCTGGGTGATGTCCCCAGCACAACATGAAATCTTTGCTGTCTTGAGTGCGTTTGTATAAACCACTGTGCTGCTGAGTCTTCGTGTTCAAAGCATCAGCCACAGGCAGGTCCAGCACGTGCCCAAGCTCCTTTCCTTTGCTTTCCTTTTTCTTTGCTTGTATTCTTCCCTACACCTTCTAATACACTGCTATATCAGGAAGTTTTAAAGAAATACCAAGTTCAACTTATCCTCCCCAGCCGTCACCTTCCCTTGCAGAAAGGAATGGTATCAAGTATTTGCAGTGCTGCCTCAGCCCCCACCCCACCCTGCTCCCACCTCCAGCATAGGGAAGTCTGAGTTTCAAATTCATCTCACCGAGCAGGTCACCAAACACAAAATATGCTTATTATCTGTTCTCTCCAGTAATCAGAGAAACTTGGGCAAAATTAAACAGCAAGCAAGCAAATCCCCAAATACTCTCATGGCTACAGAAAGGAGAGGTTATGTTTTATGTGCTTGGCTTGCATACCAAGCTGCAGTCTCGGTTCAACTTTAAATGAACCTCATTTTACCCTAGCAAGGTTGCAGAGCGAAGCAGCCATGGTAGGTGAGAGCCACGGCAGGTGACTTGTGAGACCAACTGGAGCATTAAACTAAGCAATGTGGAAACGCACCGACAGCTCCTCACTTCCCTATGTAATGGGATTTCTCAAGGGACTGGTTGAACTGGTTGCAATGGCTGCTTTACATAAGCAGAGCAGTGAGAACCGATTATGGTAATGCCAAAAATTTGTCCGAAAGTGTGGATTTATCCTGTGTTTGACCATGTAAAATGAGCCCCTTTTCAGCAACCATTCTGTTCCTAGAGCATGTTCAAGCACATCTACTGCTTTTAAGGGCAGAGTTAAGCTAGGGAGTAACTTTCTCCTGTGGCTCCTCAGAAAAATTGCAAGCAATTGCCCAAGTGCAGGTTCAGCAAGGGTGTGTGTAAACCTAACGCAGAGAGCAAAGGTGTTTGGGCGTAGCTGAGGGCTTATTTTGGTCCGGAGCGTGGCTATTAACAACAAAAAGCACGATAAGAATGCAGTCAGAGTTCAGCGTCCTTGGCTAAGTATGCAGGACTGAGAGTTAATAAAAACACATCCTTGCACATGGTGAAAGGTAAATACACATCAGCCTTCATAAAAGCATTGTAATAATTTAATAACTATGATAATTTAATGATTTTAGAATGTATCAAAGCTTTACAGTCACCCTGAACTTACAGGTTGCGTTACAGGTAGCATCACCACTGGTTAGCTGACCTGGGACTCAGGGGACCATACATGGAAGTGGGAGGGATTCAAGATTAAATTCAAAGCCTGCATCTGTACAGATACTTTATTTTTTTTAATCTGTAATGTAGTTATTCCGCAATATCAAATTTCCAAAGTCTGTAAATTATTTCAAATTATGCAAGTTTAGACTGCATTTGTGCAAAGCTCATGAGATATTGTTGCATCTCAGGAACTAAATATTTTGCTGTGCTATGTGGATGTAGTCAAAGAATGAATTATTGAGCAGTTATCATGGGTGAAATGACCTTTTTGTGATTTACCACACAATAATTTAGAAACTGTATCTCTTGTTAAATTCAATTATTTCCCCTGCAGCTTTTAACTAAGAATGGCTTTTAAAGGTGCCGTGCTTCTCTTACATTCAAATGACTCCCTCTGCCCTGGAAGAATTAAGAGAATTTACAGGATGGAGGTTAAGTGCTAGTTGGGGATTAAAAAAAGCATTAAAAACATTAAAAGCAAGTAGCATAAATTACAGATGAACAGCTGACAAGCTGAAGAAAAAATACCTGGTTTAGCTTTCACATATGCACCTGATCATCCCCAAATACTTTTAACTGTCTTTGGGGTGGGTTTTCTTTTTCTAGTTATATCGCTAATGCAGACATGTGAAATTTGCATTAAAGTTTAATTAGAAGTATGTTTTTATTATTACTGAAAGTATTATCAACAGAAATTTTCCTGCTGTTGTGCATTACAAATGCACAGCTGAATTCTTGCTTACTGGTCCAAAAGCTTTGAGCAGTCATTATGGAAACTTAGAAGCATTGCTAGCAAAATACTGACTTGGACAGGAGTGATNAATCTACTTTTTTCAACGTGCTTCCCACTAAACACCCCTTTTTTTACCGGGACATTTTTTCTGAGAATTCAAGTGCTTTTCTGTTCTGGCTGAATCAACCTCAGGAAAGGTACAGGAACCACACGCACTGTCACGACAGATGCCGTGGGAGC